>CM034532.1:70727684-70834763 GCA_020002185.1 Paraescarpia echinospica
TGTGTGTGTGCGGTGTCTGTGTGGTGTGTGCGGTGTGTGCGGTGTGTGCGGTGTGTGCGCGGTGTGTGTGCGGCGTGAGTGTGGCATGTGTGCGGTATGTTTGCGGTATGTGTGCGGTATGTGTGCAGTATGTGTCCGGTGTATGTGCGTGTGTTTGACGTGCGTGCAAGCATGGGTACGTGTTCATTTGCATCTGACATAAAGTTGTCAGCAACATAAAGATAACCTATATATGATTATATGCTGCGGTTGGGAGCCCATTACAAACACACAATAGCCTGTCGACCTATAACTACAAAGTGATATATTATATCACACATTAAATTACATATCATTCTGGGTGGGTGGGACCGATGAAGCAAAGTGAAATAAGAGCAACAATTATGATGAAACAGTGAGAGTTGGGAGACACATAATTCATTCTTACACATACACGATAATGTACATGGAAGCCACATGTGTGCTATCAATCACACATACATGTATTACTCAACAAAGACATATCTATCGAAACATAATAAAGACATTTAGTAAAGATGTGGACATTGTTAGCAAGGAGTAGCCTCTTGCAATAGTAATTACTGGCTCCAAGAACCAAATTAACTATCACTGCCTTACTTTGCTACAAGTCTTCACTAAGAAAATTGGCTCTAGACAAAAACATTTGTTTATAAATATATATCATATTTACATAAGGTACTAGGTACATATATAATAATATATATATATATGTGTGTGTGTGCTAGTAATTACCATAGATAATGGGGATAACACAATTGATCAAGTTCAACTCATTCAGCATGAACTACATTCATTGACACGGTTTTAATGATCATAAATGCTATCTTACTCCAAGCTCACTGGCGGGCAGGTCTGTAAAGTGGCAGAGGATTTCATTTCCAAAATCTCATTACATATATATATATACGATTGTTTATGGAGCGATATCTGGTAAACACATTACCGTTAGTGGGTTAAACAAGTAGGTCAGAGGAGCATCCAGTGTTGATATGTAACTAAAGTGGCCAGTGTAGTTACAATGCAATTACAGTTCACTTTCAGCCAACTGCAGATGGGCACTTTGGGTGGACATTGTTCAAAGACAAGAAAAATAGTTGCCATCATTCATGTTACAAACTGGTGCAATCCAATTGAAATGCATGTTATATACGCATTTTGTTTGTGACAGAGATATTTGTTAGGTGTCAAAAACGTGTCAATATCAGTGCACACTGGTACCAAAACCACATAATTGTGACCATGTTGAGTTGTTGACAAGTTCAGTCAAATGTAAATAGACACATGTCTCACACCAGTCACACAAAGTTACAGAAATGAACCAATCAATGATTAGTTGGCTGCAATAATGATTTATGTTACTTGATGTTGATTTGCTTGACATGCATAAATTAGCTTAGATAAATCTTGGAGCCTCAGCAATTATTACCATTACACTTAATAAATACAATATTTTGAACTTAAACTCGTTCCCGTGACTATTTAATTTCTGCTGTCAACAATTACGACATTACATGCATCAGATTAAATCCCGATAGACTGAACATTATTCCACAGTGGCGAGTCCTAGGGGCATGAATGACTACTCAATTTATGCACAAAAAAGTAAGTAACTCCAATTAACTACTTTTGTGGGTTTTTAAACACATCGCCAATTAGTAATTAGATGTAGGACAAACATAGACACAGGCAAGTGTGTATTGGTGTCTCAGTGGAGATGTACTTACAATGACCCAAAATTAGTGTATCATTTCAAACAAAAATGCAGTGACATTTTATTCACAACTGTATAAACAGATAATGGGACACTGTCTTAACTATATTTGTAAATTATAATTGTAAACATAAACAAGTCTTCCATTGAGAGATTCGTTGAAGGAACTGTATCACAACATTTGGCCAGATGGGACTGTCTGGATGGGCAATGTTTGGGTCACACCTCAAACATCAGAGTCCTGAAAGTATCAATATGACTTACTTGAGTGCCTCCTCCTCGATTCCCTCCTTCCCCGAGATGTCAAGAGACGTCAGATGCGGCAGCTCGCGTGTCTTATGTAGAAGGTCCTCCACCTTGAACTTGACTGGCTGCAGTGGTAGAAATTGCTGGAATGAGAAGTCATCGGACACGTCGAGGTGTCGAATGTTTGTAAGCTCACACAGCACCGGAACGACCATGTCGCTGTTGACAACCCGCAGCTTGTATATGGACAGTGACTGGAGACGATCCTTACACTTGCGCAGCGGACACAGGTCCTTCACATGTGTGTCCGAGATGTTCAGGTTCTTGAGCAGTTTCAGGTCCTCAACGACAATCTCCAGTCCGAGTTCGTTGAACTCCGTGTGACTCACATTCAGACTGTGCAAGTTGATTAGTTTCGACAGAGACACGACCACACTGAACTTAGCGCTGTTCACAAACGTGCTGCTTGACACATTGAGCATGTGCAAGTTGGCGAGACTCCACTCGCCCAGACAGCCAATCAGATCATTGACGGTCATGTTCTTCAGTCCTATCGCCTCGAGCTCGACGAGGTTGTGAGAGCGCAGCACGCGCATTCCTTTCATCGTTAGCGGTGTGTCTCTGAAGCGCACATGTTTCAGACTGGTGACATCGCGTGTAAACAGCGTCATTGCCCGGTCGGTGAGGCACTGTTTTTGACACAGACATGAGAGCAATTTGTCGGAGAGGTTACCGTGGAAGAATACATCGTCGGAACGGAATGCAAGACTTTCCAACGGCTCACCCTCTGGTCCAACTTGTGGCTCACAGAGGGCACTGATGTTCTCACAGATGTAGTCGAGGCACACATCCTGTAGGCTGCTCGGGCTCTCGTACATCTTCACTACCTCCTGAGAGAACACACAGACACAGTAGTTAGTATGTATAGAAAGGTAAAAGGTAAGTTCTTATATAGCGCAGTATCCAGTTCTTAGGACTGCTCAAAGCACTTTACACATTACAGGTTCTTTTCGATTGAGAGTCTGATGCTTGAGCCACTGTGTTCCAATGCATACATGTCGTTTTATTTTAGCTAGACACTACATTTGTAATTTATTAATATTAATGTTATTTTGTTTTAATTTGTTAATTGTAAATGCAATATGCTTGGATGGTGTACGATTTCATTCCAACAGTAATATTCATTTCTCAGAGAAATATTTAATCATAATTTCATAGGGAATGTGCTGCAAAACTTCCATTCTGTGCTAATATAGTTACGATCTTTGCACAGATAAAAGTAAAATGTAATCAATATCTGACTGCTTTTAAGTTATGTACATACATGTCAGTCTTCTTTGGCAGAATGAAGTTATGGGTGTGTCACATCAATTGAGACAACCGTAACTTCAATCTGGTGAAGAAGACCGCAGGATGCGGTTGAAATATACAGATCGCATACCAAATTTCTTGAGAGGTAATTATGTATAATATTAATAACTGAAAAACTGGATCATCAATCCATTCAAGGATAAACCTTAGGTTAAAATAAGTTAATTAGTTGCAATCTTGTAATTAACAATTGCAACCACGTAGTTCGGTAGAATCTGCAGTATATATTCCAGTCTGTTTGGGCAAAGAATGAACTGTAATATAAAACAATCAGAGATGAGTACGTAAATTTTGTAAAAATACATTTCTAAAATTAATAAAACAGGCTATAATTTCCATATGTACAGTAAACACAATTTCCAAGGAGTAATAAATAATTGTGCACAAACAAAATAGCTATATTGGATCAGCTAGAACACCTTTTCCACAAATTCAATTGGCCTGACTTTCAGACTCTCCTAGGGCTAGGCTATTTATATGGAAAAACCTGTTTAAATTGCTGGATGGTTTTGATGCTTCATCCGTGTTGATCATAGTATTTAAAACGTTTTCTTACCAAGCAACTAAAAGGTGCCATCACAGTCAACAATAAAAACTATTTTCATTGATTACTTGGATACAGCAGCCAAATGTTTTAAAATTTGAACTTAAAAAAGTCCGAATTTAAGCCATATTATGCAACAATTTAGGGTACAATTGTGGCTCATACATATGTGTATTTATGCGACTGGTTGATAGTCAGGGGCATTACAAAAGACAAACTTCAACAACGAATGTCATCACTCACGTGCAACAAAACAGCTGGTCAACTGCAAAAACAGGAAGAAAACAAGTCGCAGTCACTCATCAAAGGCAAAGCCAAAGCCAAACATCCGTTTGACAAACGCCTGTCACCTCTTAGGAAAAGATGCTTCAACACTAATGATAATTTTTAATCGTTATTGTGAGTAAATATTTTGATATACCCACCGGCAATTTGATTGATAATATACGCAAGACAAAAAGCTCCCGCAGGAGCGATTATACCCCCAAACGCATCTTAATTCTGTGATTCTGCGATCCCGTCGTATTCGCTAATAATCAGTATATCCGTAATAGTTACTAGTGCCGCTGCATCATTGGTTCTATGTGGTGACCCTTTTTGGGCTGTGAAATTGTGTATCACGAATTCAAAAATAAATAAAAATACATTTGTGTGTCTGATAAAAGATTACGATGAATAGTCACATATATGTGGAATATTTATAACCACATTTGCATATCATAGTTAATGAATTATGGAAATATTAGTAATAATGAAATATAGGGTAGGATGGGGCATGTTTGCACACATCAAATAAAACGCATCCTACCAAATACCTATGCTGAAATATTTATATGAAAAAAGGATAATATATTTACCATACTGGGTGATAACTGGCAGTTGCTAGAGTACAACTCCAATAAGAAAACAAGTATATTTAGCAAAATGCTCTCTGTTTACTGTTATGCCCCTGGGTATCATAATGGCATATGTAACTTGAGTGGAAGCAGTGGTGCAGTGGCGTAATAGAGCTTCGATCGGACTCTCGACCGAGAGAACCCGGGTTTGAATTCTGCGCTGTGGTGTCGAACCTTGGACATGTTCACTCAGCTGTAACAACGAATACCTGGTTATAGACAGTGGTGGATGCTTCCCAGAGAAGTCAAGATGGTGTTCCATCAAACAGGTCTGCCGTGAAGTATTAAAGCACTTTGCTGAGGACTGAATACTGCGCTATATAAGAACTTACCTTTTCTGGTGTATGAGCTTATGTACTGCATATTTTACTTGTAATTATTACAGTCTTTGACAAAATAGTGGATGAAACGGGTAATGCCAATGCCACACAAGTCAACACAACGATGGAACAATTATTGTGGAACAATATGGAATAATGCTGAATAATGTATGTTGAAAACCACTTGTGATTGATGTCAACCAAAACAAACAACTTGGTGGTCTGACAATTAAACATGTAGCCCCTTCCTTAGCAAAAAATTATATATAGAATATCCATGGAAGATATCCTATAGAATATATTTGATAGTTTTTTTGTGGGAAATGTTTTCTATAATATTTTTTGGATAAAGAATTCTAAATTTTTGTAGAGTTATATTAAATGTCTGAGGCCATGAAAATTACATAGAATTATATATAAAATGATATAGAATTCTATAGTGACGAAAAATAAATATAGAATATTTTACAGAGCTCTCTATATAGTAAAGTGATTTTAGAAATTTGACTTTTGATTTTCTATAGATTTCTATAGGATGCATAAATTTGTTTAGCTAAGGGCTATTATTATAATGCATACGCACAGAAGAAATATAATTGGAGTGGCCAGTCCAGCCTCACTTTACACTGTGGAATTAACACGGGAGACAGCAGTTACGCTAGAGTAGATTTAACAAGATTTAACAAGATTTAACAAGATTGCCACAACTCGAATGGCATAGAGTATGGGCGCTAAGGGTTGTTTCTGACGGTGGGATAACTCATCGCGTCACACTGGCCATCTATGCCGTCCGCCTAAGCTAGGCAGCCCCCAGTTATATTAGGTGATGACCCTCCAACATCTGTCTGCCTCAGTGGGTGATTGGAGCTTTGTGTTTAGGGCTTTAAGCACAACAAGCAGATGGAACACTGAACCACGCAAAAAAATAAAAAGTACCAAGCACTCTGTTTCGCAACTTGGAAAATACGATAAGGATCAGATCGAGCTCGTCAAACTCGGTGTCAGCATCACTCCTCTCTAGGAAACCAGACTTGCCTCCAGCGGATCTCGCAGGGAAGAGAACTTCACTTTCTTCTGGAAAGGGAAGAAGTCTGAGGAACTTAATTCGCCTGTACAGAGTTGGTTTTGCTGACAAGAATATGCTCCTTGGTTCTGTGGAGCCTCCCACTGGCGGCACAGAACGCATCTATCCGTCTATCTGTCTCGCCACGACTCCAGGGTCTGTCCACATCTTCAGCATCTACGCCCCTATATCGGGGGCCTCTGAAGACATAAAGGACTATTTTTACGATGAGTTTGACAGCCTGATTGGCAACATTCCCAAAGCTTAGTCCCTCATCCTTCTTGGCGATGTTAAAGCCAGAGTAGACTCATACCACCAGTCATGTCCGTCCTGCATTGGACACCACGGCACTTGGAGGATGAACGACATTGTTGGAGCTATGCTCATTCCATAGTCTTTGCGTCACCTTTTTCCCGTCAAAGCGCATCAACAGAAAGTGTCGTGAAAGCATCCAAGGTCACATACATGGCATCAACTAGACCTCGTCATCGCCAGACGCTACGTCTGAACAATGGCCTAGCAACACGCAGCTACCATAGTGCAGATTGCTATACAGACCACGCCATGGCGATTCTGTATCCACGCATGCTGCACCGCTCCAAGCCCAAAGGTCGCACTCGTATCAAAGTTGATAGAACTGCATACTTCTAGCATACAAAGCAGTTTGTAGCCTCCCTTAAACAGTCCCGTCAGGACCTCCCGATCAGGATGCGACAGCAAGGTGGAACACCCTCCGCAATACCATCTACGATGTAGCGATAACTGCATTTGGCAAGAGAGAAAGGTCAAACCAAGACTGGTTCAACGCTAACCTACATGTGATCGTGCCATTCACTGAAACCAAACAAGAAGCCCTGCTTGTGCACAAACGCAATCCATGGGAGAAGATGCTGTCAGCTCTCACAAGTCAATGACTACATGCTGCAACTGTGCGAGAATATCCAAAGCTTAGTCGACGTACGCGGCATGTACAATGGCATCAAGAAAGCTTTACGCCACACTATAAGGAAGATGGCACCATTAGAATTATTAATCCATGCCAGGAGAGATGCTCACAGACCGAGATCAACATGTGGAGCGATGGGTTAAATATTATTTTAAACTGTACACTTGAGAAACAGTCGTTACTAACTCGATCTGCTCTCAACGCCGCCCATGACCTGCTTATGATGGAGGAACTGGACAACGAGACCTCGGTCGAGGACCTGAGCAACGCTATCGACTCTCTCTTTTGCAGCAAGTCACCAGGAAGTGACAGCATATCACCAGAAGTGATAAAGTCTGGGAAGCCTGTCTTGTTCAATGATGGGAAATGTAAATGCCTCCACACAGGTCATGGGAATGAAGAGGTAAAATATAAAATGGGGGGTACTGTTCTAAGTACTACTGTAAAAGAAAAGGACTTGGGGTTAACCATTAGTGCTGATATGAAGGTTTCAGAGCAGTGCGGAATTGCAGCGTCAAAGGGAAATCAAATCCTTGGATTAATTAGGCGAAATATAGCGTATAAGAAAAAAGAATTAATAGTACCGCTGTACAAAACAATAGTGAGGCCTCATTTAGAATATTGTATACAAGCATGGAGGCCATATCGCAAGAAGGACATAGATATGCTAGAAAGAGTACAGAGGAGAGCGACTAAAATGATACCAAATCTGAGGGATCTTAGTTACGAAATACGCCTAAAAGAATGTGGTTTAACAACATTAGAGACCAGGAGATTGAGAGGAGATCACATAGAAGTGTTTAAAATATTGAATGGTTATGAAAATATTGATAGAAACATTTTTTTCTCAGTTAAGAAAAATAGAAGGACCAGAGGACATGAAGCTACATTAGTAAAGGAGCAGTGTAGATTAGATATAAGAAAGTTCTCATTCTCACAAAGGACTGTAAATGAATGGAACAGATTATCTCCTGATTGTGTTGGTGCTAGTAGCGTGAATATGTTTAAAAATAAAATCGACACACACCTTAAAAAGGCGGGATACATGTAGATAAAAAGTATTGGACTCTCGATAAGCCAAAAGGCTTCCTTGTCCACCTGCTATCCAGAGTAATTTTCTGGATGGCAATCTTGTTAAATCTTGTTAAATCTTGTTACTACAGCACATCCAACAACTGCTCTGTCTTTGCTGGAAAGGATGAGCAATCCCTCAAGAAATGCGAGATGCTAGATCTGGCTTCAGAAACTTGCTTCACATGTCTACTCGGAATCCCAGTGCGGGTTCAGAACAGGAATATTCACCAACGATGTGATCTTCTCGGTATGCTAGCTCCAAGAAAATTGCAGAGTGAAGGGGGGTCTCTTTATATAGCGTTTATCGACCTGACTAAGACCTTTTATCTCGTCAGCAGAAATTGACTCCTCCGCCTGCTTGATACACTTCCCACTCAGGAGAGGCACCTCAGAGGCTACAAAGTGTTGGACCCACAGTCAGCCTGAAGAAGACGAACGTCATTGTGCGGGAGGCAAGCCTAGTCTCCAATATCAATATTAATGACTACACCCTGGAGGTAGTAGAAGACTTCACCTACCTCGGGTCAAACGTCTCTAACAGCCTTTCACTGGACGGGCGCATCGATAAAGTCGCAGTCGCCATGGCCAAGCTGAGCAAGAGTATGAGAAAACAAGATGGTCACTGAGTACACCAATATGAGAGTATGCCAGGCCTAGCTGTGTGTTGAGCAACCTCCTGTACGACAGCGAATTGTGGACCACCTACATGTGCCAGGAGCACCGCCTCAACACGTGCAGTGCCTCAAGCGCATCATCGGCATCACTTTGCAGGACCATGTCCAGTATACAACGACATACTGGACCATGCCAGGATCCCCAGGTCACTGCTGAGCCAGAGACGTCTCCACTGGCTGGGCCACGTACGGCGCATGGAGGATGATCGCTTACCGAAATACTTCCTGTATGGACAACTCGCCACTAGCGCAAGGCCAGTGGGACGCCCAGCCCTCAGATTCAAGGACATCTATAAGCGTGACCTGAAGGCTTGTGGCATCAGCGCCGAAGACTGGGAGGCAATGGCCGAAGATCGCACTGCTTGGCGTCATACAGTACACAGAGGCATTGAAAAGGCAGATGGAAGGAGGCACCAGCTCGTGGCTGAGAAGAGGATGCGGCGCAAACAACTGCACAACCACTGTCACTCTGTTTCATCTGCTCTGGCTGCAGTAGAGACTGTCACTCCAAACTCGGCCTCCACAGCCATAGTGGAGGATTCCGTAGTTCCAGAAGCTGACAGCGGGGCGCACCAGCGTCGTCTCTCGAGACTATGCTGCCTACTACTGCCCAGCAAACACACTACGTATTTACTACGTTGCTAGGAGGTAGTGGTTTGGTAACGTCAGGAATTACGTTTTATGTACGTTGTATACACGTATTCTGTCAACGTCGTACCAATACATAACAACAACGTAACGATATTACGTTGAGGCCACGTCAGCCAGCGACTACCCAGCGACGTGTCGGGAATTACGTTGTATTTACGTCATATAAACGTATTCTACCAATGTAATTTCAATACGTAACAACAACGTAACGATATTACGTTACGTCCACGTCCACTAGAGTCCATCCAGCAACGTTTCAGGAATTACGTTATGGATACGTTGCATAAACGTATTCTACCAACGTAGTGCCTGTGCGTAACAAAAACGTAAGTTCATTACGTTATATCCACGTCTGCGCGTTACCATCCTACTACAAAACGGAAATTACGTTGTTCTTACGTCGTATAAACGTATTCTGCCATCGTAATGCCACTACGTAATAACAACGTTATAGTATTACGTTTTGTCGACGTCCGTCTGACATCATCCAGCAACGTTTCAGGAATTACGTATTGTGTACGTTGTAGAAACGTATTTTTATCAACGTAGTGCCAATACGCAACAACAACGTTACGATACGACGTTGCATACACGTCCGCCGAACACCACCCAGCAAAAGTGTCAGGAATTACGTTTTACGTACGTTGTATACACGTATTCTGTCAATGTCGTACAAATACATAGCAACAACGTAACGATATTACGTTGTGGCCACGTCAGCCAGCGACTACCCAGCAACGTGTCGGGAATTACGTTGTACTTACGTCATATAAACGTATTCTACCAACGTAATTTCAATACGTAACTACAACGTAACGATATAACGTTACGTCCACGTCCACTAGAGTCCATCCAGCAACGTTTCAGGAATTACGTTATGGATACGTTGCATAAACGTATTATACCAACGTAATGCATGTACGTAACAAAAACGTAAGGTCATTACGTTATATCCACATCTGCGCATTACCATCCTACCACGAGTCGGAAATTACGTTGTTCTTACGTCGTATAAACGTATTCTACCAACGTAATGCCACTACGTAAAAACTACGTTACAATCTTACGTTGTATCCACGTCCGCCGGAGACCATCCAGCAATGTTTTAAGAATTACGTTTTATATACTTTTTATAAATGTATTCTACCAACGTAATGCCTGTAACGTAAAAACAACGTTGTGTCCAAGTCAGTCCGTGATCATCCACCAACCTGTCCGGGATTACGTTGTACTTATATTATAGAAACGTATTCTGTCAACGTAGTGCCAATACGTAATAGCAACGTAAAGTTATTCCGTTATGTACACGTCCGCCGGAGATAATATAGGAAGATGTCAAGGTAAATGTTTTGTATACGTTTTATAAACGTATTCTATCAACGTAGTGCCTGCATGTAGCAACTACGTAACAACATAACGTTATGTCCACGTCCGCGCGTGACCATCACACAAGTCGGAAATACAGGTAGTCTACTAACGTAATGTTACTATATAATAACAACGTAACAATAATGTTTTGTCGATGTCCGCCTGAGACCATCCAGCAACGTTTCCGGAATTACGTACGTTTTGTATCATTAAATTATCACGTAATTAAACTACGATGTGGCAAGAAAATGATCTTTTTGTGAAAGTAGCATTGACGTAATACTTATATATATTATAGAGATGTGATCAATCACGATCGACACATGTGCACACTGTAATACATCGCGCTACCAATTATTAAGTTTATACGACAGGGAAGGCATCCTCGCGCGTCAGGGGGCATTGCTGATTACATTGTCTCAGTATCCCCGGCAACCTTGCGAAACTCGGAATTGGCTAGCTTAGCCAATAATATCGCGTGCCATGAAACATGTCCGAAATTATTGCCGCCCCGGAGGCCCGAGACCGTCAAATGTATGTTGTTGATTTTTTTTAATTTTTACGTGGCGCCGCTGCTGTCAATTTATCTTCTCCAGCTTCTCTCCGCTGTCTCCGCTGAAATAATGACATCAAAAGATGGGGGGGGGGTGCTTTTCTCGTCACTACGCCGCCTATTGGGGGTGCAGAAAACAATGTGACCACCCTCCAATTGCACACACTTTTCACAGTCGACAAAAATACACATTAATATTAATCGTCACATAAAATTTACATTTCCACCCGCCATTGACGCTCACCACAAAAACAAACATTCACGCTCACATTTCTCTCCAAGAAACATTCCAGGGGGCAGTTTCCCCCCTTGCCCCCCTATTCCCGCGTCTGTGACTAAGACGCGATATTTTTGTAACGTAGATATATATGGGGTGTTGTTGATTCATGCCAATAACACACTAGTTATCAAAATTAGGCAAACATGTTGTTATAACAATATACTTCCGAACGGGAAATTTAACGTAAGCGTGGTCCAAAACATTGGAAAAACAATAAAATGTCGAGCTGACCAATGCTGATAGAAAAAATAAATTTGTGCCGATCAAATACGCACGGCAGCACCACTGTTTGTTGATCTGAGTTTGACGTTCAAGTTAACTCAAGTGGGCTTCAAGAGACGCCGGTCCTGAATCACGAATGATAAACGACTTGTTTAAATAGTTTGGCAGACGGCAGGCCGGCCCTGTCCTCTTTGTGTGTCATTCATCCCGGTGTCGGGTTTCTGTCGGGCAATGTTGGCACACCCTCTGGGTAAAGCTGTTGTTTCCCCTTAATATGTATATAACATATATATATATATATATATATATATATATAAACGTACAAGTTTTCCCAGATTTCCGTGATTGAACACGTGAATTCACGTGCATACACATACCGGTGGAGCAGTACCAGTTCTGAACCAGAATGACACGTTGTAAGATCCTGTCACAAATAGCTTGTATAACAATAACTAGTTTGATTGGTAATTGCTAGTTTGATGGAGGGAATTGGTTAATTTGTAATTGTTAGAATTGTTCGTTTCTGATTGTTAAAATGATGCCCAGTGTAGAGGTCATTAAGCGGTCGTTAGTAATTATTGCATAATGTGAAATGTGTGTTGTTTGTTAGGTGTAGGGGAAATTAAAATACCATAAGTAAACAGCTCGATGTTGCTAGGGATGGAGACAGAGGATGGACGCAGCTATTGTTACGGATCAGTGATATCTCAAGTTACTTGTATTTCCTGGCTGGATAGTGTTAATCATCAACAAATCATCAGTAAACTGCCAATGCGCTAAACACTATTGTGTCTGGGTACAGTTAATGTTTCTGTGTCTATCATTATAACTTCTATAATTATTATAAAACAGTTTGTTCTGTGTTTGTATGCGCACCCACATCTCGTTCAGTTTTGCATGTATCAGGCTGACATTTTGCATGTGTGCTAGAACTACCTAGCCCATTGAGATGGATCGTAAATGTTGACATTTTCAAAATTCGTTCGGGGGTTGGTGGATAACTTGGGTGGCTCAATATTTCAAAAGGTAGTACGTGGTGTTCCAGCCGCTGAATTTTTTTTTCTTTCTATATCTTCGTAAAGCTAATTATGCCATCTACAAATATGTCGCTGGATGTATGCAGAAATTTTAAATAGTGTTTAAGTTATTGACGTTTGAAATCATCAGCGCTTAACATGCAGGTCTACCTGTCGCTGGTTACGTAAGCATTTCGCTGCGTCAGCCATGTGAGTGCGTGGTACGTCTAGCAAACAACACACTGCAACAATTCCGTGGATTTAATGTTTTTCTATAGTATGGTACAGGCAATTATTCCATGTACAAATGTGTCACTGGTGTATGCAAAAATTGTATTAGTTTTGATGTAATTAAGGTTACAATATACCAGACGCGTAACCCAGGTGCCTGTTGCTGGTTACGCCAGTTACACAGGTGAGCGCATGCGATTTCTGGCAAAAGGTTGTCCTAACAGGTAGGCAAGTGACCAGTTAGAATTTATTAATGCGGGTAGGCTGGCTATTTTAAGTGCTCATAATTATGTCAACAGTACTTTTTTAGATTTCAGTGCAAATGATTTGAAGATGTCTATGACTGCTTATTTCCCCGGACAATGCCCGTAACTCAGCTAGTGTTTAATAAATTAGTAATTTACGTGCTGAGGTGCGGGGAACGACAGAACGCAGATCGGACAGTAACTCTTTCACGCCGATGTGCAAGAGATTCTTTGTTAAGTCGACCCATCAGGTGTGAATATGCGGTGGTGGACTGTTATATGGATTTTGAATATATAGAGGGAGAACGATATGACCGGGGAAGAACCAAAAAGGATGCGTTGGGACTTGCCGTTCCGTTTGAATGTAGTCATTAAAAGCCTGCGCTGTATGTCTTTCTTTGAATCTTCGTTTGGTTTTAATACAATTGTAAATCAATCTGTAGTCGTATTCAGGAATAATCCTGAACGAAGTATATATATATATATATATATATATATAGGGCGTAAACCTGAGTACGACGGGATGGTTCCTACAACGTGTCAAACTGGTTCAAAACTCGTGAAACAGACATAACGCAGGTATTCTCGTGAAAACACATGAATATGCACGTACTGGTGGAGCCGTACCTATATAACCAGTAGACTTGACAACTTGGTAAGACATATATGTAGCATTCGCCAGATCCGAGTTGTGCAGCCATGCAGTCTGGTATTAACGTCGTGAATTAATGGTGCAAGAAAACATGCTTGATTGAGGATTGACTTCACATTACCGCCATATGTTACGAGTCTACTCTAGCTTTTCGTCGGATGTTACTGACATGAAGAGGTACATCGTCTCCTCAAGCACCATCACAATTGACTCAAGATCACGGTTGTCTCTCTTGATGCGGTATTAATGGTTTCAATTCATGCGAAACACCTTCCCTCGATATAATACCTGTCATGTTTAGGAGCCCACTCATTTTAGCAAGTTAAGGAGGTGAACGAAGCAAGGTTCCACATGTTCAGCAAACTCCTTGCACAGCGTGATTCCGACCTTCTGGTTGAGAAGATCACATTTTCTGACTCATGCTGCATTCATCGACCACTTCAAGGCTGGTTTGCTTTTGTATGGTATGAAGGTAGATAGACACCTGCAGACATCAGGATTGAGAGTGTTGATGATCTTGTACGGTGTTGCTGATGTTGTAAGCGACAGCGAAGATGATGGCGACGAGGAACGAGTTTACATCGAGTTGTTCAATGAAGTGGACGACTATACCTTAATTTGAGTTGTGACTTGTTTCAAAACGAACAATATGAACGTGGCTCACCACATTGGATCCGTGTATGCGCTTGACATTATTGTTTGTATCGTTTTGATAAGGTGCAACTTCTGACTTTAATAATTACCTAAGAATTATACATATTTAGAAAGCATTTTCAAATACCTTTCCAGCGATCCCTCATTTGCTACATTTTGGCTGATGTGTGATGATGAAGTGGACTAATCAATCAATCAATCAATCAACAAAAAAACGTACATGTAATATGCATTATGGCCATAGTAAAAAAGAAGCAAGAATAAAAAGTTTATTATAGTGTCTATATTGCACTAATCCACTTTCTGCATTTTCTAAATCTAGTATTGCAACAGTCCGTGTGAGAACTAACACACATTAGGCTAGCACTACAGCTCATAGATAAGCTGTGCACAAATCTAATTCCATTATTATAGGAAACAATAAAGTGCTACATAGAGGCTTTTCTATAATTAGCCCATAAGGAATGTAAATACACATTATTACAGTAGGATGTGAACAGTTTGTTCTTCATCTTCACTGAACAAAAGTGAAATCTCCTGAGTAGAATATTACTTCTGCTGTACAGATTTCTTTCTTTGGATTTCATATCCATTTCATCCGACAGATCATTACAAATTGTATGTCCAAGATATTTATATTTTGTTGTAATATCTACCCTCTCGCACCCCCTTTTTGACTAATCACGCCAGTTGTCATAACTCATTAAAAACTACGTGATGGCATCCATTCCCATATGAAAAACAACAACAGGATTTCATGTTATCATGAACGTCTTGATAAACATTGTCTCGGAAATTCCCTTGGTGGGAGGTTTTTAACTATCTGAACTATACAGACTAAAATATAAAGTAATGTATAACGTACTACATGTGTGACATCGTAAGGACATCTATTTGGACAGGAGGCGTCACTGTGCGAGAAAATGGCAGTCTACATTGAAAGTTTTTGTCCCCCATTCGGGAGACAAGCGCATGCGCCTGCGGGACCGGCAGCGCGCGATGTTAGCGTATTTGTTCAGTCACCTCATTTATCAGAATAATCACCAAGCTGTGATGCGTCATATAAAATGAAATATGTTAAAGTAATCCTTGAAATTGTTTACCTATCACAATTCAAAATAATGACATTTGCAAACAAATCACGTACAAACGTTGCAATTATTTATTGAGCCAACTGAACTTCGTCGTGTTTCATCAGAATAATCATCAGGCTGTACCACTTCTTATATAATTAAACTATTGAGGTTATCGTTGAAAGTGTTGAGCAATGATAATGCAAAGAACTCCATTTTCTGCATGCGTATGATCTGGCTTGGCGCAACTCCAGAATGGCGGACGAACTGCTTACGTACTTTCCTCGAACGATGTAGATAGCGCGTCTTGTATTAATATGCGGTCTTTGACCATAGCTTCATACATTATATTCATTATGGCGTCGTTGAAAACAGTACTCAAATATCTTTCCAATGATAGCACATTTGGTATAATTTAGAAGATTTGTGTTGGTGAAATGGACTACTAGTTTCCCCATCGCATCTTTTATTATTATTATCACACAATGGTATTCGTCAACGCCTATATTATATAATATAGCACTTCAGTACAATACTTGCATGGGCAGATAGGCAGCCTATGGCTATATACTGGCTAACGTCGTGATAAGTTGATAACGCGGCTTTGACTTTGAAAACCCGAAGGGAAAGAATTCCGTTACTGCATTGGGTCGTGGGAGCTTTATCAGATGGCTGTCGGGGTCACCTAGCTAGGGCCTGTGTGCGATTAATCATGTAATCGTGTACATTTGCAGGAACTTGGCTGGAAGGGCAACAAAACCAACATCGCGCCAACTGAGGGTAATTAATAATGTGCTTGTCACTGGTAGATGCTTGGTGAAACATAATCTTCATAAAATCATTCAAAATTGGCGGCAAAGTTGGCGGCGCCGGTTTCAACATCCCTTCCAGACTGCCTGCAGAGAAGCTGAGGGAAGAGAACCTTGCCTGGTGGCCCTGGTTTGAGGTAATGATTTTGTACTAATATATAAGGCCTACAACATTGTCAGATAACAAATGTACTTTATGACATGCATTTACATTTTATATTATAATAACAATATTTTTGGTCAAGTTGATTTCGTCTTTGAGCGGTAATTAATTGTGGCTTCAGATAAACATTGAATCGTCAATCTTATCTAAATTTATAGGGTCACCATAACGCACAAAAGCTATGTATTATGTTTCTGGTCTTCCTTGTAAAAAATTAAGTTATCATGTGGATGTATTATGGTTTTTCGTACTGACCAATATACTATATATAGGCCCTACAGACAGTACAGGCCTAGTCTAGTGTACTCAGTCAATATATACATTTGCGGATTCATGTTGATGCCATTGCCAAGCTATAAGTTCAATGGCAATGGTGATGTCGCAATGAACACGATTATTATCAATACTATACGTCCATGCGCAGCATTCTGAATTATCGTCACTGCTATATTAATGCAGCATTCTGTCTATAATTATAAAACAGTCTTTCTCTGTCTGTATGTCTGATCGTTATAATGAGATTGTGAGGAAGATGTTGATGCACCGAGGTCTTAGCCTTAGACAGATGAATATGTTTTACACCATAATTAAAAACTAAGTATATAATTAGTACAATATTTATGGTACACAATGATTTTTCTTGTATGCTTTTAATAATGGTCTATTATATTTGTTAACAGAAGCATGCCGACAAGTACACCAACATGCAAAAGATGATGACAATCGAGCGACAAATGGCCGAATCATTGAAACATGCCCCAAGCAATAAGGGGGTTACCTGTACAAGGTAAGGATGTATGTTTTTTTGTCAGCCGCAAAATGCCCATCGTATTAAGACTACGTACGACAAAAATCATTACTTTGTTTGACACTTTCAATTTGTCCTATGCTCCTACCATTTAAGGTACACCATTTTGATTGCGTCATAGATACATTGTGTGACGATTGTATGTGCCCATAAGATGCCGTTTTTAAAAGTGCCCAGATAAATTGGCCATGGAGGAAGCGCGTATTATGTTCTGCGAAAAATTGGGTACTTATGAAAAACATATAATTACAATGTGAAGCAGCTATTTTTCAATCCAGTTTAACGTAATGATAATATGTTGTGTACTTGCAGGCTCGTGAGTCATCCAACAGAAGCGGCATTTCCATTCGCCCTGAATCGGACATGGATTAAAGTGGAGTAAAACGCATGTCTTAAAATAGATCAAACACAAACATTTAAAAATTGTTTTCCCACTATTTTCTATATGTGCAATAAAATGGTGTTAACAATACGATTTTTAGCAAATGGTAGTTTGATCATCAAATGAATAAATGGAAGAAACGTCTTACATGTTAAGTATTTGTCTTAAAACCATTTTAATATGGTCTAACAACTACATTTGTCTGAATGTTCTTTAAAAGTATAATTTTGCTGACGATCAAATAACCCTTTCTGTGTTATTGTATTAATTCCACGATTATGTGCAAGAATTTGTTTGCTACTGTTGTCAAAGAAATAAAGGTTACCAATATGTTCTGCAGCTTGCTTGTTTGCAGAAGAACATTTAAGAGGTGTCATAAATGTAGAATAAAGGTTGTGGGAAGATGCCAGAAACGTAGTGCAAAGCTTGTGGGAAGGTACCCGAAACATAGCAGAAAGGTTGTGGGAAGGTACAAGAAATGTAAAGTAGAGGTTGTGGGAAGGTGCCAGAAACGTAGAATAGTGGTTGTGGGAAGGCGCCAGAAACGTAGAGTAGTGGTTGTAAGAAGGTGCTAGAAACGTAGTAGAAAGGTAGTGGGAAGGTATTAGAAAGGTAGAATACAAGTTGTGAAAAGGTGCCAGAAACGTATCAGAAAGGTTCTGCGAAGGTGTCGTTAACGTACAATAACGGTTGTGGAAACACCATAACGCACAAAAGCTATGTATTATGTTTCTGGTCTTCCTTGTAAAAAATTAAGTTATCATGTGGATGTATTATGGTTTTTCGTACTGACCAATATACTATATATAGGCCCTACATACAGTACAGGCCTAGTCTAGTGTACTCAGTCAATATATACATTTGCGGATTCATGTTGATGCCATTGCCAAGCTATAAGTTCAATGGCAATGGTGATGTCGCAATGAACACGATTATTATCAATACTATACGTCCATGCGCAGCATTCTGAATTATCGTCACTGCTATATTAATGCAGCATTCTGTCTATAATTATAAAACAGTCTTTCTCTGTCTGTATGTCTGATCGTTATAATGAGATTGTGAGGAAGATGTTGATGCACCGAGGTCTTAGCCTTAGACAGATGTATATGTTTTACACCATAATTAAAAACTAAGTATATAATTAGTACAATATTTATGGTACACAATGAT
The DNA here is from genome assembly GCA_020002185.1 of Paraescarpia echinospica. Lineage (NCBI taxonomy): Eukaryota > Metazoa > Annelida > Polychaeta > Sabellida > Siboglinidae > Paraescarpia > Paraescarpia echinospica. The sequence continues at coordinate 70,746,831 of CM034532.1, forward strand.
TTTTCTTGTATGCTTTTAATAATGGTCTATTATATTTGTTAACAGAAGCATGCCGACAAGTACACCAACATGCAAAAGATGATGACAATCGAGCGACAAATGGCCGAATCATTGAAACATGCCCCAAGCAAGAAGGGGGTTACCTGTACAAGGTAAGGATGTATGTTTTTTTGTCAGCCGCAAAATGCCCATCGTATTAAGACTACGTACGACAAAAATCATTACTTTGTTTGACACTTTCAATTTGTCCTATGCTCCTACCATTTAAGGTACACCATTTTGATTGCGTCATAGATACATTGTGTGACGATTGTATGTGCCCATAAGATGCCGTTTTTAAAAGTGTCCAGATAACTTGGCCATGGAGGAAGCGCGTATTATGTTCTGCAAAAAATTGGGTACTTATGAAAAACATATAATTACAATGTGAAGCAGCTATTTTTCAATCCAGTTTAACGTAATGATAATATGTTGTGTACTTGCAGGCTCGTGAGTCATCCAACAGAAGCGGCATTTCCATTCGCCCTGAATCGGACATGGATTAAAGTGGAGTAAAACGCATGTCTTAAAATAGATCAAACACAAACATTTAAAAATTGTTTTCCCACTATTTTCTATATGTGCAATAAAATGGTGTTAACAATACGATTTTTAGCAAATGGTAGTTTGATCATCAAATGAATAAATGGAAGAAACGTCTTACATGTTAAGTATTTGTCTTAAAACCATTTTAATATGGTCTAACAACTACATTTGTCTGAATGTTCTTTAAAAGTATAATTTTGCTGACGATCAAATAACCCTTTCTGTGTTATTGTATTAATTCCACGATTATGTGCAAGAATTTGTTTGCTACTGTTGTCAAAGAAATAAAGGTTACCAATATGTTCTGCAGCTTGCTTGTTTGCAGAAGAACATTTAAGAGGTGTCATAAATGTAGAATAAAGGTTGTGGGAAGATGCCAGAAACGTAGTGCAAAGCTTGTGGGAAGGTACCCGAAACATAGCAGAAAGGTTGTGGGAAGGTACAAGAAATGTAAAGTAGAGGTTGTGGGAAGGTGCCAGAAACGTAGAGTAGTGGTTGTAAGAAGGTGCTAGAAACGTAGTAGAAAGGTAGTGGGAAGGTATTAGAAAGGTAGAATACAAGTTGTGAAAAGGTGCCAGAAACGTATCAGAAAGGTTCTGCGAAGGTGTCGTTAACGTACAATAACGGTTGTGGAAACGTGACAGAAACGTATCAGAAAGGTTGTGGGAAGGACGTAGAAAAGTAGTGCGAAGGTGTCTGAAAGGTTGTAAAATGGTAATTTAACTACGTACTTTACTACATTGTAGAAACGTATATAGTAGTTCATATGTTTACATTGTAGTTACGTAAATAAAATACGTGATCACAACCAAACCAGTATACGTTGTCATTGCGTAATACATCTACGTAGTAGAAAGGTTGTGGGAAGGTGTTCGGAACGTAACGGAAACGTCATGGGAAGGTAGTAGGAGGTACGTTGTGAGAAGGTTGTAAGATGGTAATTTCACTACGTACTTCATAACGTCATAAAAACGTGTATGGTAGTTCACGTTTTACGTAATAACTACGTAAGAAAAATACGTAATCATAACCAAGTCACTATACGTTGTCACTACGTATTATAATTTATGTAGTAGAAAGGTTGTGGGGAGGTAGTAAGAGGTACGTTGTGAGAAGGTAGCAAGGTGGTAATTTCACTACGTACTTCACTACGTCGTAAAAACCTATTTGGTAGTTCACGTTTTTACGTAATAACTACGTAAAAAAAATACGTAGTCATGACCAAACCATTACGTTTTAATTACGTAGTTACTACGTAAAATTGTTAGCTGGGTGCTTGCTAGTTTTTAGTAGATGGTCTTTCTCATATATTGTCTTCAAAGGGTACGGTCAAGTCAATTACGTCGTTTTGTTTAGCATCTGGTTGGTAGATGACAAGGTCAGGACGATCAGTGGTGACTAACTCTTCAGGACCGATGGTAAGTGTACACAGATATTTCCACGGGAGATCACTGATGACACGAGCATTGGGTATTCGATCGATGAGGCAATTTTCGATTTGGTTTAGAATACTGTTATGTATCCATGTATTATCTACAATATAGGGAAACTTATTTTGAGTCGGTTTGTACGTGGAAGTACAAGTTATGTGTGGCAACAAAACAGATACAGGTAAAACGATGATATATCAAGTTTGTTACATTATTTTAACATGAAAATGCATACCACCGGTAACGCGCATCCTCGCAAGCCAGGGCTGTTTGCTATACAAAACTAGCCATGGCTGATCCCCTACGCGAAGTGCGGAAGTTACATGAGTCAAACTAGTAATTGACTTCGCCAGTCGCGACTGCATCACCCGTGAGAACAGCGCAAATACCCGCCCCAATTTGAAGACGGATAAACGACTTCTGGGAATCCCAATATATATGACCCGTTCGCCCATTAGCACGATCAGCTGAGCGGTAATGTGTATTCGAATAATTTATTCTACTTCCTAAACACTGCATGTACCACGAGCCACGGTTGGTTGACATTAGTTTTATTATGACCACCTGACCTGCCGAGATCCACTGATCTAGTGAGTGATTTCATAGGCTGAGCTTAAATTCAGAGTTTCGCAAAGCGATCAGCCAGGGGGTACTGCTGGCTGGCACTGACGTAATCAACAGCAACGACCCCTGGCACGAGGATGGTAACGCGTAACTTTCCCAATATTTGAAGCTATGTGGAAAACAGAGTTAGGTATCTACCAACTCAGAATTGGTTAATGGAGGCATAGTCACGTATGACCATAACATAGATGCAGGTAGAAAAATTATATACCAATGTTACATATTTAATATGGTAACATTGGCAGTAATTTAAGCGCATACCATTGCGCAAAATACACGATTTCTCGAAGCATCCTGGGAAAACGTTATGAGTCTAACAATACGCATAGATTGAAATGGACAGTTTTTGTTATGATCATTCTTATAGCACAAACATGAATAAGTCTAATCAAAAATTTGCGCGATCGCGCTTCCAAAAACCTACAGCAGCAGGTGGTGAAAAGACAAATGGTAGCATTCCACTTGCTATTTTTAAACAAGCAAGGCAAAGTGGTCAGTTGAACCTCTCCAACAGGAGCCTCGCCGAAGGTACTGATCTAGATGCTTGTATGGGCCTATGCCATGGCGATAATAGGATAGTTTACCTGCCTAACCGGTATGTATCTGTATTTTGACTGGCAAAATGTCCTATGGCTATGGACCAGACCTGGGGCCGAGTACATTTTTATGAGTACGAGTACTTTGACGATGGACGAGTACATTGCTAAAAGCTGAGTACGAGTACATTCTCACGAGTACGAGTACAAGTACATTTTTGTAAATATAAATATTAAATAATAACGTATCGTAAAATCGACAATTTAGTGGATCTCTCTGCAATGTACTATGTAGGCATGTGGTATCACTGTCATGATATATCTAGGGGCAATATTGAGTCACCGACCAACTAGGCACACGTAAACCAATCATAAAGTACGATTGACATTTGAGAAAAAAACTTAGCCAATCAAGTTGATATCTGTCTTTAATGATCACAAATGAGTGGGTAAAAGAGACTGACCAGTGGATACCCCCAGCCAATCATTTGAACTTTGCTGGTTGTCTCCAGGTTAAGCATGTAAAACAAAGCAACCAACAGGAGGATTTGTTACCTGGCATCCCACTGGCTACATGTCTTTGTTTAGCATTTCTCTTATCTCTGCTCCCTCAGTGCCTGTTCTCTCTGACCTAGACTATCATGCCACATGGCTTCACTGGTGTCACACTAAGTTGGCACCTGATTATATTAGTGTAAGGTGACTTCTGACTTGAGCCACCTTACTTCTACAGAGGAAGACTGGCAGTTCTTGTTCTTAGCAGTTAGCACTGTCGCCCAGTGCCAAGTGGCATGGTCTCCAGACTACATTAAATGCATTCCCTGTCTAACAGGTGGGTTAACTGCTACTAGTAGTTGGCTCTTTATGGACATCCTGGTGGTTTGATTAAACTGTTTTATGGCCTGAACTGATAGCCTACAATTATTGTTTGCTTAACAGGGTGTTTCTGACTGGGGAAAGATGCTGCCTTTTCCCCTGTTAGGGTATCATAGTCATGGACTCATGGCTATCAGAGAATGAGGATGTACTATGTGTAGGGATGGCAAGGTGGCATTCTATGTGAAATAACAAAGTATTTAAAAAAATAGTTGAGCATTTCAATATTTCAGGAAAGTTTGATTTTATAACTGCAAATAAATTAATTGTTCCCAGTATATATTGAGAAAGTACTCGGATGTACTCGTAATGTACTCATAAAATCTGAGTACAATGAGTATGAGTACGAGTACATGACCCATAAGTTTTATGAGTACAAGTACGAGTACGAGTACTTCAGAAATGTACTCGAGTACACGAGTACCGAGTACTTCCGCCCCAGGTCTGCTATGGACACATCACGCCAGTGCGCATGGTGGCTCTTATGGATTAATTTTTACATGTTGGGCTAGACTAATCTGGAATGAATTCAGTGATGTACTTGATACAATGCATTATGCTTGGAGGTAGAGAATTCCACTCTTTTATTGTGACTGGGAAAAAGCTGTTTCCAAATATGCTTGTCGAGTGCCTGATTTGTACTAACTGTTTATTATGTTTACGTGAGCATCTGGTGTTGCGTTTGATGTATTGATCTAGTGGGATATCTATGAGGTTATGTTCCATTTTATATAATATGCTAAGTCTTTGGGTTTTTCTTCTTGATTGGAGGGTGTTCCACTGGAGATCTTTAAGGAATTGTGTTACCGTTCCTAGCTCTCTAGAATAGTTGTTCTTATAAAATCTGGCGGCTTGTCTCTGGGTTCTTTCTATGAGTTTGATATTTCTTAGGCAATGTGGATCCCATGATGCTGACGCATATTCAAGTATAGGGCGGACAAGGGTTGTGTAGGCTATGGACTTGATTTGGGTTGGGCATTTATTTAAATTTCTTCTAATAATTCCCAATGTCTGTTGTGCTTTTTGTTGTGACTGAGTTGCTTTGTATTATCCAATTTAATGTATTTGATATATGTATGCCAAGATAACAGTGTGGTTCAACAGATTTAAGTTGTTGTCCGCAGAGAGGTGTATAACATTTAGTGGGGTTGAATTTCATAAGCCATGTGTGTTGCCATTTCTCAAGTTTGAGCAGATCGGTTTGGAGGACAGATGTGTCTTGGTCAGTTTTAATCGGTGAATATAACAGGCAGTCGTCTGCAAAAAGGCGAACAGTTGAGGAAAGATTGTCTGGCAGGTCATTTATGTAAAGTAGGAAAAGTAGGGGCCCCAGTACTGTGCCCTGTGGTACCCCAGAAATGACTTCAGTTGATGTTGACTGGGATCCATTTATAACAACCTGTTGAGTTCTTCCTGTAAGGAAGCTATTTCTCCATGATGATATTGGGCCTGTGATGCCAGTGTTTGAGTTTGTGGATTAGACTTTTATGTGGAACTTTATCGAATGCTTTGGTGAAGTCAAGGATGGCCATGTCTACAGATTTCTTTTAATCAAGTGATTTGCTTATGTCATGGATTGTTTGAATTAATTGTGTTTCAGTTGATCTTTTGGCACGGAAGCCATGTTGGTGGTCAGTTAGAATGTGGTGCTGTTCAAGGTGTTTCATAATGTGACTATGATGTGTTCAAGAAGTTTAGAAACCACAGGTGTTAAGGATATTGGTCTGTCGTTAGATGTTTCTGCTCTACTTCCTTTCTTAAAAATTGCTGTTACATTGGCTTCTTTCCAGGTATTGGGGACTTGTCCAGAGTCAACAGATGATTAGAAAATGTCATGTATTACTGGTGCTAGATGAGAGGCATATCTGTTTAAGAACCATGGTAGAATGCCATCTGGTCCTTGCGATTTAGAAATGTTAATTTGGAAAGTTGATCAAGTACTCCTTTAAGTGAAATTGTTAGTTTGGGGATTTCTCCATGTGGACTTCTGGCCATATCTGGTAGGGTGGAATTTCCTTCGTCTGTAAAGACACTTTGGAACTGATTGTTTAAGGCTTCTGCTTTATGTTTGTCATCGCTAATGATGTTACCCGCAATATTAAGGTCCCCAATACCCTGGTTATCCTGTCTAAGTTTAGAAATGAAGCTCCAAAATGATTTAGGTTTCTCTGTTATTGTTGTTGTCAGGAATTGACTTATGTAGGATAGTCTAGCAGAACGAAGGTGTTTATGCATGTTTTTATAGCTGTTTCTTTCTTTTGCACATTTTCTTTAAATCTTTATTGAACCAGGGAAGATTGTGTCTTGAAGTAGTAAGACAGTGCGGTACATATTGGTTCATGATGTTGATGATTTTCGTGGAAACAAGATTCCACTTGTCATTGACTGTCATGTTTTGGTTTTGAGAGAAGTATTCATGTGTAAAGTTTTCAAGAGATTTCTGGATGTTAATGTTGTCGGCTTTATTTCTAATGAAGACTTTACGTTTCGGACGATGTTTGCGTTTGGGCGAGATGTTTACATCAATGATGACTGTGCTATGGTCTGCTATTCCGTCTACTACATTTATCTTCTTTATTAACCCAGGTCTATTGGTGAAGACAGGATCTAAAATATTGTTGGTATTTCCCTGTCTGTGCATGGGTTCCTTGACATGTTGGATCAGTCCATGTTCCTCTGTAAGAGAGAGTAATTTATTGGCAACAGTTGTACTGTATCCATTGTTAGGTGTGACTTGGTGAATTTCTCAATTGATGTTAGGGAGGTTGAAATCGCCAGTAATGATGACATTATGAGTGTTGATCTTGATACCTAATTTAGAAAGGGCTAGGTCTAGTTCTTCGATTTGAGTTCCATGAGAGTCATTTGGGGCACGATAGAGGGTACACATGATTATTGGTTTCATTCCTGTTATCTGGGTTTCAGTCCAAATGCTCTCACTGTCTGTGTCTAGGTCTAGTAGGTGGCTTGTGTTGAGGTCATCTTTTGATATTTGAAATACCCCCCCTCCAGTAGCGTCTGTTTCTCTGTCCTTTCTAAAGACGTTAAAGTTGCTTGGGAATATTTCTCCATTTTTTATTGGGGGATCTAACCATGATTCAGTGCCACAGATGATGTCTGGGTTGTGTAGATTGTTTAGTGCTTCGATGTCTGAGGCTTTCTTTTTAACGCTTTGGCAGTTTATGAGGATGCATCTGAAGTTTGGTCTCTTTTTCGGTCTATATGCTTTTTTGCTATTAGTTGTATTGTTGTTGGTGGTTTCATTTAGGTTATGACTGTTACTGTCCAGAGGATAAAAGGGATTTGCCGTTGGGATTTCTGTATCTCTGAAGAAAGAATTTGTGAAGTTGAAGTTGTTGCATTCGGGGCAGGCCCACGAACATGAGGAATTTATTAATCGTTTGTATTCATTGTCATCTATTGCACAGCATTGTGTGTGGATCCAGTTTAGGCAGTGGTCGCACTGAATTGCTTTATGGTCATTTAGGACATCCCCATGGCAAATGCCACAGGGTGCTGAGCAATTTGAACAGTGCCATGGTACATTTAGGTTTCTGTAAGTGTTGTTAAATTCTTGTCTGGATATCCTGGTGCATTTGATGTGTGTTGAATCATTGTCATTGCATGCAGTAAGAAACACTGATTGCAGATTTCCTCCCTCCCAACATAACACCCAAGTTATTTGACAAGTTACTACAAATATGAGATAAAGCCCACATGTGTCTTATTTGAAGCATGCATTTTTATTAATCTGACATTGTGATGCCTGTGGGCGCGTGTGTGTGATCACATTCAATGTGACAATGACAAGGATTCATTGTTCAGTCTTTCTTCTTCCTTTTTATTCCTTCCATATCTCAGAAACTGTTCAACAACTTTTTCTCTAATTTTGCATAGACATATCTTAGGTTACAGCCATTATGCATGAGAAATCTGTATTTGATTAAATCATTCTAAGGGCCCTGTAGGGCCCCCCAGAGCCCCCAAAACTGCTACATTTTCCCTATTTTTTTCAAAAACTTTTCAGTAATTTTTTCTCTGATTTTGCGTAGACATTTCCTACAGTAGTGCCATTATACACAGTACATTTGTATTTTTATTTAATCATTCTAAGGGCACCTCAGGGCCCCCCAAATGAAACATTTTCATACAATCTCCCTGCTGCTGTAAGCCTCCTGCACTGATCTCTATTTATAATTGCCACTGAGCTCAATTTATAACTGGATAATGGACTTTGCCCTAACTCTGATCACTGGGGTGGCTGACTGGAGAGATTATGCTAAAACCCTGTGTATTGGATTAGCCTAGGCTCACTGCTTGCCATTGTCCCAGTGTCAAACAGAATGCCTCCATGTGGGCTGTAACTATAATGTGTAATGGGAATCCCTACTGCACTGGCAGAACCTAAGAAACTTTAAAACAGCAATATACATAATTATCAATGAAATATAAAGATATGATCTAGGATTAAAATAAAATACACTTAGGTATAAAATAATATATAAAATAAAATAACTAAGGTATACTCGAAAAGATTAAAGCATATTTAGTCAAAATTACAAGGACTATTATTCAGATGTTTTACTACACATGTTGGAGCTATTACTTCACTCCAATTCAATCAGTATTATGTCATTAATTGGTACTATTTTAAAGTCAAAATGCATGCTATGTATATGTACCTTGTGAACAAATAAAGGTTTATGATAGTTCATCTCTTTCTTCTTTCCATTCTGGGGGAGGGTGGTAGGGGCAAAATGAGAACAGAAAATGTGTGCACATTTTCTTAAACAACCTTTAACTGTGCTACATTGCAACTCACCAACTCTCCTGCAAGGTTTCTACAACCACTGGAAATCGGCCTAAATAGCAGAGTATCGTGATACAATTCTACAGTATTTTTAATAACACATTAACTAATATATACAATCTTCATGAAACGGTCTATTCGAATATTTTATTTTCAGGTGTATCTTCACTAGCATGCATGTAGTAGGTAGAACCAACCAAAATTTCAACTTCAAAATATCTAAAAAATAATTAAACCATTTAATAGAACACATTAACCTGAGTTCCCTTGCAAAATGTTATTGCAATATCTTTAATAGTTTCTGAGAAAATAAGGGTTGAAAATGCCTCAAAACGATATATTTTGACATATTTAACGATTCGCCATGTTTACACCCCCATAGATTGGTAAAATGAAGACTTAGAACACCATAATTTGCAGTAATTATTACCATCAGTACCTAGTTTGTGCATACTTTTTTTAGCTTGCACAGGACTATACTTAATCAGATACAGAACCCTGAAAATACAAAAATCTTCAATTTTGACAGGCGTCGAATGACCAAACGGCCATATCTCATTCATTTTTCATCATACAGAAATATGTCAAGTATCCAAATGATCAGGATAACACAGATTCCATTTTGACATGCAAAAACGCATTGTCAAACATACCTACTTCAGGGTGACTGTTCAAACCTAAGGATGACAGTTTGATAATAACAAAGAATTCCGGTCTTGTACCTAAAGAAGTAAAAAGTTTGAGAACAAACAGGGCAGTGTCCTGTACCTACCTGCTTATGGTGCAAATCTGTTTGTGGTTAACAAAATGTATTTATGAACTGCCTCCACTCCGATTTCTAGTGGTTGTAGAAACCTTGCAGGAGAGTTGGTGAGCTGCAATCTTGCATGTAGCAAGATTGCAGAAAATGTCTTGTTTAAGAAAATGTGCACACATTTTCTGTTCTCATTTTGCCCCTACCACCATCCCCCAGAGTGGAAATAACAAAGAGATGAACTATGATAAAACTTTATTTGTTCACAAGGTACATATACTTAGCATGCGTTTTGACTTAAAAACACTTAAACTGTAACAATTAATGACATAATACTGATTGAATTTGGAATTAATAGCTGCAACATGTATTGCAAAACATCTGAATATAGTTAAACTACCCTAAGATACGTCTATGCAAAATTAGAGAAATAGCTGCTGAACGGTTTCTGAGATATGGCAGTTAACGGCGCACAACGCACGGCAGACCGCCGTGGACGACGCCCGGCGGCACAGCGGAACGCCGTGGATGACGCACAGCGGACGGTTATATCGTTAGATTTGCGAGACATATGAAAATTAAATACAAAAAGACAATTCGATCAAACACTAAATAAAGAAAATGCCATATTTACACACCTGTTAGACGGCATCAGAGCCGGCTGCCGTCATTGGCTACGCCCGATCCGGTCGATCGCGCGACAGACGTTTCGGCCTCCAACTTTCACGTAGATACGCGTCACAGTATGAATTTATACTTAAAAACAGTGAATGCCACAAAAACATACTAACGCTCACCTTTCATTTGCTATAATTCTGAGTGATTTTTATCGCTAGTTCGTCTACAACAGAGCCAGAAAAAACTCCATCTACTTCTATCTCATAATTAGAAAAGGAATCCTTTAGCGATCCCCACATAAAACCCACCAATGAAATCGTCGGAATCCGGGCTTTCAGATGAGATTGTTTCTATAATTATACACACAGACACTGAAACGCGCGAAAAGTTTTTCTAGAAGCCATTCTCAGCGTACCGCACAAACGGCTTCACGGACTCAATTCACACTTGCAAAAACCAGCCAACACCATTTGTCTCCCAGCGCCTGGCGCACGTAAATACTTTATTCAATGAACAACAAAACACCACATTCTGAAAGATAAGATAACAAACTTTATTGCAGTATAAGTCTCACATTTTCTGAGAGAAATGTCGGGTTGGAAATCAGGTAAAATCGGCTGACACCAGCTCTGTTAGCCACTGCTAGTGTGTGTGTGGGCCTACCTACAAGTAGTCTCCACTAAACATGTCAACATTTTACTTCCATCATAAACCTTAATGATCTGTAACCATGATTCACCAAAAAACATTTAATTCATAATTACAAACTCACAATATAATCCAAAGGACTTCAGGGCCTCTTGGCCCATTTGTTTTACATCTAATATGTAAATAAAAGATGGACCTTACAGGTTTTTTTAAACGCAATTCAGTGATTCACACATTGGTGTCACTGCCTCACAAAAACAACATAGAACATCTCCTGTCATAGATAAAATACACACACACGGGTTACTCTGTTTCAGTGCCTGACTCGGTGTGGCGCATCAACATGGAGCCAGGGAAGGGAGAGGACGTGGCGTGGGACAGCAAGACAGAGGAGAAGTGGTGGGACCAGGTGGACCTGAGTAAACTCATCCTTGCCTCCAACCAACTCGTGCAGCTCTCGCAAGACATACGCTTGCTACCTGCACTAACTGTGCTGGATGTGAGTGCAGCCAATAAATACTCTTTGATTGTGTGTAAATGCAATCTTTGCACTTACGAACATTAGTGTGGTGGATATTGGTAATTTAAACAACAGAGTTTAATGCAGTCAAACTGTGATTTAAGATTATATTTAAAAATAAAGGTATGGCTAAGCAGTGGGGTTAATATAAACATTGGGTTTCGTTCCGTTTGTCTTGCTGTTAGCAAACCAGGGGCCAGTTTCATGAAATGTTCTTAAAGATACACAAGTTCTTAGCATCACGTGTTTGCATAAACTCCTATGTTCGCTTATATTAAAAAAATCACGTCATTTACTAAGACAATCATCTTAGCATTAAGAACGTTCTTAGCCGCTTCATGAAACCTGACCCAGGTTTCTGGTCTGATTTTCGTGGCATTACAAACATGTTGCCCGTAAATGAACACGGACATTCAATGGACGGTCTGACTTTCGTTTTCTGCAAACGACATAGCTGCCCCTGGAGACTACAACGACCTCAAAGTACTGCCTTTGCCATCTGGTGGCTTAATTGGCATTATACCTTAAGTGAAATCTACATCGTCGTTGGAGTGGTGGCGTTTTAATTTACCGTTTTTAAGCTGTTATGTAATAAACAAATATTAGTGTCAAAATGTCAGTAGCGCTTCTGCGTTTGATCGGCCAAGTGCTACGCCGACTTAACTTGTCCATGCGTAAATTTCACTTGCCCGTCCGCAAGCGGTTAGAAGTTGCACCAGTGTTTCTTGTTCCTACAGATACATGACAACTACCTGACCAGCCTCCCAGATGCATTGGGCGAGTTGATTAATCTACAGAAGATTAATGTAGCGTGAGTATCTCTGAGACTAGAATACATTTTGTAGATATGTAGAAAATAAATCAAAGATAACAATGTGTACCATATTTAATAAATCATCTGTGCATACATACATTATAACATGTGTCAATTATTAGACAAAAGTGGTTTTAGTTGACCCAGTGCAATGTGCCTGCAGCAACAAAACTCCAGCGTTACCCCCGGAAAGAGCTCTTTGGAGTATACAGACTCAAGAAGTAACATTGCAGTAATTTCATAACAGTTATACTTTAAAATAAACTATTACAATCTGCCATACCGTTGACATGATGACACCATAACTTGTTGCAGCCACAACAAACTGCAGTCGTTGCCAGAGAATGTCAGTCGACTCTCTAATCTGCAGTTTCTACACATAGAACACAACGACCTGACAGAGCTATCTGACGCTGTATGCAGTCTCACCCTACTCGATGACCTGGTCAGTATAACCTGGCACATTGCGTCACAATGCAACCCGACTTGCAACAACAATTTAAATACAATTAAAACTAATTGCATTGCATCCAGTTGTTACTTAATTACATAACACAAGTAGTTCTTAGATTATTGTGGTGAGTCAAGTTTTGTCTGGTTATAACTTGTTGGCTGGCTTTAGAGTAAGTTGTGTCATTCCATACAGATTTCTAGAATGCTCATTTGGGATGAAACACGTGTAGAAGTGAAGGGGTAAAGTAGAGGGACAGGAACATAGAATTACAAGGACATGAAGAGGGAGTAAAGTAGAGTGACAGGAACAGAGAATTGCAAGGACAGGGAGAGGGAGTAAAGTGTAGGGACAGGAACAGAGAATTACAAGGACAGGGAGAGGGAGTAAAGTAGAGGGACAGGAACAGAGAATTACAAGGACATGGAGAGGGAGTAAAGTAGAGGGACAGGAACAGAGAATTACAAGGACATGGAGGCGGAGTAAAGTAGAGGGACTGGAACAGAGGATTACAAGGACATGGAGAGGGAGTAAAGTAGAGTGACAGGAACAGAGAATTGCAAGGACAGGGAGAGGGAGTAAAGTGTAAGGACAGGAACAGAGAATTACAAGGACAGGGAGAGGGAGTAAAGTAGAGGGACAGGAACAGAGAATTGCAAGGACATGGAGAGGGAGTAAAGTAGAGGGACTGGAACAGAGAATTACAAGGACATGGAGGCGGAGTAAAGTAGAGGGACAGGAACAGAGAATTGCAAGGACAGGGAGAGGGAGTAAAGTAGAGGGACAGGAACAGAGAATTGCAAGGACAGGGAGAGAGAGTAAAGTAGAGGGACAGGAACAGAGAATTGCAAGGACATGGAGAGGGAGTAAAGTGGAGGGACATTCATTGGAGAGTTAGATGGAGGGGTCTTCCTCCACCTAACTCACCATGAATGTCATGGCGGGGAGGGGGAGAAAGTGATGTGGAGGTACAGGTTGGGGAGAAATAATGGAGAGCTATACAGAATGGTAATTAATTATTGATTCCACTGACATTCATACACAACATGGTTAATTAATATTTTACAAATGTGAATTATCTTCTCAGTATTCTTCTACAGTTAGACCTTTTTGTTGATAAACAATTTATTATAAAAGTATAGTTAATGTAAAAAGGTGTACAAACTGATACACATTAGTAATATCCCTCTTTGGTGGCTAATTAGGGTAATGGTATATAATTTAAAACGCCATCATTTGAATTTATCACTTTTCAGCAGATAAATGCCTGCATCCTGTATCTAACACAAAATGGCAGTGTTAATGTCTTTTTTTAGGATGTTTCCCACAACAAACTTTCGAACCTGCCCAGAAATATCAGTGCCCTCACTCGACTGATGCGCCTTAATGTATCCCACAATACCTTGCAAATCCTGCCCCATGGCATTGGTGGACTGAGCAGTAAGTTTTTACTACAATGTTTTACTGTCTGCCAATTCCTGCCATGCTTACCACCTTCTCTGCCTTGGTTTCTTTACCCACTCAGTCCTCTCTTCTTTACCCACTGATAGTTCTCTCTTTCTTCTTTACGCACTCATAGTTCTCTCTTTCTTCTTTACCCACTCATAGTTCTCTCTTTCTTCTTTACCCACTCATAGTTCTCTCTTTCTTCTTTACCCACTCATAGTTCTCTCTTTCTTCTTTACCCACTCATAGTTCTCTCTTTCTTCTTTACCCACTCATAGTTCTCTCTTTCTTCTTTACCCACTCATAGTTCTCTCTTTCTTCTTTACGTTCATACCCACTCATAGTTCTCTCTTTCTTCTTTACCCACTCATAGTTCTCTCTTTCTTCTTTACCCACTCATAGTTCTCTCTTTCTTCTTTACCCACTCATAGTTCTCTCTTTCTTCTTTACCCACTCATAGTTCTCTCTTTCTTCTATACCCACTCATAGTTATGTCTTTCTTCTTTGCCCACTCATAGTTCTGTCTTTCTTCTTTACCCACTCATAGTTCTCTCTTTCTTCTTTACCCACTCATAGTTCTCTCTTTCTTCTTTACCCACACATAGTTCTCTCTTTCTTCTATACCCACTCATAGTTCTCTCTTTCTTCTTTATCAACTCATAGTTCTCTCTTTCTTCTTTACCCACTCATAGTTCTCTCTTTCTTCTTTACCCACTCATAGTTCTCTCTTTCTTCTTTACCCACACATAGTTCTCTCTTTCTTCTTTACCCACTCATAGTTCTCTCTTTCTTCTTTACCAACTCATAGTTCTCTCTTTCTTCGTTAATTTTATCATATCATCATATTATGTCTGATGCGCTCTAACAACAGCACACAAGGCAGACCCACAGTGATTGCTCTAACAACAGCACACAGGGCAGACCCACAGTGATTGCTCTAACAACAGCACACAAGGCAGACCCACAGTGTTTGCTTTAACAACAGCATACAGGGCAGACCCACAGTGATTGCTCTAACAACAGCACACAAGGCAGACCCACAGTGATTGCTCTAACAACAGCATACAGGGCAGACCCACAGTGATTGCTCTAACAACAGCACACAGGGCAGACCCACAGTGATTGCTCTAACAACAGCACACAGGGCAGACCCACAGTGATTGCTCTAACAACAGCACACAAGGCAGACTCACAATGATTGCTCTAACAACAGCACACAAGGCAGATCCACAGTGTTTGCTCTAACAACAGCACACAAGGCAGACCCACAGTGATTGCTCTAACAACAGCATACAAGGCAGACCCACAGTGATTGCTCTTACAACAGCACACAGGGCAGACCCACAGTGATTGCTCTAACAACAGCACACAGGGCAGACCCACAGTGATTGCTCTAACAACAGCACACAGGGCAGACCCACAGTGATTGCTCTAACAACAGCACACAGGGCAGACCCACAGTGATTGCTCTAACAACAGCACACAGGCAGACCCACAGTGATTGCTCTAACAACAGCACACAGGGCAGACCCACAGTGATTGCTCTAACAACAGCACACAAGGCAGACCCACAGTGATTGCTCTAACAACAGCACACAGGGCAGACCCACAGTGATTGCTCTAACAACAGCACACAGGGCAGACCCACAGTGATTGCTCTAACAACAGCACACAGGGCAGACCCACAGTGATTGCTCTAACAACAGCACACAAGGCAGACCACAGTGATTGCTCTAACAACAGCACACAAGGCAGACCACAGTGTTTGCTCTAACAACAGCACACAAGGCAGACCCACAGTGATTGCTCTAACAACAGCATACAAGGCAGACCCACAGTGATTGCTCTACAACAGCACACAGGGCAGACCCACAGTGATTGCTCTAACAACAGCACACAGGGCAGACCCACAGTGATTGCTCTAACAACAGCACACAGGGCAGACCCACAGTGATTGCTCTAACAACAGCACACAGGGCAGACCCACAGTGATTGCTCTAACAACAGCACACAGGGCAGACCCACAGTGATTGCTCTAACAACAGCACACAGGGCAGACCCACAGTGATTGCTCTAACAACAGCACACAGGGCAGACCCACAGTGATTGCTCTAACAACAGCACACAGGGCAGACCCACAGTGATTGCTCTAACAACAGCACACAAGGCAGACCCACAGTGATTGCTCTAACAACAGCATACAAGGCAGACCCACAGTGATTGCTCTAACAACAGCACACAAAGCAGACCCACAGTGATTGCTCTAACAACAGCATACAGGGCAGACCCACAGTGATTGCTCTAACAACAGCACACAAGGCAGACCCACAGTGATTGCTCTAACAACAGCACACAAGACAGACCCACAGTGATTGCTATAACAACAGCATACAGGGCAGACCCACAGTGATTGCTCTAACAACAGCACACAAGGCAGACCCACAGTGATTGCTCTAACAACAGCACACAGGGCAGACCCACAGTGATTGCTCTAACAACAGCACACAGGGCAGACCCACAGTGATTGCTCTAACAACAGCACACAGGGCAGACCCACAGTGATTGCTCTAACAACAGCACACAAGGCAGACCCACAGTGTTTGTTCTAACAACAGCATACAGGGCAGACCCACAGTGATTGCTCTAACAACAGCATACAGGGCAGACCCACAGTGATTGCTCTAACAACAGCATACAGGGCAGACCCACAGTGTTTGCTCTAACAACAGCACACAAGGCAGACCCACAGTGATTGCTCTAACAACAGCATACAGGGCAGACCCACAGTGATTGCTCTAACAACAGCACACAGGGCAGACCCACTGTGATTGCTCTAACAACAGCACACAAGGCAGACCCACAGTGTTTGCTCTAACAACAGCACACAAGGCAGACCCACAGTGTTTGTTCTAACAACAGCACACAGGGCAGACCCACAGTGATTGCTCTACACAGGCACACAGGGCAGACCCACAGTGATTGATCTAACAACAGCACACAGGGCAGACCCACAGCAACAACAGCACACAAGGCAGACCCACAGTGTTTGCTCTAACAACAGCAGACCCACAGTGATTGCTCTAACAACAGCACACAAGGCAGACCCACAGTGATTGCTCTAACAACAGCACGCAGGGCAGACCCACTAACAACAGCATGTTTGTTCTAACAACAGCATACAGGGCAGACCCACAGTGATTGCTCTAACAACAGCATACAGGGCAGACCCACAGTGATTGCTCTAACAACAGCATACAGGGCAGACCCACAGTGTTTGCTCTAACAACAGCACACAAGGCAGACCCACAGTGATTGCTCTAACAACAGCATACAGGGCAGACCCACAGTGATTGCTCTAACAACAGCACACAGGGCAGACCCACTGTGATTGCTCTAACAACAGCACACAAGGCAGACCCACAGTGTTTGCTCTAACAACAGCACACAAGGCAGACCCACAGTGTTTGTTCTAACAACAGCATACAGGGCAGACCCACAGTGATTGCTCTAACAACAGCACACAGGGCAGACCCACAGTGATTGCTCTAACAACAGCACACAGGGCAGACCCACAGTGATTGCTTTAACAACAGCACACAAGGCAGACCCACAGTGTTTGCTCTAACAACAGCACACAAGGCAGACCCACAGTGTTTGTTCTAACAACAGCATACAGGGCAGACCCACAGTGATTGCTCTAACAACATCACACAGGGCAGACCCACAGTGATTGCGCTAACAACAGCACACAGGGCAGACCCACAGTGATTGCTCTAACAACAGCACACAAGGCAGACCCACAGTGTTTGCTCTAACAACAGCACACAGGGCAGACCCACAGTGATTGCTCTAACAACAGCATACAGGGCAGACCCACAGTGATTGCTCTAACAACAGCATACAGGGCAGACCCACAGTGTTTGTTCTAACAACAGCATACAGGGCAGACCCACAGTGTTTGTTCTAACAACAGCATACAGGGCAGACCCACAGTGTTTGTTCTAACAACAGCACACAGAGCATACCCACAGTGTTTGCTCTAACAACAGCACACAGGGCATACCCACAGTGTTTGCTCTAACAACTGCACACAGGGCAGACCCACAGTGATTGCTCTAACAACAGCACACAGGGCAGACCCACAGTGATTGCTCTAACAACAGCATACAGGGCAGACCCACAGTGATTGCTCTAACAACAGCACACAGGGCAGACCCACAGTGTTTGCTCTAACAACAGCACACAGGGCATACCCACAGTGTTTGTTCTAACAACAGCACACAGGGCATACCCACAGTGTTTGTTCTAACTACAGCACACAGGGCATACCCACAGTGTTTGCTCTAACAACAGCACACAGGGCAGACCCACAGTGTTTGTTCTAACAACAGCACACAAGGCAGACCCACAGTGTTTGTTCTAACAACAGCACACAGGGCAGACCCACAGTGTTTGCTCTAACAACAGCACACAGGGCAGACCCACAGTGATTGCTCTAACAACAGCACACAGGGCAGACCCACAGTGATTGCTCTAACAACAGCACACAGGGCAGGCCCACAGTGATTGCTCTAACAACAGCACACAGGGCAGACCCACAGTGATTGCTCTAACAACAGCACACAGGGCAGACCCACAGTGATTGCTCTAACAACAGCACACAAAGCAGACCCACAGTGATTGCTCTAACAACAGCATACAGGGCAGACCCACAGTGATTGCTCTAACAACAGCACACAAGGCAGACCCACAGTGATTGCTCTAACAACAGCACACAAGACAGACCCACAGTGATTGCTAACAACAGCACACAGAGGATTGCTCTAACAACAGCACACAAGGCAGACCCACAGTGATTGCTCTAACAACAGCACACAGGGCAGACCCACAGTGATTGCTCTAACAACAGCACACAGGGCAGACCCACAGTGACAACAGGGGCAGACCCACAGTGATTGCTCTAACAACAGCATACAGGGCAGACCCACAGTGATTGCTCTAACAACAGCATACAGGGCAGACCCACAGTGATTTGCTCTAACAACAGCACACAAGGCAGACCCACAGTGATTGCTCTAACAACAGCATACAGGGCAGACCCACAGTGATTGCTCTAACAACAGCACACAGGGCAGACCCACTGTGATTGCTCTAACAACAGCACACAAGGCAGACCCACAGTGATTGCTCTAACAACAGCACACAGGGCAGACCCACAGTGATTGATCTAACAACAGCACACAGGGCAGACCCACAGTGATTGCTCTAACAACAGCACACAGGGCAGACCCACAGTGTTTGCTCTAACAACAGCACACAAGGCAGACCCACAGTGTTTGTTCTAACAACAGCATACAGGGCAGACCCACAGTGATTGCTCTAACAACAGCACACAAGGCAGACCCACAGTGATTGCTCTAACAACAGCACGCAGGGCAGACCCACAGTGTTTGCTCTAACAACAGCACACAAGGCAGACCCACAGTGTTTGTTCTAACAACAGCATACAGGGCAGACCCACAGTGATTGCTCTAACAACAGCATACAGGGCAGACCCACAGTGATTGCTCTAACAACAGCATACAGGGCAGACCCACAGTGTTTGCTCTAACAACAGCACACAAGGCAGACCCACAGTGATTGCTCTAACAGCAGCATACAGGGCAGACCCACAGTGATTGCTCTAACAACAGCACACAGGGCAGACCCACTGTGATTGCTCTAACAACAGCACACAAGGCAGACCCACAGTGTTTGCTCTAACAACAGCACACAAGGCAGACCCACAGTGTTTGTTCTAACAACAGCACACAGGGCAGACCCACAGTGATTGCTCTAACAACAGCACACAGGGCAGACCCACAGTGATTGATCTAACAACAGCACACAGGGCAGACCCACAGTGATTGCTCTAACAACAGCACACAAGGCAGACCCACAGTGTTTGCTCTAACAACAGCACACAAGGCAGACCCACAGTGTTTGTTCTAACAACAGCATACAGGGCAGACCCACAGTGATTGCTCTAACAACATCACACGGGGCAGACCCACAGTGATTGCGCTAACAACAGCACACAGGGCAGACCCACAGTGATTGCTCTAACAACAGCACACAAGGCAGACCCACAGTGTTTGCTCTAACAACAGCACACAGGGCAGACCCACAGTGATTGCTGTAACAACAGCATACAGGGCAGACCCACAGTGATTGCTCTAACAACAGCACACAGGGCAGACCCACAGTGTTTGTTCTAACAACAGCACACAGGGCAGACCCACAGTGATTGCTCTAACAACAGCATACAGGGCAGACCCACAGTGATTGCTCTAACAACAGCATACAGGGCAGACCCACAGTGTTTGTTCTAACAACAGCATACAGGGCAGACCCACAGTGTTTGTTCTAACAACAGCACACAGGGCAGACCCACAGTGTTTGCTCTAACAACAGCACACAGGGCATACCCACAGTGTTTGCTCTAACAACAGCACACAGGGCATACCCACAGTGTTTGCTCTAACAACTGCACACAGGGCAGACCCACAGTGATTGCTCTAACAACAGCACACAGGGCAGACCCACAGTGATTGCTCTAACAACAGCATACAGGGCAGACCCACAGTGATTGCTCTAACAACAGCACACAGGGCAGACCCACAGTGTTTGCTCTAACAACAGCACACAGGGCATACCCACAGTGTTTGTTCTAACAACAGCACACAGGGCATACCCACAGTGTTTGTTCTAACAACAGTACCCACAGTGTTTGTTCTACCCACAACAGCACACAGGGCATACCCACAGTGTTTGCTCTAACAACAGCACACAGGGCAGACCCACAGTGTTTGTTCTAACAACAGCACACAAGGCAGACCCACAGTGTTTGTTCTAACAACAGCACACAGGGCAGACCCACAGTGTTTGCTCTAACAACAGCACACAGGGCAGACCCACAGTGTTTGTTCTAACAACAGCACACAGGGCAGACCCACAGTGATTGCTCTAACAACAGCATACAGGGCAGACCCACAGTGATTGCTCTAACAACAGCATACAGGGCAGACCCACAGTGTTTGTTCTAACAACAGCATACAGGGCAGACCCACAGTGTTTGTTCTAACAACAGCATACAGGGCAGACCCACAGTGTTTGTTCTAACAACAGCACACAGGGCATACCCACAGTGTTTGCTCTAACAACTGCACACAGGGCAGACCCACAGTGATTGCTCTAACAACAGCACACAGGGCAGACCCACAGTGATTGCTCTAACAACAGCATACAGGGCAGACCCACAGTGATTGCTCTAACAACAGCACACAGGGCAGACCCACAGTGTTTGCTCTAACAACAGCACACAGGGCATACCCACAGTGTTTGTTCTAACAACAGCACACAGGGCATACCCACAGTGTTTGTTCTAACAACAGCACACAGGGCATACCCACAGTGTTTGTTCTAACAACAGCACACAGGGCATACCCACAGAGTTTGCTCTAACAACAGCACACAGGGCAGACCCACAGTGTTTGTTCTAACAACAGCACACAAGGCAGACCCACAGTGTTTGTTCTAACAACAGCACACAGGGCAGACCCACAGTGTTTGCTCTAACAACAGCACACAGGGCAGACCCACAGTGTTTGCTCCAACAACAGCACACAGGGCAGACCCACAGTGTTTGCTCCAACAACAGCACACAGGGCAGACCCACAGTGTTTGCTTCTTTTTTCTTTCATATTTCTGTATATTTTTCATTATTATTCTTTATGCTTTAATGTTTGTGTGTTTTTCTTATTTCTTTTCATTTCAACACTATTTTCATTGGTTCTCTTTGTTTTTCTTCTTCAATTTTCATCCTTATTATTTGCATATCACCCAGTAGACATGTTCCACAGGATTTAGGACGTAGACCAGTTAATTTCAAATAAATAATTAAATTGAACTTTTCACAATGAATTGGTGACACTGTTTCTCCACAACCTAACATTTTTATATTGTGTTGTCATAATTTGTTGTGTACCATGCAGGCCTAAAGGTACTAGACGCTACCCACAATGCACTGCACAGTGTACCAGATGAGATCGGTCAGCTGGTGCATCTGGAGCAGTTGTTCCTGCGACACAACCGTCTCACCCACCTGCCTGTGTTGGAGTCCTGCTCCACACTCAAGGTAACACGCTCACACTATAATGGACTCCACATGTTTACGGCAGTCCAGTAAAATGACAACCTTGGGCACAATGTAAGTAGCGTAGTAACTCGTAATCTTACCCAAACATAAACAAGCCAAGTAAGATTGTTCTTATACAGTCGAATGTCGCTTGACGGTCACCTCGGTAATAGAGCCACCTCGCAATTAAGACCACCTTGGTAATACATCTACCTCACAATTAAGGTCACCTTGGTAATAGAGCCACCTCACAATTAAGGTCACCTTGATAATTAAGGTCACCTTAGTAATACAGCCACATCACAATATGGTCACCCTCAGATAGTCCCAAATTATTTTAGTAAATGTAAATTATAGAAAATTGGTTCTGCTAATACAATCACCTCACTATTCAGGTCACTTTTGTCCAGTTGAGAAGGCGACCTTAATTGTGACATGCCACTGTACTATTGATTATAACAAGACATGGCATCAAGTAGGCATTGTTAATAGTGAGGCTCCACTGCACTATTGATTATTCCAAGACATGGTATCAACTAGGCATTGTTAGTAGTGAGGTTCCACTGTACTACTGATTATTCCAAGGCATGGCATCAAGTAGACCTTGTTAATAGTGGGGCTCTGTTGTACTATTGATTATTTCAAGACATGGCATCAACCATGCCTTGTTAATAGTGAAGCTCTGTTGTACTATTGATTATTCCAAGACATGGCGTCAAGTAGACCTTGTTAATAGTGAGGCTCCCCTGTACTATTGATTATTCCAAGACATGGCATCAAGTAGACCTTGTTAATAGTGAGGCTCCACTGTACTATTGATTATTCCAAGACATGTCATCAACTAGGCCTTGTTAATAGTGAGGCTCCACTGTACTATTGTGTATTCCAAGACATGTTATCAACTAGACCTTGTTATTAGTGATTCTCCACTGTACTATTGATTATTCCAAGACATGGCGTCAAGTAGACCTTGTTAATAGTGAGGCTCCCCTGTACTATTGATTATTCCAAGACATGTCATCAACTAGACCTTGTTAATAGTGAGGCTTCACTGTACTATTGATTATTCCAAGACATGTCATCAACTAGGCCTTGTTAATAGTGAGGCTCCCCTGTACTATTGTTTATTCCAAGACATGGCATCAACTAGACCTTGTTAATAGTGAGGCTCCACTGTACTATTGATTATTCCAAGACATGTCATCAACTAGGCCTTGTTAATAGTGAGGCTCCCCTGTACTATTGTTTATTCCAAGACATGGCATCAACTAGACCTTGTTAATAGTGAGGCTCCACTGTACTATTGTGTATTCCAAGACATGTCATCAACTAGACCTTGCCAGATTATGCCAGAGTGCAGTCTGCGACATGGATCATAGTCTTGTCATCTAAAATATGAAATTGTCGCCGAAGTCCTGGAAAGAAACATGGTAACCAAGGGTTGATATAACCAAAACTTGTGTCTAGCAACTGACAATGGATTACAAAGCAACCCTCAGAAAGTAAAAGATGGCGCCGGTGCATGGCGACACGTTGTTGCGGTAGATGATTGTGTGTACGTTTTCGATGATTGTTCTAATGTTTAAGTCTATATGTGTTACGGGATACTACCCACCCAGCCAACCATCTCTTTGAACTTCTTCCCTCTGGCAAGCGCTATAGAAGTATTAAGACAAGGACCACTAGACTTAAAAATAGGTTTTATCCACAGGCTATGAGTCACTTGAACCGCGAGATGCCATGATACTGTTTTCAGTTGGTTTAGATTTTATGTCGCTATGCTAAATTATTTATTTATTATTTTTTTAGTTATTTATTTTTATTATTTAGTTATTTATTTATTATTTATTAACTTGACTACATGTATGTACATACTTTTTAACTGTCAGCTTAGTTTTTATATCGTCAGCTAATTTATTTATACATTTATTTATTATTTATTTAACTACATGTATACTTTTTAACTTTTTTGGTAATGCTAAGACGGTATTAATATTATGTTATCAAGTTCACTTTATGTCAATAGATGTACGACTGTCTTAAAATATGTTGGCAGTTGGCCTTGGTTTAAATTTATACTAGTTTTAGTATTGTTTCATAATGTTTCTAATTGTATATTTTGCGTGTGCATGATGGGGGGCAGGGGAGACAAGCGTGCATGTATGTTGACGCCACAACGCCAATAATTCCTCGTACATTTTAAATGCTACTTGGTAATAAACAGTCTGAATCTGAAATCGATCAACTAGATGAAAACGGGAATGCAAATTATTATTGGCGACTTCTCAAACAAACAATTCACACATCTGCGTTGGACATCTTTGGCATAACCTCTTGTAATAACCGAGACTGGTTCACATCTAGTCTTGGCACTATGAAACCGGTAATTGAGGCAAAATAAAAAGCATTCCTGGAATTCAAAAGCAGACCAAATGAGACCACCAGTGCTTGCTATAGGACTTCCTGAAGTCTTGCTCAAAGAAGAACCAGGCAAGCATTTAACCAATACTACATTGGCCTAAGTGAGGATATCGAGACAGTGGCAAACTCTGGGAACCTAAAAAATATGTATGCGGCATAAAAACAGCTATAGGTCCACAATAAGAAAAACTGCACCTCAAATCGAAAGATGGTATCACACTAACAAAAACAGATGTCCAAATGAATCGCAGGATTGAGCACTTCTCCGACCTTAATGGCACGGAAACATCGTATCCTGTGTCTACAATTAACAAAGTCCCTTCTATGGAGATTATGAAAGAACTTGATGACGAACCACAGTTCACAGAGACGGAGGCAGTTGTTGCCAGACTGTCAAATAATAAAGCCTCTGGTCGAGATGCAATACCTGCAGAGCTGATTACGGCTGGCTGTCAGGCCTTGTGACCACCAGTCCACCACTCTACAGCCTTGTTACCACCAGTCCACCACTCTACAGCCTTGTTACCACCAGTCCACCACTCTACAGCCTTGTTACCACCAGTCCACCACTCTACAGCCTTCTCCCGAAGTGCTGGTGGGAATGCTCAATTCCACCAGAAATGAGGGATTCAAATATAATCACCCTGTACAAAAACAAGGGTGACAGAGGCCTCAAAATCAACATAAACAAACTCTCCATGAGCCATGGGAATCAAGAAGCCAGAATCACTGTTAATGGTGAACCCATCGAAACTGTGGATAATTTCTCCTACTTAGACTATATAATGTCTAACAACTTTAGACTTGACAAAGAATTGAACACAAGACTTGGCAAAGTAGCAGCATTCTTTGGAAGACTCGTGATTTGTGTCTGGTCCATCAAGAGCCTAACATTGCACACCAAGCTGAAAGTGTACCATGCTTGTGTTGACAGCATTTTATTGTATTGTTTAGAGACATGGACAATGTACCACAAACAAGAATGAAAACTCAACAGTTTTTATTTTCGTTGCCTGCAAACAATCCTTGGCGTAAAATGGCAGGATAAAATTTATAATCTTGACATCCTGCAGCGGTGCAAGTCAACGCCACTAAGCAACATCCTCAAACACAGACGCCTACGTTGGCTTGGACATGTACAGCGTATGCCCAGTGACCGCCTCCCAAAGACCATCCTCTATGGGTAGTTGACTGAGGGCAAACATCCAGCAGGCAGACACAAAAGATTCAAAGATGTGGTCAAGAGAGATCTAAAAGGCTACGACATCGACCCTCTACGCTGGTAGACTTTTGCTGAGGACAGAGTCATCTGGCGAGTCTGTCTCACTGGTGGTTCAGCAAATTACATCGAAGCATACCAGATAAACCAGGAAACCAAGCATGCAAGAAATCCAAGTCAACCTACCTACAACAAGCACTCTCTCTCGATACAGAAGCTGGCCTCTACTACTACTGCTACTGTCCTATAGATAAGATAAGTCTTACAGCGTGGCCATATGGTTATTTATGCTACTCCTCCGACCGTATGATTGGGGAGTCGTACAAATTACAGATGTTCCATTCTATATTTTTATATACGTACTTTATTTTAGAAAACTGACAGCAACTACAAAAAAGAAAGTCTGAAATTGTTCAGTTTCAAATTTTCATTTGTTATTTTATATGTGAAGATGTAAAAATGTAAAAAGATTGTTTTGCCATCATTGCCTCCTCCATTTTGTATGTGAAGACCATGTTATAACATAAACAAATAGTTCCATCTTTGCGTGTTTGATGATCATGAAGTCATAACTGCAAATCTTTATTAGACTAAAACATATTAAAATAACATAATACTATGTTTGTGATAGTAAAACATTATACATATCCTGCGTTGTGTTTTGAATGTAAGGTGATTTCTGAAAACCCATGTCATTGACTTTTATTGCCAGGAAGTGCATGTTGGCAACAACGGCATCACAGGATTAACAAAGGAGCACTTGGAAGGAATGCGCAATGTGACGTTGCTGGATCTGAGAGACAATAAGATCTCACATCTGTCCGATGACGTCACTGTACTGCAGGCCTTGGAGCGCCTTGATCTCACCAACAATAGTCTGACAACGTATGTCTCTCAGTGTATGGTTGCTTTTAGGGATCATATCAGAATGTCGGTGTCCGATATCAGCCAAAATTACTTTTGTTTGGGTGGGGTCATAGTCAGTTTCATCTGGAGTCGGACATCACTGTTTTAAGCTTCAGACCAATACTGTTAATATATTGATATCATCATATCATTGTTTACAAACTTTCGTTTGAGGGGAGGTAGGGGGCCTGAGGCCAGATTTAACTAACACTTGTTGTGTTGTTGATCTCAATACTCAAAGGCCATCTTGGAAATGCATATTATTGAGAGTTTGAATTGGCTTAAGGGCAAGTTTCTACATTTAGTTGGTTAGTAGAATGTAGAATATTGCATTTCATACACACTATTGGCAGTTTCCGTACAATTGCAAACAAGAATATTACAATATTTGTTTCAAAGCAATGTGGGAAAGATAAGTCATCTTAATAATGTTGTCTTGTACTATGTCCAATGTCATTCTTTACTAGCTTGGAGATTAATTCTTAATCTTGACTAAAAAGCATTAATGCAGACCCTATTCAAAAATGTTTCCATGTTAAGCTGAATCTTCCTTTTGGTAGGACTACTTTGCATTTTATCCTGTGTAAACACTAATGTGCATGTTTATTGGCATTATTTAATACCTGCTAATTGCTACATTTATTAACCCACTCATGTAGGAAGATAACCATTGCAAGCCAGGTGTCTCAATAGTGAATACATGTGTGGGATAAAATTAAGTTGATAGTGCACAAGGAGCTCTCTGTATATTGAGGAGCTCCTGAAGTACAACAAATAGCTCTCATCGTAGGAAACGAATCAGAACTAACTGTCTGGTTTTGTGTCGTAGGTTGCCACCAGAAATGGGCCTTTTACAAAACCTGAAGTGTGTGGTGCTTGATGGGAATCCAATGAAAGGAATACGTCGTGACATCATCATGGTGCGTTTGGCGGAACCAGCGATTTATTTCTTGCCACTTTTAGCTGCAAAATCTATACTAGATAATCCAGTGAAATGTGAGTATAAAAATATATACATTTTGTGTTTTCTGTGTTTCAGCGAGGAACCAATGAGTTGAAGATGTATCTACGCAGCAGACTGGCAGAGCCACCTAGTGACAAGAGACCACAAGGACTGGCAAAAAAGGGAGGAACGAGTGGGATTGTCGGGGGGACAGGGGAGGGGGTGGATCCCTTCAGTGTCAACTCAACCAAGACACTTGACTACAGGTAACTTGGGGAGGGACAGCAAAGTCTTTGTGATGGTCACATTACCTTTAAAATAATCATTTTTATACAATGGATTAATTTTCTGGATTTATGTTTGCTCTATTACAATGCTCAGTTGAGTTGCTCTCCTCCTTGTTTCCTGCTGTACAGGGGTGAAGGTGAGGTGCAGGGCTGAGGGTGAGGTGTGAGGGTGAGGTGCAGGGGTGAGGGTGAGGTACAGGGGTAAGGGTCAGATGCAATATTGCTGAACCACTCGCTGTGTTTTTTCTTTCCAAAGGTTTCTGTCCGTAGCTCACTCTCTCCATCTTTCATCCTTCCTCGATCTCTCGTGTCCCTCCTCATGCAGTCCTCCCACCTCGGCTGTGGCCTTCCCCTTTTCCTGGGTCCTGGATTAAATTTTGTTAATGAAAATAACATTGATGTGTATTTTGTTTAGTCAGCATAATCATTAATTTAACCAGCCATGTGACTGATTATTGATACATGACATTTAAAAGTCATGATTGTGATGGATTACATAAAAATGTAAATGATTACACTCAGTTATGTTTACAGTATTGGTTTTTCCATGTCTGAGTAATTAAGCAGTATTCCATAATTAATGAGATAAGACATATAATTTACTAACAATGTAAATTATTTCCTTTAAACATATCCAGTACATAAAGAGACTTCTTCGTTACGTTACATTGACGAAGGCCTCTACATGGTAAAACTTTGCGTATTGGATATTTTTAAAAGAAACCATTTACACGTAAATGAACTATCGTAAAGGATGCTCAGCAACTTGGTAACAAATTTGATTGTTTTATGAATATCTTTTTCCACAGATATTCTTGTAGCTATGTGTGTTCAGTACCTATTGACATTAAGTAGCACACAACGTATTCACATAGACTGATGTCTAATTGTCTGGTGGGATCCTGGCAGTGAGAAGAGGGCGTCAGAGATTCCAGATGACCTATGGTCAGTAGCCGCAGAAGCCGCGGTCACATCGGTCAACTTCAGTAAGAACCAGCTGTCTACGTGGCCAGACAGGTAACCACTGACCCATGAAACAACCACTGACCCATGGCACACAACCACTGACCCATGAGACACAGCCACTGACCAATGACACACAGCCACTGACCCATGACACAACCACTGAACCATGACACAACCACTGACCCATGACACACAATCACTGACCCATGACACACAACCACTGAACCGTTACACAACCACTGACCCGTGATGCACAACCACTGACCCATGACACACAACCACTGAACTAAGACACACAACCACTGACCCATGACACAATAACTGAACTAAGACGCACAACCACTGACCCATGACCCACAACCACTGAACCATGACACACAACCACTGAACCATGACACACAACCACTGACCTAGGACACACAACCACTGAACCATGACACACAACCACTGTCCCATGACACACAACCATTGAACTATGATATACAACCACTGACCCATGACATACAACCACTAATCTGGGTCTGTCAGAGGGTGAAGTGCACAGCACTTTGAGCAGTCCTAAGAACTGAATACTTTGTTATATAATAACTTGTCTGTTTACGTGATGTAGCATATATGGTTTATTGGACATGATGCTGTGTGACATTAGTTTGTCTATTGTGTGTTAG
The DNA here is from genome assembly GCA_020002185.1 of Paraescarpia echinospica. NCBI lineage: Eukaryota > Metazoa > Annelida > Polychaeta > Sabellida > Siboglinidae > Paraescarpia > Paraescarpia echinospica. Next base: position 70,776,529 of record CM034532.1, read on the forward strand.
ACTGGAGACGCTGGCTGGCAGCGTGCAGCACCTACAGCTGCAGTGTAACAAACTGTCTGAGGTGTCTCCTGCCATCGCAGCATTCAGCAAACTCACGTTCCTGGATCTCAGGTCTGTCCCTCACTCCTACTGGGGCTTCTATTACTAGCAATCTAACTATGACAAAGTCACCCTGTGTGTGTGTGTATGTGTGCGGGTGTGTGTGCGGGTGTGTGTGCGGGTGTGTGTGTGTGTGTGTGCATGCATGTGTGTGCGTGCGGCTGTATCTCTAGTGCCAAACTTTCAGTGATTAATCTATGACTTCCCGGAAGTAAAGTAATGCCTACGTTAAAACGTATTACATAAGGGTTCAGATTGAGGGTTCATATTGGAAGTAAAGTAATGCCTATGTTAAAACGTATTAGATAAGGGTTCAGATTGAGGGTTCATATTGGACTGTAGACAGACATACATTGGTTGTTTATAACGTACACATGTTTTCTATGATTGTTCCAAGGTCAAGTGATCAGTTGGTAACTAATGTTATACAATTTCGCCGTCATTTAAAAACTTACCTTTATAACCTTGTGTATCCATCTTAGATCCCTGGCGTATTGATCCATCTGTTGACGACTTTAATATGGCTTATTGATTCTGATATTGACTAACCTTTTTGTATTGATGCACCTCTCAGCTTGGTTTCCAAGGATTTAGGCACAAAACAAATTACCTTATTGTTATTATTATTAATAAACATTAGAATGTTAATTATATATATGATACCAAACAATATTAGGTAACTAAGGTCCTTCTGCAAATCGATAATGATTTTCTCTCATTCTGCAATAATTAACCTATCCATCACAACAGGCTACAATGTTTATACAAATGTTTTGTTTAGCTTTGGTGAAATCATTGAGCACACTAACAAATTAATTTTAATTTAGTCTGGTTAAAATTTGAGTAATTTTCCTGGGTGGAAATTGAACCTGTAATCTTTGATGTGAGACGGTATGCGCTAATCACTCCCAGTAGTGTTGACCCTGTTCTGTGGTTGTAGGGCCAACACGCTCACTCATCTACCCCAGGAAATGTCATCTCTCGAGAACATGAGAGAAATGAACGTCTCATTCAACAGGTCCGTGAGAGTAAATGTATATGGTGTTGTACATTTGTTAGTACTGTGGTGTTAATACTATATATAATATATATATGTATTTGATACAGCGCCATATCGACGGTTGTCCGCAGTTCTTCACAAATTCAAAACATGTAGAATTGTTAAATAATCAAATACAATACATGTATTGTCATTACCACTCATTCTTTTAAACTAAATTAGCATTATATGGCAATAATAGTATTAATAACTAATTGTATATTAAAATAGTCAAAATCATCTTTTAATTGCTAAACTAATGTGATTAAGATTACAGAAAGTATTCATTATTAACTTACAACGGGTAAAACAACTAAAGTATTAGGCTGCAAGGGACACTAAAATGTAGTGAAGATAAGGGATCATCTCAGAACGTCATAGTCCAATATCAGACTAAATTAGTTCCATCTGGCCTCAGCCCCCCACCCCCATCAGACAAAAGTTTGTAAACATTGATATGATGATATGAATATATTAACAGTATCGGTCCAAAGCGTAAAATAGCGATGTTTGACATCAAATAAAACTGCCTCTGATCCTGCCTCCCCCAAATGAAAGTAATTTCATCTGGTATCAGACACTGATGTTCTGAGATGATCCCTAATGAACAAGGTTTTCCTAAAATGCACCTGTTTAAATTTGTGCTATGAACTGTGTGTGACTTGACAGGTTTCGTGAGATCCCGCCCGTGTTATATTCTCTGGGCAAGCTAGAGATCCTCATTGCCAGTGACAACCAGATACAGCCAGTCGAGGTTGACCGTCTGCTGACAATGGAGGTACTCGCAACCCTTGACCTTCGCAATAATGACATCATGCAGGTGCCCCCCAGACTGGGACTCTGTACACAGCTCCGGTGGGTACGGGTATAATGATGTCTCACTGGGATTAGTGTCAAGTAAAGTTGCTGTGCATATAATGCTGTCTCACGGGATTAGTGTCAAGTAAAGTTGCTGCGCATATAATGCTGTCTCACTGGGATTAGTGTTAAGTTAAGTTGCTGTGCATATAATACTGTCTCACTGGGATTAGTGTCAAGTAAAGTTGCTGTGCATATAATGCTGTCTTCCAGTATACCAGCCACCGTTTACAACTACATCCCCATTGGGACTTTTTTAAATTGAAAATGATTGTTATATTCTATTAAATCATATTCTTAAAATTATATCGGTAGTTTCCTCAATTGCGTAAGTTGCCAAGCCAGCCATGGCTAAACATATTTTGTAGCAAACTGGTGGCATTATGAGCATGTGTGCAGAAGCATTTTAGTACACCATCCTTATTATGTTGGTAGGCTTACGTAAGTTGGTTTGTCAAGACTAACCTGATACACTGTGTTCTAAGCTTCTAATATAACCCTGTAATTTTGTTGCTAGGCTTACTTTTTGCAAGTTGTGTTGTTGCATCCTTTTGTGCCATGGGTGCTGAAAGTTACATCAATCTCGGTACCCCCAATGCACAGTACTGCTCAGTGGCTCGTGAGAATGGTCGAATGGGTAATTATATTGGGATTCCTTGAACTCTTGGAACAGGAGAGTGAGTCGGACAGGTGTTTGCACAGTTCACGCGGGTGGTACAGCGAAGTCAGTTATGAGTTTGATTCAACTAACGTCCACACAATGTGTAGGAGATCTACCAGTAGTGGGTACATGGTCACCACCCCTGGCTTACGAGGATATGTTGTTGAGACTTGTCATGTTTTCTTCAGGTCCCTGCAGCTGGAGGGGAACCCATTCCGCCAGCCTCGCCCCGCCCTCCTCACAAAGGGAACTGTAGCCCTGCTCGAGTACCTTAGTGACCGCATCCCAACCTCATAGCCACGTCACAGTGATGTCCTCATGTCATAGCCCTGCTGTGACCATCCCAACCTCATATCATGTCACGGAGATGTCCTCGTGTCATAGCCCTGCCGTGACCATCACAACCATCAGAAAGAACATGGTATTTACCAGAAGAGATGTGTTCTTCAACACAAACATGTACACTGAGGGAATCATCAAATGTCTGAAACTGGATTGTGTGGCAATAGTGACCATCATTTATGAAGTGTAGAAATAATCACCCTAAAAACCTGGAAAGTTTCTTATTGTTTTTTTTAGGGAGGGCGGCATATTTTTACATTTTTACTAGCATCTAACAATATGAGTGGATGAGCAGGGTTGAGTAGATGTCTCATTGTGTGTACTGCACACAACCAAACATTGTTGGCTAATACACCACTACTACACACCATTGTACATTGTGTATCGAGACAGCTGATCATTGGCCATTTCTTTGATATCTTATGGCTATTGTGGTGAATGTTTAATAGAGTATTACACGTATTATGAACGATTTTTAACGATATCCCTAATATAATCAACTCTGTTTAAGTAAACAAATGGTTGTGAAACTGCCTTATCATCTGGTAACTATTCGTGTGTCCAGTCGTATGGTTGTTATGTTAAGTACATCCAAGTCTAGGTCTCGAAATGGAATGTTTAGAGTAAAATTTAGGAATTTAAAAAAAAAATTGTTCTATTTCACAACAAGGCTGGGATATGTACAGTAGTCCGGTCTTGGAACAATGATGCAATGTTGTGTGAACTCTAATCTTTATGAAGAACCAGGTACACCTCACAAAGACAACATAGCACTCGCAGAACGGCTTGGAATTTAATATTAAAGTAAGAGTTCACATCATCGGCTAACATGAAGATGGTTAACTTATTATTAATTAACTTATTAATTAATTCTTCAAATAAATTGTGCATCCCCAAATGATAACAACATTGGACATAATATAACATAGAAGTACATTTTCAGACTGCTGAAAATGAGTTGAACTTTTTGATTGTTCTCAAACTCGATGTTAACTTGATGTATTTGTGTGGTGGCTTGCCAGAGGTGATGATGTTCGTTGTTGATTATATTGCCTCGTGTTGTAGACTTATGCAACTTGTTATTGAACAGTTTTGTTAGTAGCACAGACCAGTGAAGATGTCTGTCGCAAAGTTCAGTTTTATATTTTTTCAATTGTTGATATTTTACCCAGTGAAAACAGGTCTTTGGAGATTTTAATTTAAAATGTGTTATGCATAGTGTGCATGCCATAAAGTATTAATTTAAAAATTTGTTTTGTATTATATGTTATTGTTGGTGTTATGACATGCAGAACGGTGCACAGTTTTGTACTAGGGCGTGTACACTATTGCCGTCAAGTTACCCCACGTGCCATCTGGTGGCAATGATTGCATTATTGTTATCTAATATCAGTGTAGTTTAAACTGATCTAAATATAATTGAGTCATATTTGGATTGTTAGATGCATTTCTGTGTTGGTTAATGATATACATGTATATGCATTATGCAAAACCATGAATAAGAAATGTGTACTTTGAGAAATGTACTTATTGAATATAGAAATAGGTAAACATAAGCAACAATTTGCTATATGGTTATTTTGAGAGATTATGTTATATTTATGATACACCAAGTTGAATCAGTTACAACAATGTGCAACTGTGTGATTTGGTCATAAGCTGTTGCCAGTGTCTGCCTCTGTTGGAATAATATCATAATCAGCTAATACTACTTTCTTGATTGTACCAAATACTGTACAGCACTGTGAATGGGAAATGTATTACTGGTTGCGCAAACAAGTAGTTATGGTATTTAACGTAGTTGTTGATTGATATATACATTGTATGCAGTAGATCACATACAGCCAGTGTAACTTCTTGTCAATCACATACAGCCAGTGTAACTTCTTGTCAATCACATACAGCCAGTGTAACTTCTTGTCAATCACATACAGCCAGTGTAACTTCTTGTCAATCACATACAGCCAGTGTAACTTCTTGTCAATCACATACAGCCAGTGTAACTTCTTGTCAATCACATACAGCCAGTGTAACTTCTTGTCAATCACATACAGCCAGTGTAACTTCTTGTCAATCACATACAGCCAGTATAACTTCTTGTCAATCACATACAGCCAGTGTAACTTCTTGTCAATCACATACAGCCAGTGTAACTTCTTGTCAATCACATACAGCCAGTGTAACTTCTTGTCAATCACATACAGCCAGTGTAACTTCTTGTCAATCACATACAGCCAGTGCTCTTTGAACTGTTAGAGAAATGTGTTGACCTTGTCAAGTTATGCCGTGCCATCACAAATTATGCCTTCACTTAGCAGGTTCAGTTGTTGCACACTATGCCGCTTTGTGTGATACACCATGCCGGGTTGTGTAATACACCATGCCAGGTTGTGTAATACACCATGCTAGGTTGTATAATACACCAAGCCAGGTTATGTAATACACCATGCCAAGTTGTGTAATTCACTGTGCCAAGTTGTGTAATACACCATGGCAGATTGTGTAATTCACTGTGCCAGGTTGTGTAATCCATGCCAGGTTGTGTAATACACCATGGCAGATTGTGTAATTCACTGTGCCAGGTTGTGTAATCCATGCCAGGTTGTGTAATACACCATGGCAGATTGTGTAATTCACTGTGCCAGGTTGTGTAATCCATGCCAGGTTGTATAATACACCATGGCAGATTGTGTAATTCACTGTGCCAGGTTGTGTAATCCATGCCAGGTTGTGCAATACACCATGGCAGATTGTGTAATTCACTGTGCCAGGTTGTGTAATCCATGCCAGGTTGTATAATACACCATGGCAGATTGTGTAATTCACTGTGCCAGGTTGTGTAATCCATGCCAGGTTGTGTAATACACCATGGCAGATTGTGTAATTCACTGTGCCAGGTTGTGTAATCCATGCCAGGTTGTGTAATACACCATGGCAGATTGTGTAATTCACTGTGCCAGGTTGTGTAATCCATGCCAGGTTGTATAATACACCATGGCAGATTGTGTAATTCACTGTGCCAGGTTGTGTAATCCATGCCAGGTTGTATAATACACCATGGCAGATTGTGTAATTCACTGTGCCAGGTTGTGTAATCCATGCCAGGTTGTGTAATACACCATGGCAGATTGTGTAATTCACTGTGCCAGGTTGTGTAATCCATGCCAGGTTGTGTAATACACCATGGCAGATTGTGTAATTCACTGTGCCAGGTTGTGTAATCCATGCCAGGTTGTATAATACACCATGGCAGATTGTGTAATTCACTGTGCCAGGTTGTGTAATCCATGCCAGGTTGTATAATACACCATGGCAGATTGTGTAATTCACTGTGCCAGGTTGTGTAATCCATGCCAGGTTGTGTAATACACCATGGCAGATTGTGTAATTCACTGTGCCAGGTTGTGTAATCCATGCCAGGTTGTATAATACACCATGGCAGATTGTGTAATTCACTGTGCCAGGTTGTGTAATCCATGCCAGGTTGTATAATACACCATGGCAGATTGTGTAATTCACTGTGCCAGGTTGTGTAATCCATGCCAGGTTGTGTAATACACCATGGCAGATTGTGTAATTCACTGTGCCAGGTTGTGTAATCCATGCCAGGTTGTATAATACACCATGGCAGATTGTGTAATCACTGTGCACATGCCAGGTTGTGTAATACACCATGGCAGATTGTGTAATTCACTGTGCCAGGTTGTGTAATCCATGCCAGGTTGTATAATACACCATGGCAGATTGTGTAATTCACTGTGCCAGGTTGTGTAATCCATGCCAGGTTGTATAATACACCATGGCAGATTGTGTAATTCACTGTGCCAGGTTGTGTAATCCATGCCAGGTTGTGCAATACACCATGGCAGATTGTGTAATTCACTGTGCCAGGTTGTGTAATCCATGCCAGGTTGTATAATACACCATGGCAGATTGTGTAATTCACTGTGCCAGGTTGTGTAATCCATGCCAGGTTGTGTAATACACCATGGCAGATTGTGTAATTCACTGTGCCAGGTTGTGTAATCCATGCCAGGTTGTGTAATCCATGCCAGGTTGTATAATACACCATGGCAGATTGTGTAATTCACTGTGCCAGGTTGTGTAATCCATGTCAGGTTGTGTAATACACCATGGCAGATTGTGTAATTCACCATGCCAGGATGTGTAATTCATGCCAGGTTGTATAATACACCATGCGAGGTTGTGTAATTCACCATGCCAGGTTGTGTAATACACCATGCCAGGTTGTGTAATACACCATGTCAGGTTGTGTAATACACCATGCGAGGTTGTGTAATTCACCATGCGAGGTTGTGTAATACACCATGCGAGGTTGTGTAATTCACCATGCCAGGTTGTGTAATGCACCATGCCTGGTTGTGTAATGCACCATGCCAGGTTGTGTAATACACCATACCTGGTTGTGTAATGCACCATGCCAGGTTGTGTAATACACCATGCTAGGTTGTGTAATACACCATGCCAGGTTGTGTAATATGCCATGCCAGATTGTGTAATACACCATGCCAGGTTGTGTAATAAACCATGCCAGGTTGTGTAAATATACTTGGTAAAACCTGCATCACAGCATGATTGTTTCAATAACTAGATGTCCTGTACATTGTAACTACCAGGTAATAAATGTTTTGCACAAGACTTGTATTTACTCCACTACTAAGAGGAGCAGGTAGAATCATGTTAAAGCAATAATATGGGTTACTTTTGTTCACTTCATGAAAACATGGAAAAGGAGGAGTGTTTCTGTTGAAGCTTGCGCAGGACAGTAAAATATACATCAAGAACTCTACTTAGATTACCAAAATGGTAGTTTTATTTTTGAAAGTTGTACAACCAATAACAATAGTGATATGTAAACATAGTTTAACAACCAAAACAAGCCATATAAAGCAATGGTCATGTGCAATAAATACTGATAAATAAACATTTCGAAACATGCAGTAGTGGTGTAGCAATATCAAGTTGACATTGTAAGTAGAATAATACTGTCTCGTAGAATATCGGCCATTTCAATTACTTGAAATATTACAATTTAAAATAATAAACACCGTGTTTAATTTACAACACAAAAGACAGTGATCATAGTATCACAGTTGAATACTACAGGTCAAAATAAATTAGTTCAGTGTATATTCTTTTAATATAAATTAAAATTAAGTATATTTCACAACCATTTAAATAATAACACATATTACAAGTAAAATACAAATTTTCATTAAATAGATTAATTAAAAACATGAAAACTGCATTACAAGCATCTAAAATAAAACATTCCCCAAATAACACTCTGATAATACATCAACATTTTTAACAGTGTGATGCAGTAGTTTGACATTAAACAGTAGAAAAGACAATGGTCACAGGGGAATATTATATATTAAAATAACAAAGATCACAGCCGAGTCATTTAACATAGATTAAAAGTAAATATAACAGCCAGTGAATTAATTAAATAAACCACATCTAACGAGTAACATAAAAACTTTGTGACACAGTGTAACAGCAACACAAATCTAAAATTAAAAACACCTAAATCCCCTTTGAAATTTAAAACAGTGCAATGCAGTAGTTAAAATAAAAGTAAATATAACAACCAACAGATTTTTCAATGATAATATTAAACATACGCAAACTGGTTTCACGTTTTTAAGTTAATGTGCATTACTAGTTATGATTATTCATTGGTCACAAGGTTTAATACTGTTGATGGACATAAGTCTGACCAATGACTACCATCATGTTTATAAAACATCATCAAGGTTTAATAGACTTTAGTAGAGAATGCTACAAAATAATACATATAAAGTATCAAGCAATTTGGTATATCGCAGTCAACACGGAAATAGACATCCAAACTTGTTTAAGGGTTTGTTTAATGTTTAAGAGCCACCAGGGGTACTAATATGTAAATAAAACAGTCTGAGATGAAGGATAGCCATCATTTAGAGCTGGTTTTATCACTTTATCGGTATGAAAATCCTCAGATATTCTTTTAATTAGAAAAATGCTAGATTTGTCCTTCATAGCATTTGGCAGAAATCATTAAAACAGTACCAAGTATGAAACTTGCTGACTTATCACATACAGGGTGTATAACAATATACATTGATTGTTTTAATCGTGACATTTTTGTTTAACTGCGAATTCATATTTACAATTTCTTTTATACCCTGAATTAAGAGACACAATTTGTGTCGCAGTCCCTCCCAGCAATCATGGCCTCCCCCAGTAGCGGTGCTTCAGTCTTTCTTGGTGCCTTCCCTCGCATCCTGACTGGCCCCAGCACTGAGTCGCACATATGTCTGGGGCGGTGCATGCAGATCAGCCCAGGTTACGGAGCAGTTTGACTGTTGATTCTTGTTGAGCCAGTTCACCAGTGCCACCTGATAGGTGTTTGCCTCTTTGTCCTGATTGGTCGCCTTCATTTGGCTGATGAGAGTCTCGCAGCAGATGTGCACCCACTTAATGTACATCCCCCCGCAGCCATCTGTGTGAATAGACACAGCGTATTGTTAAATATTTGTATTTTATTAAATTTGTAAATTATCAATAATAAGACAACAAAGTCAATGTCTTGTTCTGAATATAAAATGAAGCAGATTACAAAAAGTGTAAGGAAATAATAAACTCCACCATGTCAAATGTTCAATAAGTGTATCTCATATAAGGTATTTCATATGACAATAGGCATTATTTAATTAAATAAGATAATTTAACTGTAAGTCAGCCGGGAAATACTGTGTATTTTAACAATCCAAGACATTCCCTAACCTAATGTGTATGACCTAGTGACAGTCACACCACAGACCTGAGTTGTCAGTGACGTCCTTGAGCAGCTGAATGGCATCCAGTGGTCTGCCGATGGTCCTATAGAAGGTGCCGAGGGTGGCTTTCATCAGCTGCATGTGGTAGCAGTTGGCAGGCAGGGTCTGGCGGTGTAGGGCGTAACTTGTCAACAACGTCTGCTCAGCCTCCTCCCATCTGGGAGAGACGGACAGAAGATAACAAGTAGGAGAGCACATTCTGCATTGTTAGAGAGCCACATGGTTGATCAAGACGACCAGAAGTGAGTCCACCTACTGCCATTTAAAAACTTGGCAAATTCTGCTTATCCTACTTTGTCTGTGTCTTTTGGAAGAGTTATCCATAAACAGCTGTTGGTTTCTTCTACCTCGTAAACACAATAAATCTTTGTGTGTGACCTCATAATTATTGAAACAGTTGGATATTGGATTGCTTTACATGTATGCACAGACATAACATATTTAAACACAATGTTTCAGTTTACCTGGTCATCTTGGCGTAGATCTGAGCCATGAGATTGTGTGCCTGGCCAGCCTTCAAGCTATTGGTGCCCCAGGATATCTTGAAGACCTTCAGCGCTGCTTGGGCCTCCGTCTCTGCCAGAGTGAGGCTGGCAATGGCGTCCTCTGACGACTGGGTCATGGAGCGCCACTGCAAGCTCTGGGCTGAAACATGACGCCTCGCTTAACAGTGGGAAATAACAGCACAAGGTTGGAGAAGAACAAAATTAAGATGGAGGGGCAAGGGCAAGAGAGATCTTGAAAGGGCAGGAATGAACAGCCGAGAGTGAGAAATTTGCAAAAGATGGAGTTCAGTATGTAAGACTTTGTAAGTAAATCCAGGATATGGTGGTCAAAGGTAAGATATCTCACCTATGGTGAACCTGAACAAGGCCAGGAGAGGGTGGTCAAAGGGCAACACGTCTCGAGCCATGTCCAGTGCAGTCTTGGCCTCTCTGTAGTGTTCGTCGTTGCCACTCGCAGTGTCTGCATCCAACACAAGCAACGCCGTTGCCAGCACCTGGTGCATTTGTGCCAGCAGCAGAGTGGTGGCGCCACCATACAGCTTCTCCGCAGTAGCCACAGCCTCCTGCAAGCAAATCATAGCATTTATGGAACACAATATCTTTAGAAACGAAGCTGGTGAGGAGTCTCGTAAAGTGGGCTGGATCTGTGGAATGACTGGAAGGAGAACAACGACAGGGAACGCCCTCAGGGTGGAGAGTGCAAGGAGACAAGGAAGATCACGGCTGGAGAACAATGACAGGGGACGCCCTCAGGGTGTAGAGTGCAAGGAGACAAGGAAGATCACGACTGATGAACAATGACAGGGGACGCCCTCAGGGTGGAGAGTGCAAGGAGACAAGGAAGATCACGACTGGAGAACAATGACAGGGGACGCCCTCAGGGTGGAGAGTGCAAGGAGACAAGGAAGATCACGACTGGAGAACAATGACAGGGGACGCCCTCAGGGTGGAGAGTGCAAGGAGACAAGGAAGATCACGACTGGAGAACAATGACAGGGGACGCCCTCGGGGTGGAGAGTGCAAGGAGACAAGGAAGATCACGACTGGAGAACAATGACAGGGGACGCCCTCGGGGTGGAGAGTGCAAGGAGACAAGGAAGATCACGACTGGAGAACAATGACAGGGGACGCCCTTGGGGTGGAGAGTGCAAGGAGACAAGGAAGATCACGACTGGAGAACAATGACAGGGGACGCCCTCGGGGTGGAGAGTGCAAGGAGACAAGGAAGATCACGACTGAGATGGGAGGACTGTGTGAACAAATATTTAATCAGATTAGAAGGGTGGAAAGGAGAATGAGAGCAAGATGGGGGAATGCGTCATGGAGAAGACAGTGTGGCATCAGTGATAGTAGGGGAACAGTAAACAAATAAAAACAAAATTAAGACTACTATTGAGGCCTGCCTTGCCACAAACTCAGACAATTATCAATAGTTCTTGACAAGGGTGAAATGTGCTGAATGTCAGACATTGTTCTGCACCCACCCTGGCCACACCCACTCCCATGGCATCCTGGACGAACTCGTTTGAGAAGTGGCAGAAGTGTAGCAGTGCCTTCACATACACGGGGTGGTGTGTCCCAAAATGTCCCCTGTAAAAACCAATGCCAAACAAACATGTACATCAAGTGTCTTTAATGAAACACAAGGTATTTTACTAATTTATAATGTGTTTTTTCTTGCTGTTCCTAATAATGCATCTTAAAATAACTTTTCCTAGTACTGGGCAAACATGCTACATATTTTTCTGACTTCAGTTGTCACATTTAATAGCGTTTAATATTAAGCCATGTTAATAAAAGTAAGTGGTTGCATTATAACTTTATAATTCCATGATATACATACATACATACCGGTATTTAATCTGTTCAATAGATTTGATTCCTTGAAATACATACATAATTACATGTCCTCTTTTAATCTGTTCAATAAACAACATTGACTTTTATTTGTATGCTACTTCACCTTTAATAACAACGATATCATGGCACCATTAAGACATGTAACATTTGTGACTTCCAGCAACATCTTGTACTAGCCATGCAATCTATATGAGTATTTTCTCACAGTGGTCACTTACTTGGCATGTCTGACCGCCTCAATGGCCAATTGCTTGGACTTCTTCAGCTCTCCCTGCATTGAGTGGACCAGTGACAAGTTACAAAGAGTCTCAACTATCCCCTGCTGGTCAGTCGGAGCAACTTTCTGTAACAACAACAACAGTTTATACTCACGTTGTGTGTCAATCACTCAGTGTCCCACTCAGTGTCCCACTCAGTGTCCCACTCAGTGTCCCACTCAGTGTCCCACTCAGTGTTCCACTCAGTGTCCAACAGTTTATATGAAGACAATACTACAAAATGAACACATATTGCTTTTCGTAATGAAACCTCTCGACTGTTCAAAGTCAACTATTAGACATTTCAACCGTTAATGAATTGCAAGGTAAGACCAATGATTAACTAATTAAATTTGCTTGTTATTTTCAAACTTTACCTTTCTTACAACTAAAAAAATGTGTTGGTAAATCAAATTTATTTATTAAAAATTATATCTCCATTAAAAGATTATCACTTCTGATGTAATGTTATCAGATTGTTATATATACTGATCATTAAAACAAACGTGTATATCCACATGTTATATGTACAAAGTAAAAAGAGTATTAAATCAATTAAACAGGTAGTGTTCTTGACCTGATGAAACCTCTATCATCATGTATTTTTCCTTCGCTATAAATATTATTCATTTCCTTCACTAAAAATATTATTCAGTCATAAACAATTAGTAAACTATACTTAGTCACAGATAATAACCATTAGAACTACTGTACATGGAAAATGGTGCCAAACTATCACTCATTCATGTATACACTGTAGCTGAAGAGGATGGAAAGAACTATGAGAAGGAAGCTGAGAGAGAAGTTTGTGATGTTAGCCTGCGTCCCACAAGAAGACAAACACAGGAGATACCTTGAGTGCCTTCTCAGCGAGTGTCACAGCCTGGAGCACACTGTCATGTTCCCGCATCATCACACTCTGCTCTCTGTATAGCTCAGACTTGTTCAGCAAGTGTCCTTCATCCTTGATGTCGTACGAGATGTTCTTTGCCATATTTCGGCTCTGATTCGCCTCGTGATACTTCACACTGATGTTGCTTAGATGCATCATCTTGACGTAAGTCTCCCACATGACGACACGCGTCTCCAGACAGAGGTGGGAGGAGAGGTAATGGTTTAGGGCAAAAAGCAACACCTCTGACTGGTAATACAGGCCATAGTCACACATGAACTGGAACAGCTTGAAGGCTGACTTCACGACCTGTTCTCGTAGTTCGTCGTTGCGTGAATCCTTCAAGCGCTCGAGGAATCGCACGAAGGAGTTTCCGACATCAGCCATCATGTCAATGTTGTGAGTGTGGTGGACTTGTTGGAAGTACTTGTAGTAAAGATGATACACATTGGGATCAGCTAGCACATCCTCCATGGCCCTGCTGAAGCACAACTCAGCACTGTCCGGAATCTGCCCTCGTCTGTCAAGCACAAACATCACCTCCAGGTTTCGCATCTTCCGGAGAACATCCCTCTCTTTCTCCAGTTGTGTAGTATCCTCTGGATCACCGGATGTCTCCAGCCTCTTGAAATGTTCCTGCGGTTCTCGGATGATTGTTGCAAAGTGCTTCAAGATGGGAACGGTTGAACTGCCGGATGATTTCACATCCGCTTCAGTGTCTTTATCACTGGACATGTTTCCGTTTGTGTAGAGATCCTGACTTGGTGCGAATGTGACATATGACACTGATCGAGTCTTGGGTACTGTCTCGGAGACACCAATGGCTGGCAGATGAGGTAGCCTCATTTCAGTTCTTGGATAACTGCTGGCCTCGCTGGGTTTCTGCGGTGTCGGTATGATGGTATTGTCTAAAAACGCAACAAGGATTTGATATTTCTTCCTGGTGTCAGCACTGTACGTGTTTGGGCATATAAGGGCTTCACGAAACACCCCGTACCAGTTGACCTCGCGACCTTTCTGGGGGAGCAGGTCGAGCAGACGACGAGTCTTGTTGTGGGTGGTTTTAGCTGCGACTATTGACTTGCGATCGTCGTCGCTGATGACGCCAGACCTGATGAGATGTGGCAGCACATGTGCCACATTCAACTCCTGGATCAGAGCAACACGATTCACACGTAGACGCTGCGACTTTTGGTGCTGAATCGTTGACATGCCGGACACGTCATTCTGGGGAAACGACAAGCTGAAACAAATCAACAGATAACGATTGAACACTCTAAATGTTTGCAAGTACAGTTGCTTCTGTCAATCCTGTTGGCTCAAACGGAGCTTTCAGCATCCTCAAAAGCATTGTACTGAACCATTCTCGGGCATCATGTGATGTTGTTGGTGATTGTCATGTGACACCAACTACATCACAAGACAACTGAGAGTGGTTCAGTACAACACTAATGCAGTTACAGTGAGGTTGCTGAAAGCTCTGTTCAAGCAACACAGACAGGTAACACTATATCCAAATTATGATGCTAACTGAATCCAGAAGCAAATTAAATATTGAACTCTAAACTTTCATGAAAAGAAACAAGAAAATACAAAAAGTATACTGAAATAGTATTTTTCTCTCTCTCTCGCTCTCTCTCATTGCAGTCCATATTGTACTCAGTGATGCCAAATATACAAACTGTTATCTTTCGTGAAAATAACAATGAAATTAAGCTGTATAACAAATATGTTGATTTAATTATAGTTCATCAAAGTATTAATATTATGCATAATTGCACATGAAATGGTATGTTGATTAAATGTGTGAATTCAAATGTAAATCTAAGTTTTACTATAGTTCAAGCAAGTGTAAGATTCTATCTAGAACCTAACACAAAATGATAGGAATATAAACTTCATTGCCATATACGATTGGTTTCAATGCATATCTATAGACAGTCTAAAAAATGGGCCAAGAGGCCCTGAAGTCCTTTGGATTAATACGTCTATATGTGACCCCGGCTGACCAAATGAGTGATAAGTCGGGAAAATGTTAACATGTTTTCTTACATCCTTGTAAAGGTTTGGTAGGGTGCTTTACACGGTTTCAAAAATTATGACTGCTACAAAAATTGGCAAAGTTATGGAGCATTGAACATGGTAGGGATCAAAAAGTGAAAATTAAGAAAACGGCTGTTGAAGTTTTACATTATATATGCAAATGGATTGCATGGAAATATTACATGCATGACATTCAAATGTGGCACACAGTATGTATGTTATGTTGCAATGATACACTGGAAGTACAAATGTGCTGCTACAAAAACTTATAAAGTTATACCAGATTATGTCTTTATGTATAAAATTAAGAGGACAGATTATTTGACAGCAAAAGGTAGACTAAAGAAAATTAAAATGGGTCAGCTGGACGGTGATAGTCTGTTTGAACTTGTCACACTTTTGTCTCAACTTCACCGAAGGCGGTGTCCTGCTGTCAGAACTTCGAAGGTGTTACTCACCTAACTTACAGGTCTTTGTCAGTAAGAATAATGGGATGGTAATTTATACCAACGTTGTTTCCTGTAGAAGTCATTTTGTGGGATATATTAGCATTAGCCGTGCCAATTCAAAAGTTAGTGCTATATAATAGTAGTTTGTCAAAATGTAAACAAACTCAAAGACAGTTGCAGGTTAGCCTTAGCCTTAGGGGCTGGCTAAGCCCATGGCTAGGCAGCCAGGCTCCAACTTTATAATTATCTCATTTATCTCCCTTCTCAACCACCTTCCATATCTTAGTAATTCTTGTTATTGTGTAAATCAGAATATATAATTTACGTATGTTAATTGAATATCACTATTTTTAGTTATAAGTACTAAAACATTCCTAATTTTCCTGTTCCTGTATTATCATTGGATAGGTAATTGAATAATCTTTCAGATGAATGCATCTTGTAGCAGCAGAAAATGAAGCATACAAAAGTTACACCGCAAACAATGACATGCATTCTCAAAATGTGATTCATTATAAAAATTACCATTTACCAAGCTCAGTATGGTCACCATATTTCATTGCAACAACATACTAAAAGATATCATCATGTAGATAATTCAATGCTCTTCAAAATAACACTTACTTGTAATTATAAAAAATGATAAAACTACCATGCATCTTTTTTTGGAATCTAGGTCAAGCTTCTGAGGAATCAGATACTGTATAAAAATAACATGCTGAGTGCTAATGGGTTAACAGGGATCTAGTGCATTCTGTCTGTTGATACAAGCCTAAGCCAGTGACCAATTACAGATTAGTCACAGTTTCCATCAAACAATAGCAGCCAGAGAATATTAGCTGCAGTGGGGTGGGATGTTGTTGGAAAAGGGTTTAGCTTTTTGGGAGGTCCTGAGATGCCCTTAGATTATTCAATCAAATACAAATGCTTTGTGTACAGTGACACTACCCTAAGAGATGCCTATGCAAAATTAGAGTAAAAGTTACTGAACAGTTTTTGAAATAACAGAAAAGACAACCTCTGATCCATGCAAGACACAGACTCTGCATGACAGATGTTGTTAGAAAATGGTTTGCCATCAAGTTATAAATAGAGCTGCTGCTGTAGAGGACAATTTAGTTAGCAAATTTAGCATATTAGGGGACCTTTGATGCCCTTAGAATGATTAAATTAAATACAGATTTCTTGTGTATAGTGGCACTACCACATGAAATGTTTATGCAAAATTAGAGAAAAAGTTACTGAACAGTTTTTGAAAAAATAGGCAAAATGTACACATTTGGGGGCCCTTGGAGGCCCTAGGGAGCCCTTAGAACGATTCAATCAAATACAGATTTCACGTGCATAGTCGCAGTGCCCTAAGATATGTCTATGCAAAATTAGAGAAAAAGTTGCTGAATGGTTTCTGAGATATGGCAGCTAACAGCGCACAGCGGATGCATAGTGATGGCAATAGTCTGTTGGACCTTCAGCCCAAAGGACTAAAAACTACATTATCTGTAAACATTATTTTGCAGCCTGTGTACTAAAATGGATTGTATGGGTACGTGCAAGAACAATAGGACAGTGCATTTAGCTTGCAAGATGTGAACAGGTAAACTATCCATATCATAGGATATAACACATTTACTAGTGCTCACTGCCCATATTCTATGACATATATGTTACATATATGTGGAGTCACACAATACTGAGCCAAATTGGTGTCCTGTAACTTACGCTATATTTACTCCATAACCAGCTTCTTTGTGGACAATTCCTATTGATAACATTTGTGCTGTATCTTAGGTCCGTGGAGAAAGAAGAGACACAAAAAACACATCCTGCCTGTTTATTGTTGTTGTTTGAAAAAAGTTGTGGTTGTGGTGGATAACGTAAGTTACAGTGTCCACCATTTCAGGTCCAGAGTGCTCTGATCATTCTTAACATTTTAAAAGTCTTTAGTCTGGATTCTGATAAGGTACAAGCATACATTAGTCAAGCAAATTTTGATTTATGAAGGGTTTCACATTCTCATTTTATTTTAGTTAAAAGTCACCATGTAATTTACATCTTGAACTTCGACTACCAGGTATGCACACTTGGCATTGCGCCACATAACGGTGAGTAAAGAGATCTTAAATTCTTTAATTTTAGGTGTAGATGTATCTTGGCTACCATCTAAGACAGTTTTTTGTTTTTTGCACTTTTGTTTTTGGTGTCCATGTTTTCCTTTTCTGGCCCAGTATTGTGCTTCACCTGATATATGAAACCTATAAGTTTGCATAGCTGTGCAAAGGGTGTTTTAAATACTATAATTACCACAGATGGTAGTAACAGATTATGACTCAAGTGTATAACCCATTTCTAGGAAGAATACAAATTATACGTCTGGGTATATTGTTTATAACTTTATATATATGTTGTGGCATAATCACTTTGGCTTCTCCTTGATGAACTCAAATATAACATTTTTTTAATGATTCAGTACACAAATATTGGTACATTAATTTAAAATAATAACTATATTTTTGTATGCTGAACACATTCCCATGTGGAAAACATGCTTCACAATTTATAACGTCTACACACTGGTTACTTATATTTTCAAAATTTAGAAATGTGTTTGCAGCACCAGTGAAATGACAAATTTGTTTTAATCTGAATGGACTTATGGACATTTTGAGCTATGTGACATACTGACACAATTAAGGATATGAAGGACACAATTATATAGTCATGAAGAACTGAAAAACACAGAAAATAAGACAAAATGGGAGGAACACTACTGCTCAACTTAGGCATTTACTGGAGTGCGTGGGTATGTGGAAGGGAAAGAGAAATATTGAATATAAAATATATAAAATTGACATGGCTCACAATGCATGCACAGGCGCCTACATGTAAGGTAGTTTGCCGATGAGAGCATACGTTATCTACTTAAAAATAATATTAGTCTGAACACACACATATGCACACACACAAACGCACACACACACACACACGCACACACACACACACACACACACACACACACACACACACACACTATTGATGTTACACATCTACTCCACACATGCATGCATGCTTGCCTATACACATGCACGCAGCACGCACACTGTCAATGTTACACATAGGCCCTACACACGCTCGCATGCATGCATGCCTGCACACACTGTCACTGTTACACATCAGTTCCCCCCCACACACATGCATGATGCAACCAGGATAAAGTTATTGTCTTGAACATTGGACGTATCATATTTTCTAGCCTAGGGATCGATCTCTAACATATCATAGTTACCAAGTCATTACACATGCATTTAGCATGAGACCCATGCATTTAGTGTCGACATCATGCTCTCACACATCAACTTGGTAATCTCATGCATATTTGCCATTTCAAAAGATATTTATACAAACAGACTTATTTACATGCACATGTTGACATATTTATTCATAAGTACTGTGCATAGCATAGAATCCACAAGGTCATCCTTATCATCGTGGACCAGTGACGTGTATAAAATGATGTTTATCAAGAAAATGTGAATAACTAAATGTGCTGGCACCTAGTGTTCTGCTGAGAAACTATAGTGCTGTCACCTAGTGTCTAGGTGGAACTAGATCTCACACATATTTCTCGCCACAACTTTGCAGCTCTGATATATTTACCTCAAGTCTGAACTCCGGGACGAATTGTTGTCCTTCATGAAAGGCTTTAATGGTGACAATATCAAACAGATAACTAGTGAGAATAAACAAAATATGTTCAGAACATAATTGTATTTAAAATTAATTTAAAATATTTAATTTACATTTAAATGTCATGCTTAATTAACATTTGAGTTTAAATGTGATGCTTCTTTCTAATTCTAATTATTTACATCGTTCTTTAAATTAACTTAAACGTTAACGAAGCCATGCACATTCAAATGTGTAAAGTTAATTGCTCATTACTGAGGCATTACATGTAATTAATCACTGGCTCTGTAGTAGTGGCGCGGTCATCCGACCATGTCTATTTTGGACTTTGTCCTTGGTAACTGCATCAACAAATCTACACTAGAGTATAGCAAGTGTTAGTAAATAAATAAAACCTACAAATATTTACTGAAGTAACAATGCAAATATCAATTACGTGCAGCTCACCTAGCTGCTGAATTTATACTTCGCTTCTGCACCAACGCCATCAATAATATTGACGCAGTCAATAACAAGACGAAGTTATCAAAACAACTCTTGGAGATTCCCAAAGTCGGTCGAGAAATACTCACAGAGTGCAGCACCATCTATCGGACAATTTAACACTAACCGGTTCGCACCAGTGCTGATGAATATTCATTAGCTCTTTTCGGGCACTTTGCCGTATGCCACTTTGCCCTTCAAAGAACTCTTTTCGCATGCGCACAACGGAGCCCGTAACGTGTGTTGCAATGAAATATTTACCATAAACAACACTGAATAATAGGTCGTAAGTCGGTCGGCGAGCAAATTGCTTGAGCGATAATCCAGGAAAATTACGTAAAACTAAAAGTTATGTGGAAAAGCTCAGAATTACGCCAGTGTGGCATGAGACATAAACCATTGACATAGAGTGAATGCAGCAACACAAAATCGCTCTGATTTAAAGGTATTTTCGTACGTTGAGTAATTTAAAAGATAATTAACATGTTTTTAACTTACTTTTTGCAAGCGTAATTGGGCATTGGCCATTGTTCTGTAATCTTTTCAGTTTTGTAATCAGTCAATCCACTAATACATTTACAAATTATACAAAAAAATGTGACTGCAGTAGTCAGTAGACAATACCTATTAATTTTCCACTAATTAGTGCATTCTGTTTTAGGTTTCAAAAGAGTGATGGCTGACGATATTAGTCCAAGTCGTGAGGTAGAATGCACGGAAGATGTCCAGAACCGCAATCTGACACACGCACGGATGTTTAACGAACTTCTCGACACAATCCGGTCATTCAGAAAGATGGACATGCTACGGATACTGTCTAACAAGACCCTGGATGTGAGTCGGACACTCAACAATGGCACAACACCGCTGATCGTCGCTGTAGAGTCAGATAACATATGGGCAGTACGAGTTCTCATCGAACACGGCACAGACGTGAACATCTGCGGAAGCACAGAAGACACAAAATACGTTGGTTTCCCCGTCAAGCGCAAGGAAACGCCGCTGATCACAGCCGTGCGACTGGGCAAGGAGGACATTGCTCGGGTGTTGGTTGACAACGGCGCATTGATGGAGCCACCTGGTTGTGACATGGCTGCCTTGTTGTGGGCGTGCAACATCGGGCGGATCGAGATAGTCCGCTATCTTCTCAATCATGGTGCAGATGTCGACGTTCGTGGTGATTACTCGTTCACGGCTCTGTTGGAGATTGTCACAGAGTCACAGAGTGTTGAGATCCTGCAACTTCTGCTGGAGAAAGGAGCTGACTTGAGTATGACAAGTGACACAGGAAACACTGCATTGATGATTGCCTTACTGCTCAGTGCTGAACCAATGGCCAACTATCTGATCCGTGCAGGCAGCGATGTGAATGCTATCAATGACACCGGGCTTAATCCATTGGCTATTGCCATTGGTGACCTCAACCCCGACCTATGTGAGTTGCTGGTCATCGCAGGGGCGCGTATAACCCCCGAACACATAGTCAGTCTGAGCACTGGATACAGTGCTAATGCAGAGCTGCATGAATGGATGGTGTCAGAACGACGTCGACCTCCCAGTCTAATGCGCTTATGTACTGTGTCAGTCCGCAAACAGTTACTCTTTGTCACCAAACAGCGCAGCATATTAGCACTGATTCCTTGTCTGCCAATCCCAATGCACATGCACGAGTACATTGTGTTTAATGTCTTTTAATGCATTCACAACATCTTGTATAATTATGAAGTTTATGACTGATTGGTCCTGGAGTAGATATGGAACATCTACGAGACAGTTTTATTACTTTTCTTAAATAAGAAAATATTTTGCTACTGAACTTCAATGAGGAATATGAAAGGGCATACATGTTCATTTGGTCATGAATTGGCTTTCATCCTGCATCTTGTTATCTGTGTAGATTGCAGTTGGTGTAATAATACAATGAGTGACTGTAAGACATCGCATAAATGCCATCGTGTGCATGGAAAAGCATAAGTACATATAGATGTCTTTTGATGATATAACTGAAGTGAAGTAGAGAAAATATTTGTCTTCAAGTGGAAGTCTACTGAACTGTGTGTAATCCGTATATCTGCAGCTACATACTTCTCCAAACATTACTCGGTGCATTAACGGAATACACAGTGTTATAATGCTTTGTTTTAATAAAATAAAGGTTACATACAGTAAAAAGTTTGTACACGACACCTCAGTGGTTTGTTTAATGTTATGTTAGAATACAAATCCTGTTGTTAGAAAGAGAAGACAAGCCAGAATCAGTCACAATATTTTGCCTGTAATAAATTACTAACACCACATAATTGGACACAACTTAATTGGGTGTATGCAAATGA
The DNA here is from genome assembly GCA_020002185.1 of Paraescarpia echinospica. Classification (NCBI taxonomy): domain Eukaryota; kingdom Metazoa; phylum Annelida; class Polychaeta; order Sabellida; family Siboglinidae; genus Paraescarpia; species Paraescarpia echinospica. Next base: position 70,798,880 of record CM034532.1, read on the forward strand.
GGTGGATTTATTAATGGAAATCCCAGTAAACAATGGTGGAATTTTAGTGAATTATTACACAAAAAGACAATTCTGGAGATTATAATCTCTAAAAGCATCTTATTAAATATCATCCCGATCATAAGAGATATCATATTTTATTAATTTAGGACACCACCAATTCTGAAGTAATTTAGTAACATTATCAACACAATTCCAACAAGAAAACATATATTTAGCAAAATATAGCCTCTGCAATTAAGCACCAAAGCAAAATGTAGTGGGATATAACCATATAGGAGATATACAGTACATTATATGCTTCGTTCCAGTTGGTGAACTCAAAAATACAGGAGCAGCCCAACTTCACTACTAAATTGATGCAACTGGGTAAAGTAGGCATTACAAAGTCGTATTCGTGATACATACAAGGTGATTGGAAGCCGATCGAGTCATATGTCGAAACAATGCCTGTTGTTTGAAGCCAATCACCACCAGTCATTATGGTTAATGTGAACCCAGCAAAAAACTTGGCAATCTGATGCAGGTGACAATTGAATATATATGCCCACTATTATTACAATATTTAAACCATATCACAGTATTATATTAAGGAAAATTATAATAATTCTAACTGGAACACAGCTGTGCAAACATGATTCTCAGCTGCCAAGGAAATGTTGTAAACCCAGTTTGTGATGATCATATTTATTTGTGCTACTATGACAACAACAATACAACACAGTTTACAGTGGTATTAGTACATCTGTGTCATGTATATGTATAATAGATGAACTTGTGTTTCAGAACAAAGTCAAATGTAACATTTTGCATTTGAACATTTTATTTTGCTTTGTTATACTATAATAATTAGTAAGTTAAATCGCGAGTTCACCTCGGTGTGGTATATGTCTTAATTGGCAAAAATCCTAAGGTCATTACATCAATACATGTGTACATTAGACGTTATTGCATAAAATGGGTATGTAACAACAAACCACCTTGTGTGCTCAATAATGACATATGGCCTTAGCACACTGTTAGTTTTCCCATTGGCGACTATGTTAATGTTTTGTGTGATGCAAAATTTCCTAAACTTCTCACCTGCTGCTATTATCATCTCATTGACATGCTGGTCGAGTTTAGTCAAAATCTAATATTTCTAGCTCTCGTAAAATGCCTTTGTGTGACAACCATCAATATTTATGAATTGATGCAGGCAGTAATCTGGCTAAAGGGTAAACTAGCCAAATTGCTGCCAAACACCCTTCCGCTTAGTAAAATCAGCTAAAAATGACCCATTTTATTTACTGTCAACAGCTTCTACAATCACACCGGCAAATCTGACTACTCAAATGCACTCATGTCACAGCAGGTAAATTTGGTAAAAAAATCATTTCTCAAAAATACATTGCACTTTTTTTCGTCTGTAACGAAGCAGGAAGTCCAACTGTGTTCTAACCTCATATGCGGATATGCACCAGCGTGCGGACATTGCCCACTTTCCCCTATTTACAAACAATTGTTTACATTTGTTAGAGTAAACATTCCATGATACAGGGGCAGCAGCAGTCGATTATTTCCGGTGGAAGAATATGTCAACCTGTTAATAAGAAATTACGTGCAAAGTATTAAAACACATTCGTTAGACAGTTATAACAACATTCAATATGCGCATAAATCGATTATTCTCAGTACGTGTACATTTTACCAAATACAACTATCGGCGTTTGACATACGTTATATAACTCGCTGTATGCAATATATTATCGCCCAGTTGACGTTGTTTTCCTCTAGTCCAGGACCAAGTACAACTTGAAAAGTTTTGTTATATTTAAATTTTATACAATTTTACAATGATCCAAGTTCTTTAAATTAAAAGTTTAAGTGTAAGGATTTTTTATAAATGGCAATTTCTCAGATTCAGGCTCATAATACTAAAATATAAATATTTGTTTTGACATGTACTTGTTGACATTTAACAATGTCCAAACTGCCACAGCAAAACATAATTGGATTTTAGTTTCTTTATGTATTTTGAATTTTTTTAATATTGACCAGCGCCATATGATTGTGCCATGACTGTAGGCAGTACATCGGTTGGTGAGAGTCAGCACCCAGCAGCAATGTCACATCCACACCCACGGCCAACTGATGTCCCCGGGCATGGTTCCTATTGTCATAGAGCAGACAGGCCGTGGAGAACGCGCCTATGACATCTTCTCTCGACTGCTCAAAGAGCGAATCATCTGTGTCATGGGGCCGGTAAGTTACACTAATAGCTTAATTAAAAACAAACCAAGGTCAGCAATTATCATCAGATATTTTGAACACTCTTTCCCATGACCATTTAAATTCTGCTGTCGTCAATTGCGTCATTGAATGCAGTAGATAATAATTTTAACATATTACCAGTGACGCCACATGACTCGCAACTAAAAATGGAGGTCAAAATAACTACATGTTGTTTTTTAAATACATATCCAATTGGTAGATTAGAGGCCAATGGTCCAAGGAGAATGAATACAGAAAGAGGTGAGTGGAGCCTGAGAGGACTTACAACACTCCAAAATTAGCATATAAATATAATATATATATATAGTGCAGTGTCCAATCAGACAGCTCAAAGTGCATAACTCTACTCCCTGGCAGACCTGTTCAATCACGCATTCACCAATTCAGCCACACTGCAGTTAATGCGTGAAGTCTAACCGTACACAAATATCCACCACCGTCTACAGCCAGGTACTCATTCATAGGTCTGAGTGAACTGGAGCAACATAGAGTGAACAAACTTTCTAGAGGTTTGACACCTCAGCACAGGATTCAGACCCAGGTTCTCTCGGTTGAGAGCCCGAATCTCTAGCCACTGTACCATTTTGCTCCACAAATTATAGTCTTGTGGTGCAATGGTCTTTATGGTGGCTCCACCACTAAGATGAAGCCCAAACTAATATGCAAATGTTCAGCTGGATTTTAATGGTGTACACCTATTAGTGGTTATTAGATATAAGGACCGCATTCTGTTCATAAAACTTTAACAGATATAAGACATTTTCACCCAATGTGTGATTACAGATTAATTTCTATCAGCTGGGAATCATTATTCAAAACACAGTTTGTTAATGTCTGAAGAATTATCACCATGAACATGAAGGTTCAATTAACTTTTATCAATTCCAATTCATGTGTATTTACCAAGGATCAATTCCAATTCAACATACTCACAAGGATTAATTCCAATTCAAGTCGGCAACATGCTGTTTTGTTGTGGCTTAAGTTTCTGGACATTGATGGGTAATGAAGCTCCAGTGAAAATCTACTGAAGCAAACATTAGCCCTTTAATTAAGCTCTGCCCTGTTCACAGAAGAGACAATGCTAAGCAGGCCTTGTGCCAAGTACTAGGACTGCAATCTGGGTGTTCTTGAAGGATTATGTTGACTCAAGTCATTATGGCTAAAGAACAACGGGGATGCTGAACTCTGGACATTGGCAAATGGGACTGAGAGAGCAGAGAACTTCTAGACAAAGAATTGTAGCCCATGTTGGTCTGGTGACAAATCTTTTCGTGCATGTAAATACTGGTAGTTTTGCTGTTGGTTGTTTTATTTTGGTCTTTGACCAAAAAGACACATCCGAAAATGTTACAATTTATAATATATTTTGTAGTTTATATGTCAATTTATATAGAAAAACATTGTAAATTTATTTTCTGATTCGATCAATTCATTTAATTCAGTTTACTTTGCTGGATTCAATTATAATTCAATGTATTTTGGTATTATTCAATTCCAATTCATGCATTTTGTTGATCTATTCCAATTCAATTATGAATTGAACCCAGGTCTGCCATGAACAGTGATATTTAAATATTATATTTATGTTGTTTCCCTGTAGATTCACGACGACATGTCTAGCCTGGTTGTGGCCCAGCTTCTGTTTCTGCAGTCTGAGAGCAGCAAGAAGCCAGTGCACATGTACATCAACAGTCCAGGTGAAGTCTTCATCCTACACAACACGCGCTTTGCAGTTCAGACTTGTAGTGTGTGAATAGTTTATAATAACGTGCAAAGCCAATTTAATAAAACCACACACTTTGTTTTACTACTATTGCAAGTGCGAATAGTCTTGTTATAATACATGTAGAGCTGAAGCAAATGTTTAAATGTTCACTTGTACAGTATTTATATGTATGTTATGTATCACTGGTTGTTTTTCCTCCTTGTTTGATGTGTCAGGTAGAGAATTCTTGAAACACTTGAAAGGTTTCAGGGTAAAATGCAACTATAAATGCCATTTCTGAAATGTTGCCCAAACAAGGATGAAACGTTTGTTTAACCCTGTCTTATTGAGCTAGTATATATAACATTTTTACTCAAGTACGACAAATCCCCATTAATTGACATTCACAAACCCGCTAGCAAATCTCATTTGACCAATGGTGGCTGCAGAAACCATAATTGGGCCATTTGAGTCCATCAGTCATACATCATTGTCCTTATTTGGTATGCAGTCGTCAAGGTTATCTGCCATCTTGGCTATACACAACCGAGTGTTGCACATTGTTTACAATGGCACCCAAATAATTGCTGCAGTATTTTTATGAATAATGCCATTTCTAAATCTAATGCCTGACAGTAACATACAAGTTCTTCAGGTGACCTCGTTTGAATGCAATAGACACATACGCGCCTTCTTACAGTTGTTGTGTACAGCCTGCCTAGGACCATTGCTAGGATACGAGGCCGGATGTCATGTAATCACTAATGGACTCAATGATGGTTTGTTATTGGTTTGCCATCATTGGTTAGTCATTGAAAAAACATGATTGGTCCAATGATGTCTGCCATACATTTGCCATCATTGGTTTACCACTGTCGTTAGATTGCTATCATTGGCTTGCCATTTTGAAATATGATTAGGCCAATGATGGTTTGCCATTGAAAAGTATCCCTGGGTTAATTATGGTTGTTTTGGGCAAAAATACCACTTCTATGCCATTGATACGTGTCATTGGCTACCAATGACATACCTAATATTGACAATTTGCACCACGTGGCGAGATGTGTATAGCTCACAGGTGTGAAACCAGTTTGATGCGGGTGGCAATGATTCGCCTACAGTGTTGGCAAACAAACATCGGCAGTTGTCCATTTGTTGTTGTTAGTGTTCTAGTTCGCTCATGGCAACGCTATACCTTCTTGTTTTATCATCGACTGCCCTTAATTGTTATCAACAGCTTCTTAAAACTGTGACCTCTTGCTCAGGTGTAGTCATTGTACAGTTTGTAAACAAGTCAAACGTTTGATGACTATTTTGGTTTGGGCTTTAACTTAGTCGGTCGTCTTATTCAATAGTTATAAAAGGTAATAAATATCACCTGCGTATATATTTACATTTGCTCTATTACAATGTGTTGTATAGAGTATTCTTAACATTCTAATAACACAATAATTAACCAGAAGTTAAAAAGTTTACATACAATTATGTTTATCATATTTTATGGGCTCACACCTCATTTTCACCAGGTGGTGCCGACAGTCAATATATACAACTTAAATACCACATAAGCAGTAAAGTTGTGGTTATAAACAAACATTTTATATGTATGGTTAATTGTATGCTTGATTGTTAACACGTTGTGTGACTGCAGTGTAACTACATATAAAATATGTAAAGAATTTTTTTTTGAATCTCATTGGCCCTTCTCTGATCAAATCATTGGGCCAGTACAGGGCCAATGAAGTTATCATTGGCATTATACCCGGCGCAGAGCTCAAATCATCATGGGCCAATGAAAAAGTCCTGGCTTAACTTCATTGTTCCAGTGAGATTTGCTAGCTGGGAAGGAGCATTTGTTTTCAAAACATGATAAATATCATGTGTCTGTTTTACCAAAACGCGATATATCTATTTCCGCCAATGAGCACCACTGTGCAGCTCTTGCCACTTCACGGCGCTCACTGTATGGATTGATATATCATGTTTTGATAACAAAATAACGTAATGCGACATTTTTTATAACAAATCTGCAAAAAACATTTCATCCTTTACTATCAGTGTCTTTGATTTTGGATTCTGACATATTCTAACTTCATATACAAGTTTTTTGTTTAAATACTGAAGGTGAAGCAAAATATGAGTTTTTCTCAAACCCAACAAAAATGGATATAATTATCATGTTTGCCTTGAATTAACTTGTTCTCTTTCTTTCCACAGTTTTCTATCAGCAGCCCCATCTCTCTCCATCTTTCACCCTCCCCAACCTCCCTCTTCACACAACCCCCCAATCTCAGTGGTCTTCTCCTTCTCCCGTGTCCTTTATGTTTTTTGCCTCTGCTTTTTTGCTAGATTGCAAACTTTGCCTTCTTACCAAATGGCCTGTCCATCTCATACGGTTTCTTGTCAGTCTTCCCATCAGGCATCCCAACCTTTTTCCTCAGCCTATTTTGTTCTTATTCTTTGAACCTATTTGTGTTCTCACAAATTTGCAGCTTCTGTTGTTCTGTCAATGCCACTCTCCAGCACATACATGCGTGCTGGTGTAACACTCTCATCACTTTCCTTTTCAGTTTTTTTAAGATTTTTTTTCACATTTTCTTTTAAGGGGGTCAGATTAATCCCTACAAGTTTGATGCCTGATGTGCAAACCATGTAGAAGGAAATATTAAGATATCCACATAAGACCATATAGACACATTTATAAAGTTATATACATCGGTATATGTACTGCCTAAGAAAATCATGTATAGTAAACATGACAATTAATTTGTAGCTATGCCATTGGTCCATGTGTGTATGCACCCAGCATCTCCGATACATTCACACCTGGAATGCAGCCAATGCTGACTCGGCAGTAACAGTTGTATTTGTGCCTCAGGTGGCTCAGTGACTGCGGGACTGGGCATCTACGACACGATGCAGTACATCCGGCCTCCTGTCGCTACCTGGTGTGTCGGGCAGGCCAGCAGCATGGCGTCCTTACTTCTGTGCTCGGGCACGCCTGGCATGAGACACTCCCTGCCCAACTCACGCATCATGATCCACCAGCCCTCAGGCCAGGCTTCTGTAAGTGGCTGTTGGTGTGTAATGTATGTAGGTGACTAGATGTGTAGTGGATGTACGTATGTAGTGGATGTGTGTAGTGGGTGTAGATGTGTAAAGAATGTAGGTGACTAGTTGTGTAGTGGGTATAGTGGTTGTAGGAGTATTGTGGCTGTAGGTGTGTTGTGGATGTAGGTGTGTAGTGGCTGTAGGTGTGTAGTGGCTGTAGGTGTGTTATGGTTGTAGGTGAGTTGTGGCTGTAGGTGTGTAGTGGATGTAAGTGTGTAGTGGCTGTAGATGTGTAAAGAATGTAGGTGACTAGATCTGTAATGGATGTGTGTAGTAGTTGTAGATTTATAAAGAATGTAGGTGACTTGATGTGTAGTGGTATAGTGGTTGTAGGAGTGTTGTGGTTGTAGGTGTCTAGTGGATATAGGTGTGTTGTGGCTGTAGGTGTGTAGTGGCTGTATGTGTGTAGTGGATGTAGGTGTGTAGTGGCTGTATGTGTGTAGTGGATGTAGGTGTGTAGTGGCTGTATGTGTGTAGTGGATGTAGGTGTGCAGTGGCTGTGTGCAGTGGCTGTAGGTGTATAGTGGCTGTAGGAGTGTAGTGGCTGTAGTTGTGTAGTGGCTGTAGGTGTGTAGTGGATGTAGGTGTGTAGTGGCTGTAGGTGTGTAGTGGATGTAGGTTTGTACTGGCTGTAGGTATCGACCAGCCAGGTTATACACAAGGCATAGTTGTGTACATTACGGTTTGTTTAAAAGACAGTTTTATAGACAGCCATTGGAAATCATTTGTAAACAATTGTTCATATTTCAAGGGTTGATTAATTATATCTAAAAAATAAATAACGTTCTTCAAGATACAATTATGTTTATAATACATTTCTATACTAATGAAAAAAATTAATTATAATAATCTGTAATAACTTGTTTTGTCGAGTTATAGCACTATTAATCCCACTTGGATCATCTCATTTGTGTGTTATGTTTTAGGGTCAAGCCACAGACATAATGATCCAAGCAGAAGAGATTATCAAGATGAAGAAGCTCATCAATGAATTATATGTGAAGCACACAAACCAGCCCATGGAAACAATAGGTAGGTCTGCTTTATATTAATGTCCAGTGGCATCTTTTAATCTGGGCACTTTAGGTGTCAAGTTTGTGTCTGGGTTTGTTTTCCAGATAAACAAATAATGCACATAACAGGGTATATTAGCATTTGGAAGTTCTGTTCCCATGAAATTATGTTTGGATGCCAAAGTTTCCGGATTACTGGATTCTGGATTAACGACGTTCCACTGTAAATGTAGTAGAACAAAAATAAGAAAAATGGAAGTAAAAAGTAGGTTGAAATTAAACATGGTGAGTTTTGTCCATAATGATGTATGGTTGATGTATAAATGAACTTTCACATCCCTAAGATGTGATTATGTATGATTGTGATTTCCAAGTTTTTACTGCATTTGGGTGGTTTAAATGAGTTACTGAAACCCAGCCTGATGTAGTACAATGCATGTTGTAATAATTTCTTGACATTTGTCATTAGTATTTGTAGTTCTATGAATCCATTGCATTTAACATCTCTGGTTATTAATTTGTAGTTGACAACATGGAGAGGGACAACTTCATGACTCCGCCCGAGGCTCAGACATTTGGACTGATTGATGAAATCTTGCAGCATCCGCCCTCTTCATCATAGTACCCCATATACATGCCTTTTGACAGCACGAGAAATTGCAGAGGAAATATAAACTTTGGCTTGTGAAAGGATGTCGGTCATAATAACGTTTGCATGTTTAATTTTTAAAGGTGGTGTAGCATGAAACTTGTAAATGAACGCTGTACCATCAACGCTTCTAGTTCTTGTGGTCTTAATAAACATGACACATTTGAAGCGTAGTAATTTACGAGCTATTCTGGTTGCACAGTGGAATAAATAATAGCAACATCAGTGTAACACCAGCTTCCGAGTTCTGAAATACATCATTAATTTGTGATCCACCATGAACCAGGTATTGTGATTCTGACCTACTCGCATATCTCTCATACCTTATAATCTCATACTGACCTACTCGCATATCTCTCATACCTTATAATCTCATACTGACTTACTCGCATATCTCTCATACCTTATAATCTCATACTGACCTACTCGCATATCTCTCATACCTTATAATCTCATACTGACTTACTCGCATATCTCTCATACCTTATAATCTCATACTGACCTACTCGCATATCTCTCATACCTTATAATCTCATACTGACTTACTCGCATATCTCTCATACCTTATAATCTCATACTGACCTACTCGCATATCTCTCATACCTTATAATCTCATACTGACTTACTCGCATATCTCTCATACCTTATAATCTCATACTGACCTACTCGCATATCTCTCATACCTTATAATCTCATACTGACATACTTGCATATCTCTCATACCTTATAATCTCATACTGACCTACTCGCATATCTCTCATACCTTCTAATCTCATACTGACATACTCCCATATCTCTCATACCTTATAATCTCATACTGACATACTCCCATATCTCTCATACCTTATACATTGTAATCTCCTATTGACATACTCGCATATCTCTCATACCTTATAATCTCATACTGACATACTTGCATATCTCTCATACCTTATAATCTCATACTGACCTACTCGCATATCTCTCACTTCTTATAATCTCGTACTGACATACTCCCATATCTCTCATACCTTATAATCTCATACTGACATACTCGCATATCTCTCATACCTTGTAATCTCATACTGACATATCTCTCATACCTTATAATCTCATACTTACATACTCCCATATCTCTCATACTGACCTACTCACATATTTCTCGTACCTTATAATCTCATACTGACCTTACCACATATCTCTCATACTTGCATACCTCACCTTTCAATGTTCAGTTTAATATCATTGACAAATTATCCAGAACCAATAAAACACCGTATTTATAAACCATATGTCAAGAAACAGTGGAAAATATCAGTCAAAATGACCTCATTTCTCAAAACGTCACTTTTTTAAAGTTTGCTTCAGTTTGAGCAATAAATCAAAAACTACTGAAGAGGATATTTCAACAAATGAGGTATCATTTTAAAGCTTGTGATCTGTGGACTAAAAATTGTACAAAACTCAATTTAATAATTTTGCGACTAAATACCCACTTTGCTGTGACAGGTCACTTATTACATCCCGCAGTAATATGATTTAGTAAACTTATACTGTCAGTCTCAGTTTAGAAGTTGGTTTTAAAATTTGAGATTTTCCCAACAAGTTATTCACAACAAATTATGAATTTCTGTAACCAGTTAACATAACTACTTTCAATGAAGAAACTTGTTAGTCTTGGAGAAATATGTTTTTTATTATAATCTGATATAACTGTAACTGGCATGTGGCAACATTTACAACAAATAATTGCAAAGGAGTTTTGTATTTATATGTTCATAAAGTTGTGTGAATAAATTATGTAGAAATCGGCAGACATGTCACGTCAAGCTCACCATCATAAAACTAACGAACATGTTTAAAAAACAACACCACTTGTCCAGTATTATTAAATGTTTTCATAGTCTTTGTTAACACAATAATATTCATAGTGAATTACTTTATTTAAAGCACAAAGACTTACTGCATTGTAATACTTCTTCAGTTTTATAAATGAATTATGCTTTGTCGTTACATGAACTTTAGCAGCTGTATGAAATGCAAGGAATACTGTGGTGATTCATAGGAAAGTCAGCCTGGTTTGTCCCCCCTTGTGACCGGGCACTGTCTCGTAGGTGAGACGTCGTTTCTTGAAGGGTGTCAGAGAAACAACCCCACGTTGGGGGTGCAACAGGGACGGGGCATCTGAAACAAATTGAGTATTAAGATTTCAGGTGTTTGGATATGAATGCTATATATAACAATGCGACAAGGACCAGTAGCATACACTGTCTACTGGCACAGTTGGCACCCACAGAGTGACAGAGATCAACAGGATATGACACTGTCAGTTAGTATTACAACATGACACTAAGGATAACCAATTACAGAACAACGTTGTTATAAAATAAGATAAAATAATTTTTTAGCAACTCAGCTGAATTGGTTTTTATAACAATTGTTGGGATCTGGCAGGTATGTTATTGATTTTTCATCACTACTACTACTACTGTTTTTTCAATATGCCATTTTCACTCTCCACATAAAATATTGAATGAATGAATGAAACTTTATTTTAATAACAACAACAGACATAATAAGTAGCTAATTATTGAATTATAGATATATACAATTGTCGAAAAAGGGCAAGAAGAAGTGCGACACTTATAAATACTTGCCCTGTAATGTCTATAACATTGTATAACATGTGACATGGCTTAGAATACATAATTTTCATGTCCAAATCATGGTAGGCCGTTTATAAAAGAAGTTAAAGTAATAATATAACCCCAACACCAACCTTTTTTTTAAATACCTACTCATTAAATACATAACTATTAAATAATTGTTCTTTGTATTTGTTTTTGAAAAGATGAATATTGTGACAACAAATTAGTGAGTTATCAAGAGAATTCCAGAATTTAACACCTTTAACTGATAGACACATACTTTTCAAGTTAGTACGAGCATAATATTGTATAAAATTATGGACTTTTCTGGTCACATTGACAGATTCATATATACTGAAAAACTGGTGTACATTCTTTGGCAACTGGTTATATGCATTAAACATAATTATAGTAGTTCTTAACTCCACTATATCAGGTACTATAAAGGGAATAAAAACATCTATGGCTTGAATTAATGTTAAATTACATCCTGCTATCTATTTCCATGTCCAAGCCAAAAACAAAAAAAAATCAATGAATTAGAAATTCCACATTTAATGCCGTACATCCGGACATTTTCGAATATGCATATTTTTGGCGCGCTTTTCGGGATGCCGAGATGTGACATCACTTATGACCCACACTCGAATCAGGCCGACCCTTTCCATGCATTCAGAGCATGTTTACAAGTATAGCTTTTGGGTCGAAACAAGCGTCAGAATGAGTTATTGTGCAATATTCCGATGAAATACAAACACTAGTCATCATAGAGGAACAAGCAGTTATCTTACCATTCCACATGAATCGAATTTTATTCAAAACAATGAATGCGAATGTGCCTACAAGTCGACTGGGTTTCGCCGAGCTTGGGCTCGTTTTCAGAATAATTATATCGAATGCAACCAACGAGAGATAATCTACACCAATAAACATACATAGCAAACATATATCGTATCCAGCTACAGAAAGTAACATGTATAATCTCATAATATCACTAGAATATATAGAATAACCTTGACGTATGGTCCAACCTCTTAGCACCACAGAGTAACCTCATTACTTTTTTCTGTAGCAAGACTAGACTTTCAAAATTTATTGAGTAAGTGTTGCCCCATATTTCGTCACACTGCAAAAAGAGTTAGTGGTATATGATAGACAAGCCACTTCTGTTTATCAAGAAGCTAGCTCTGTACATTATTGCACAACACTTTGACAGTTTTGATTTCACTAAGCAAATGTGATTTTTCCATGTTACCTTGTCGTCAATCAGAACACCTAAAATTTGACGACTTCAATTCTATTAATTTTTTCCTCGTTTGTTTTTATAGAAATACTTGAATTCAATACGTGATTTCCAAATATCATGTAATCTGTCTTTGTAACATTTAGTGATAACCTATTTACAGCAAACCATACATGAAGTTTGTTTAACTCAGCATTTGTCTTCAGTATCAGTTCATCACAACAGAATAAGTTAGTGTCATCTGCAAATAGAATATACTTAAATACTTCTGAAACATTGCAAATGTCATTTATACACATAATTAATAGCTTTGGTCTTAAAATCGAACACTGTGGAACACCACAACATATATCAAGTACCTCTGAGTCACAATTTTTATACTAAAATTGTTTTCTATTTTCGAGATAGCTCACAATCCATTTATGTGCTGAATCATGTATACTGTAAAACTGTAATTTCTTTGCTAGTATATTGTTATCAACAGTACAAAATGCCTTCTTTAGATCAACAAATATGCCAATAGCAGATTTTTTACAATGAAGTGCATTTGTAATTTCTTCAACTAATTCCAGAAGAGCAAGAGAAGTTGACCTGTTAGATCTAAAGCCATACTGGCTTGAACAAAGTACATCGTACTTGTTTATGAATTTGTCCAACCTACCATTGTATAATTTCTCTAGAATTTTAGAAAATTGTGGTAACAATGAGATAGGTCTGTAATTTGTAAATACACCCTTTTCTCCAGATTAAAAAACTGGAACAACTTTAGCAATTTTTATTTTGCTCAGAAATACACCTGTTTGAAAGGATCCATTGCATATATGACTGAATGGTTTTACAATCTGTGTAATGATTTTCTTAACCATACTCATGTTAATATCACTATAATCTGTTAACATTTAATTTTTGAAATGTTGAACAATTCTAACAATTCCTTGATCATCAACTGGACTTAGAAACATACTACTCTCTAGTTTTTTCCCCAAGTAATCATAAATAGACACATCCTGTACAGGTAATGAAATAAGCTTTGCAAGATTTGGGCCAACATATGTAAAAAAGTATTAAATCCATTTGCTATATCCATCCTGTCTGTAATGATTTTGTTATTTCTCATAAAATATTCAGGATACGAAGGTGCGTTAAATTGTTTGTTGATTATCCTGTTTAATATTTTCCAGGTTTCCTTGACATTATTTCTTTGTTTCTCTTACAATGTTCTGTAGTGGGTTTTTGAGGGAGTCTTAATATTGCTGTTAACTTATTAAAAAAAAAATTATACTTGTGTTCTGCTTCAGCAGATCTGGATAGACAAAATGCTTTGTATAGCCTCTTTTTCTTAGCACAAGCATGTTTTAAACCCTTAGTGAACTAATGTAATTTTTTAATTTAATGCTTTCTCAAAACTTGTATTACTGGGCAATGTTTGTTAAACACATTACCAGTAGTAAGTAAATTTAAGAATTTGTCATAAGCATGATTAACATCATTTGTGTTTAGAACAGTGTCCAAAGATTGTAAACTTATTAATTTTAAAGTGAAGCCAATGTGTCTCCAGTTATCAATCTATTATAGTGGACTTCTTTTAAAACTTTTTTATTTATCTAGTATTCACATACTGCAAAAACTGGTAAATGATCACTAATATCATTGAATAAAATACCACAAGTAAGTTTCTGTTTCAATTCACTGGTAAATACATTATCAATTAGTGTGGCTGAACAGTCTGTTATTCTGGTTGGTTTATCCATTAAAGGGTAAAGACCCAAACTGTACGTCAGATCAAGGAAGTTTTTGGTACTGCTATGATCCTCATGCTTTTAACAAATCTATGTTAAGATCACCACACAAAAATATTATTTTCACTGATTTCGCATCATATAAAATACTTTCGATGTTTTCACAAAAGATATCTAGATTTGAACCTGGCGTTCTATATATACAATTGACAATAACATTTTTGTAGTCTTATGGATAGTTCCACAGTATCACATTCAAAAATGTTTTCTACTACAAATGATTTTGTTTCAATCAGTTTGCATGTTAGTTGTTTATTTGTGTATATGGCTACACCACCATCCTTTCAGTCTCCTCTGGTCATGTGATGAGCATTGTAACTATCTATATTAGTTATTTATTAGGTCAATTTCTGCCCATACTTCAGATATAGCAATTATAACAAATTGCAGATTAAGGTCTAGAAGGAATTTTTTTTTTTGTGTGGTAGATTTGCTTTCAGACTTCTTGCATTAAAATGTATAGATTATAATCCATTAAATTTGCCTATTTTTTTCATTGAATTGAGAATCAGTATTGTCATCAATCATAAATTTTTCTACAAATAATAATAAATAATAACTGATATTGTGTTAATTTTACACACGTTTTGTGAAAAGTAGTATGACCAAAAATTTATTTAATTTTCCACTACAAACTAAACATGAATCAAGTTTGTTAAGCGTATTTTCCATTTAAACAGAAGTTAATATTTATAACAATTCTTAGCCATATTGCACCTAATAGATAAATTAGATAAAGATAAACTGATTTGGTTACATGATACATACCTGTTTCTTCAAAACCCTTGGTGGTCTGACAGATTCTAGGATCCTGTGATGCAGGCACATTTTCCATTCTTTGCTGCAATAAAATTTGAAGGATTACAAAATGGATACAGTAGCACCTGTCTTGTAGGAACACCTGTGGGGCCAGGCAAAAGTGTCCCTACATCGCAGGTGTCCCCTCATCAGAGGGACAAGAATTACAGACGACTTTTTTGAACATATTTACAATCTTTATTTACATCCACCACACCAAAACATATTTACATACATATTGACATACATACATAATGACAGCAGTCAGCAAAACAAGTGGCAGTTGTCAACTTTGACACGCTATGCACCCATCTCACTTAACCAAAAAAAAGTCTGTGATCGTCTTCTGCTTTGCAAGAGCAGACTGCTTAATGCAGTGGTCCTGTACCAGGCATTGCACAGTCGCAACTGCCTCCAGCATGACTGGGTTGCTAGCATGCATTGCATACGCAACAAGTTCATTTATACGCCCAAGGGCCTCCCTGTTCGTCAACACTGGTGGACGCTCAGCCTCCTCCTTCTCCTCCTCCTCATCACTGCTGGCATCATCAGCTGGCACCTCTCCCCTTGCCTTGGCAATGAGGGTAGCCTCCCAGTCATCACTGACCACATTAGTGGTGCTGGTGGCATCATCCATGGACACATATTCGGTCCAGGACACGACACCTAGGAGATCGTTATATCCTGATCCTTCTGGCTGCTGCACAAACAGCTCCTCCGCATAGTCACTGCTGCCCGAGCCAAATCCGCATTTGGCAAAACACTTGCAAATTGTGGTCTCCGACACACTGGCCCATGCCAAGTGTAACCAGCGGATCGCATCGAGAATGTCCACATGCTTGCTCAGTTCGATGGCTGTCCGTGCATCGTCCATCTCGGACAGGACATGTCGTATCAGGCGTTTGCGGTAGTGCCCCTTCAGGGCAGTGATGATACCGGCATCACACGGCTGCAGGCGAGATGTGGTGTTTGGCGGAAGAAACACCATCTTGATGTTCGACATCGTCACCGCTGGATGTGCGCTACAATTGTCGATGAACAGCAAGATGTTGCATCCTTGCATCTTCATCGCGCTGTTGAGCTTGTCCAGCCACTCTTTGAAGAGGATGGACGTCATCCAGGCCTTGCAGTTGGCCCTGTACGTCACGGGGAGCGCTGCCTTGTCAATTCCTTTGAAGCACCGTGGCTTTGCTGACTTCCCGATCAGCAGCGGCTTTAGCTTTTCGCCTGCTCCAGAGCAGGCCAGCAACACGGTGACACGCTCCTTGGAAGTCTTAATCCCCTTGCGAGGATCGCCACGAACAACCATGGAGCGTTCAGGCAGGGCACGGAAATAAAGCCCCGTCTCATCGGCATTGTAGATGTCTGCTGGAGCTGTACATTGTAGGTGGTCGCTGATCAGGGGGGTCGCTGAAGGCAGGTTCTACTGTAGTATAAAACGAGATATACCGTTTGCCATCCTTATAATCGCAATTATTAGTTAAAAACCTAAAATTAAGATTCCTTAAACTGTTATTTGAGGAAAATTATTTACTGCCCTGATATGGTGTGATAATCAAACTTCTACACCTTTATTTTGGTGGTAGTCTAGAAACACGAGAACTGAAGACCCAATATTGTTGCATTCACGCAATGGCTCTTGGAGAAGTCCACAACAACTTCTATGCATGTTAGAAAAACCATCTGGTTTTGGGCTACAGCAGTGACTTTTTTAGATAACCCCTGGAATTACTGACTAACAGAGGCTCTAAATTAACCTCATATAATTATGACTTAATTAGAGGACTTGAAAAAAAGAAAAAGAGGCAGGCCATGGAAGGAGGAGTGACCAAATTAGACAGAACACTGGATTTCCGCTTTTAATAGCAGAGCGGTGTGCTCTAGACAGGACAAAATGGGGTGACATCCAGAAGGATAGCGAGGAGTCAAACTGGCATAGGCATTTAAGACAAGTAAGTCATAATCACCCAGGGCTTGCAGTGGAACTGTTGTCTGCCAACTGAGATATCATCGTCAGAGTCGAGGTCCATGGGAGGGGAATCAGTGACAGCACTGGAGGCTGCAGTCGGCAGGGCGCAGTGGCAACATACATGGTTGCATTTAGAACAAACAATTGGCCACACTGAACATTTCATACTGCTGTTATGTTATGTACATGAACGTAAATAAGAATTCTGATAAATACAATACACATGCTTGCACATATGCTCGTAGACACTTATACACACTTATACACACATCTATTTATATACAGAGAAATCTACCTCTGTGGATACCTGTACATAACAGACACTTGTTTACATTGGACAGTTTTGAAAGTCTAGACCAGTTTGTGCAAATTGCTTTGTCCACTACTGGTCCGTACTGGTAATTTGGCAATAATATTGCATGGTCCCAATGACATCCACTACGGACAAGTTTCACTGTTAAAATACATTATATATCTACATTTAAGGTGGTAGGATTGCCTATGACATGCTAGTTTTGATTTAAATCAAATTAATAAATGTTTTGAAGATAAAGTAACAATTTTTTCTAAGACAATGCCTAACACATTAAACAATACTCCAGACCAAAAAGAATTGATTTTTTATGTTGTTTAGTGATATTTAAATGTGTCAATTAAAAAAAATTGTCAAAAATCACCCTAAAATGGCATTTTATTTAATTCTGAGAAACTCCCCAAAAGACAAATTTGTATGGTTGTAAGTACAAATATGTTATTGACATGCATACGGGTTTTTTTTGGTAAACAAATGCATATTAAGTTTGATACAGCTTCATAAACATTTTGTTACAATGTTGAAAGACAGCAAAAATCCGTACTGCATTTTTTGGCATGACCCCTTCACCAAACATAAAACCATCCTGTGCAATTTTGGGTAAACACAAGTCCAGTTCATATGCCAAGTTATGGCTTTGTAAGTACTGTAGTTTTTATAAAATGTTACATTAAGTAATACTTCCTGGTTGTTGCTGATAACACAAGTGTCACCAGAGGCTTGTTTTTTGCTTAGAAATGTGACTTTTTCACTGGCATGTGGTTTATTTCAACACGATTTGAAGCACTTCTATTACTGAGATTTTCCCCCAAGGTTTTCCCGCCAAGTTGTCTAATGATATTGTGTTACGAAGGGCCACGTGTTGAACTTGTTGTGGTAGACAAGAATGATTGACACCTGCTGGGGCCAGTCACGTGTCATTGCAACTGGCGACGGAGGTCGGGCATTATCGGAGAATAAACAAAACTACCGTCAGTATTTGGTGGTTTGACAGTGTGATGCATTTAGGTAATTATAATACAACAGTATAGTGGCATGAGAATAACCAGACTATATGATCTGCATTCGTGGTGAACGAATTTATGTTTGAACTGGGCTGACGCACACGTGATCGTCACTAAGGAAACATCATCAGTTTCCAAGAATCTGAAAAGGGATTTTCCACAGACACACTAAAAATACTAAAAAGAACGGATTGGTAGCATATGACGCTAGTGCCTTGGTTTTTTTAATAGTACACATGTTCATACTGACACCTACTAATGTTCTATGAAGAAAAAAATAATGAAATCAACTGACATGATACCCATCCCAGCTACCTTAAAACATACATATTCTAAAGCAGCCTGATCTTTAACCTTTTTAACATTCATAAATTGCAATACCTGCTGATGTCCTAAGTTAACCTCCAACTAGACTACTTCCCTACCTTGTGGCATCCTACTTCTCCTTGCTGTTGTCCCCTCCTCTCTGTCTCCTCCCAGTCTGAGGGCTTGCACCGGCCGTCGCACACACGGAGTCACAGGGGCTATATTAGGGGTCCTGCTAGGGGTGGATGAACGACTCGCTGGGGTCTTTGACATGTCCCCTAAACTGTGTCTGGTGTTGGACGGCGTCACTGTGTGCACTCTACCTGTAGGGCCAGAGTTCCATGGGGAAGATCTGCCTGCAACCACAGCCACAGGAGAAGGATTCCACATCTCCATCTGGAGCTCTGGACCTGCAGAAGCCACTGGGGTGTGTTTGGGGTTTCTGTCTGTCTGATTCAGGCTTGGCACTGGATGTATGAGTGGCGCTGAGCTTCCCCTGGCTCTGCTGGTTGGTTCACCGCCAACGTGACGAACATCACCAAACTCTGTCCACAGTTTCACACGACGGGTCCCTTTGTAGTTCCTGTACTCCCCACAGACTGGCATCTCTGTAGATTCACCCCGAACGGCTCTTACACAAATTTGTTCAGTTGCGACTTCTAAATTTACTGATGATGTTCGAAAAGTGGTGTTAGCAATGTTCAAAGGAAAGACTGTTTGTTTGTTTCCAGCTTCTACATATCTTCCACGCAACAGGTGCTTCTGTCCAGTCTCTAAACCTTGCATTGATTCAATGGAGCCACCTTGCCAAGGTCTACTGTTCTGTCCAGTCTCTAAACCTTGCACTGATTCAATGGAGCCACCTTGCCAAGGTCTACTGTTCTGTCCAGTCTCTAAACCTTGCACTGATTCAATGGAGCCACCTTGCCAAGGTCTACTGTTCTGTCCAGTCTCTAAACCTTGCACCGATTCAATGGAGCCACCTTGCCAAGGTCTACTGTTCTGTCCAGTCTCTAAACCTTGCACTGATTCAATGGAGCCACCTTGCCAAGGTCTACTGTTCTGTCCAGTCTCTAAACCTTGCACTGATTCAATGGAGCCACCTTGCCAAGGTCTACTGTTCTGTCCAGTCTCTAAACCTTGCACTGATTCAATGGAGCCACCTTGCCAAGGTCTACTGTTCTGTCCAGTCTCTAAACCTTGCACCGATTCAATGGAGCCACCTTGCCAAGGTCTACTGTTCTGTCCAGTCTCTAAACCTTGCACCGATTCAATGGAGCCACCTTGCCAAGGTCTACTGTTCTGTCCAGTCTCTAAACCTTGCACTGATTCAATGGAGCCACCTTGCCAAGGTCTACTGTTCTGTCCAGTCTCTAAACCTTGCACTGATTCAATGGAGCCACCTTGCCAAGGTCTACTGTTCTGTCCAGTCTCTAAACCTTGCACCGATTCAATGGAGCCACCTTGCCAAGGTCTACTGTTCTGTCCAGTCTCTAAACCTTGCACTGATTCAATGGAGCCACCTTGCCAAGGTCTACTGTTCTGTCCAGTCTCTAAACCTTGCACTGATTCAATGGAGCCACCTTGCCAAGGTCTACTGTTCTGTGCTTCTATTACACTTTCATGTGCTAAATCCTGTCTGATGTTTGTTGCAAACAACCTTTGCTTTTCATCCCGTAGTTGTGTACTTTTTAGGTAATGTTGCTGAGAATAATTAGCAAGCTCCAGTTGCCTGCTGTCATAGACATCTGTCTGTGCCCTGTCTGCAGGGATCACAGGGCTGTTTCTGCTGGGATGACCTGTGATGAACTCCAAGGGTGACTGCAGCACCACTGGCTTGTTACCAACAGCTGTGGGCACATCATAATACAGCTGAGGGTCATAGTCACTCCTGTCTAAACAACCCTTCCTGGGGTTCTCACCTGGAAGGTCCACACACAGATCTCCATAGACATCATTGGGGGTGTTGTACGTGTGTTGTAGGGGTGACACAGTCGCACTGTAATCAAATGGTCTGTCGGGTTTCATTACATTTGTGTCCAGTTGTCCAATGTTGATATCTGATGGACGACTGTGAACCCTGGATGCCATCTCATACTCGTTTGGCATTTCCGACGGGCCTGTGTTTGTTGTGGGCCTGTACCCACGACACCAGGTGGGCACGGTCTGGTTTGGACTACTGTCTCCCAGCGTCAATCCAGCTGTATCATTAATAGATGTTAATTCTTGGTCTGGGCAGTCGGAATACAAGTCAGACACGTTGTCTTCGTGGATTATCCCATGTGGTACTGGATTCTTCCTGCCATACCTGTCTGATCCCAGCATGCTCTCCTCTCTGGCACTCCTTGAATGTGAACCCACTTTTGTCTGTTCGATTGATTCCGTTTCCAATGCTGGTCTTTGAAGGAGTGATTCTGACGTGCCGCAGTTACGTGAACCAAACATAAATGCTGGGTCGGTGTCAGTGCAGACCTTGGCTGCTGTAGGATCTGTAGGATCTGGGTCGGTGTCAGTGCAGACCTTGGCTGCTGTAGGATCTGTAGGATCTGGGTCGGTGTCAGTGCAGACCTTGGCTGCTGTAGGATCTGCTTGTAGGCCGCTCTTCCAGTGTGTGAGGTCATAGAACAGCTGAAATGACAAAGGACATAAAAAAGCGTGAGCATTTGTTTATTTGTAGCATGTGATTCTTCTTTGTTTTCAGCACTTGGCACATTCTATTACCTGACAAACCTGTGCTGTGGTTACAAGAATCACCAAACATATCACACAGATAACAATGATACATTATTATGTTGTTCTAACATGACTTGTCAAATGTCATCAGCAGCAAGAACTGCTTCCTAGCAAACATGAAGGAGGTTACCTGGATAGTTTTGTGTGGCAGCCATGGACACAGCTGCGTGAGAGTCTCCAGGGAGGCTGACAGGAGAGACTTGAGAGGGGCGACAGACAGCAGGACCTGGGCACTGCAACATACCAGCTTCACTCAGCGACAATGCTGACAGCATTTTTGGATAGGTTATTTCTTTGTATTATATGTGGATGTAAACATCCATTTGTGTTTTATACTGGAAACACTGGTTCCAAGCTGACTGGTTACAGTGATAAGTTCAGGAAGCTTCTTTCAGTTTACTAAGCTGTTAATGAATAGCTGGTTGTTACTGTAAGGTGATGGGGTGTTTTAACTTTATACATCTGTACCCATGGGGAACATAAATTATCAACAGCCAAAAACACATCAGCCTTATATATGGCTCAGGGGATAATTTATCTTAACTAACACATTTTAATAGAGTCGATATTCAGAAAACAATAACAGTGATGTTGTAGCAGTTAGTGTTTTTTTAATGTTTGTTAAAACGAATTACTGTAGTGACAGTGTAGTGCTGGTTCGATACTCGATATATCGAAGTATCGCGATACATGTGAAAGTTTGATACCGATATTTTGTGGTATCGCGATACTGCGATATATCGAACTCCAAGTAGTGTTGGTTCAATACTTCGATACTGTCGATACCTTCGATATATCGACTCCATTCGATATATACGATGTTGAAGTTACAGATATAATACGGGACCAATGCCGACACCACTACGTCTACGTGCTTCACTTGCCGCGGAAACTCCGGACAGTAGCGTCATGGATGTCTATTGGCTGCTTGACATTGAATGACATCAGTAGATTTGGGGAAATCACCAAACCGGAGCAAATTTATTGGTTATATGACGTAGAAAAATACCTTGCAAATTGAAAACGAAGATCGTAGAATTTTGATAATTTTTGAAGGATAATTCCGCAAATTTACTCCATCCTGATAATAATAAGGAGGCAGACTAGTGGACATACGCTATGATGTGCCCTGACATGCTAACTGATGCGATATTTGTCCGTGAAAATGTATTCTGAAGCGGACGGCTTCAAAATGGAGTGAACATTACCTATTTTCGCCCAGCCATAAGGTCGTGCATGACGCAATTTTGGCGGCCACAAACTTAATGTTACTTTGAAAGATGGTACCTAATTCAAAAATAAATTTATATGCGATGTTGACCAAGTTCATTAGTTTAGTTTACTGGTTGGTTAGTTTAAGAAACGAGCCACAAAATGAGAAGGTTGACATAATAAATTTCACAAATTTGCACAATTCTGCTCCGTGGCGTGACGTGTTGCATTTTAATAGATTCGCGTGGCTGTATTACAAAACAATTATACACAATGGTATTATTATCCAAGATACGTATACAATTGTTGTGCCTTTGTTTTCTGGAACGAATGGTGTATAAAATAAAATCAACTTGCTCATGGAGAAACTGTCTCGTGAATAGTAAAGTCACAAGTCAACTCACATTTGTGATTTGAATTTGTTGGAAAATGTTTTGCCATATGCCGGCCCACATTGTTACCAAACGTCAAATTGCCCAATATGTAACTAAAGAGTTTGTTTTAATCTGCTTTCTAATGATAGCACATTTAAAAGTACATTGTGAAATAATAAAGTTACGTCCATTTTAAATAAAGACCTGTCAATTTCTGATGCTAACAAAATGATTGTTTTTTAATTTTTATGGTCATGAACTGGCTGTCTCCTCTGCACAAGGTTATGTGTAAATGGGTTAAAAGCAACCATTAGTATTTGTGAATCTAGTTTCGAAAAGTTAATATAAGTAATTATTCAAATGCAACAAAATAGCCTCGATTACCCAGATTTTGTTCGGTGGCACTATCTTTTGCTGTTTGGTGGCGCCACTATTTGGTGTTTTTTATTTTTCAACTGCAATCATAAATATATTTTCACTTTGAATTAGAAACATGCAATCAGTTTATTAGTACAAACATTTGTTTAATATATATATTGTAATTTGTCTTTTTAATGTAATAAATTATTCGTTGTGATGATTGGCTAGGCTTATCTAATGTGTATAATAACATCCCAATCTGTATTTTATAATATTTTCCTAACAGTCACGTAAACTGCTATTTGTAAAGTTCAGTGTTAGGGTGTAGTTTTTTATTATTAATTTAATTTCAATATTTTATTACTAAGTATTTTATTACAATTGCCGAGACGATGTTATAACAACATTTACTATAGTAATTAATTATAATTAAACAAATACGAATATAATTTGTTTATTGAAATAGGTGATAACTGCATAGTGATCAAGTTGAAAAATTAATAGATGTACCGTATCGTTCCCCATTGATGCTTGGTGCCCTTGCAGCTAGACACACGCATTATGAATGACCTAACAAGTTTCTGCAAGTATTGCCACAATTTGCCATCTATGACATTAACAAGCATTCACTCATAAAATATATTTTCAAGCATGTTTCCCTAATGGAAAAAGTGTGTGTCCTACTATTGGATAATATGCTTCTATCGGGAATTATACCCTATATGAATTAGAATTACAACATAAGTATCGAACATAATTCTGGTATCGATCGATATCGAAGAAATCAGGTATCAAACCAGCACTAAGTGACAGCATGTACAAACTCTGTTAATGTCATACAAAATATTACTCCACTCAAACTGAAACTGTGTTAATACTGTAGAACAAAATGAAATGCTATAATATATTCTCTTACTTAATAATTAGTAGAAGAATGTACTACAGTATACCAATTACAAAGAAGGAACAAAGAACAAAAACTGTCAGTATATTTGTTGTTGAAGGAGAAACAACAGATGTACTGAACAGCTTTTTGTCACGTAACACAATAACTCTGTAGAGGTTACAAAGAGGTCTTGTAGTTGGATGTGGAATCAAACCTGAAGGAATTGAGGCAAGGGAACATCAAGAGTAACTTTTCGTGCTGCAAGAGTAAACACAGCTGCTGTCACTGAATTGCTCCTGTTTTAAATACGAAACTATAATGGACACCTCTCTAAGAGATCATCTCAGAATGCCGGTGTCCGATATCAAATAAATTACTTCTACCAGGCCTCAGCCCCCACCTCCCGTCCTCAGACGAAAGTGTGTAATCACTGGTGATGCCAATACATTAAGACTATCGGTCAGAAGTGATGCCAGACGAAACTGCGTCAGACACCCCTCCCCCAAAGGAAAGTAATTTTGCTTGATATCGGACATCAACGTTCTAAGATGATCCCTAATGTGGACAGTAAAGGGCATAAATTGCATTATTTCATGTAAAAGTACCTCTGTCACTCAACAAGTGTTTATTGAACAAAAAAGCACCATATAAATAATGGACTATAAAATAAACATACAAAAATCAGTACATATTTAGACTGGTCTGGAAGACAGGCACTGCTTTACCAGTCGGTTTGCTAAAACGCTATCCAGATGTACACCCACCACCACTGACCTGAAGACAGTCACTGAGACCAGACCACAGTATCTTTTCTACCATGAGAGCCAGATATAGATTTACAGAAGACAGAGGTCAGCATATAACACTGACCTGAGTGAATTCGGGTGAGAGCCAGTGTCTGTTGAGCCAGTCTTGCTGCGTCCACATTTGACTGAGCTCACACACCAGCTCCCCTATCCGACGCACCACTGTTGCTGTCTCCGTCTCACTGCCACACAGCAACACCTGCAGGATGACAGAGGATACAACACACATGCACGCACACATGTATATACATCTCACTGCCACACAGCAACACGTGCAGGAGGTGGGGAACAACATACAGCCTAATACATACATCTAACATTTATTGTTAACTTCACATTCGTTCTTGAGAACGGAGGGCCTCTTGCAAAGTAGCAAGAGCCTAGACGATAACCGAGCGATCTTTTACTTTCTGACCTAACCATGAAAATGACCATAACACATTATTCTCAGCTAGGCCAAATGGCATGATTGTAAAGCAGGTCACCAGTGTGTGGAAAAGATGAACAGGGTATGAAACAGTGGATTGCATTATCAAGTGACACACAACACGTGCATTCATGAATCTTTCGAGATTGGATGAAAGACAAAATGAGATAATTATGGATTGTACTTGTTCAAATTTTTATTGTTTAATAAATGTTTGCGCCGAGTGTATCAACCGATTTAAATATTCAGTTGCTCATCTCCAGGTTATTATTTTCCATCTTGCAGGCAGCAGCCAAACTCGTGAACTTACGAATTAGTTACAAAGTATTTTAGTGAAGGAAAATCTAAATCGTTCGAGAATACCAATTTACATAATGTTGAAATAGTTTTTTTGTTAGCTGTTTTTACTCACACAAACGCTGGCATATGCTATTGAGAATACAACACCGGGCCGATATCGTCTCGTAGACTAGTGGCAGTGCACAGTTCCAGTAAATTACAGATCACAAGTGGGAGTTGGGCGAACGATGTCAGGCGGACGATATTACTCCAAGACCAACTGTTTATTTTAGTACATCACAGTAATACAGTGATCATAAATATGGATAGGGATTAATTACTATAAAATAATGCATAGATGTATTTCTACCATGTCCATGTACCATGTCCAAAGTGCATGTCCCTCCGATGAACAGACACCTGCAATGTTGGGACACTTATGCCTGGATACAGATGCGTCTGCTGAAGACAGGAACTACTGTATATCTGTTCCATTATACGAGTGTATATGAGGCTGACGAGTCTCAATAGTGGGAATGTAAAGGCTCACTATTTCCCACAGTACACGTTGTAAATAGTCACGTTTGAAGAGTTTGGTGGGGTGAATAAATTATGAAAATCTTTACTTCACTTTGATATCTCTGTTAGGCATTTACACTATCCCTGAATCCTAAAATATACAAGTTCGCTTCACCTGGCGTTCTTGACAGAAAACATTGTGGTAGTTGACATAAATGCCTTAAAGTCCATAATTAGTAGAACTGTTATGCTTTCTATTGACCTACCTTGGTTAAGTGCATTTAAATGTTTACCTTGACTTTGTAAGCGTGTGTCTTGAATGAGAAGAGGGAGACAGCGGCCTGCAGCCTGGCAATGTTAGACACGGCACAGCCTGCGTACGGGTACCTGCGTGGCAGTCCTCTCTCGACATCTCATTGCACAATAACCTCAGCCATCAATATATTACTGTTCTCATGACTTATTCAGTTGACTGCACATGTTACTATCAGAACAATTAGTTGACTGCACATGTTACTATCATAACAATTAGTTGACTGCACATGTTACTATCAGAACAATTAGTTGACTGCACATGTTACTATCAGAACAATTAGTTGACTGCACATGTTACTATCATAACAATTAGTTGACTGCACATGTTACTATCAGAACAATTAGTTGACTGCACATGTTACTATCAGAACAATTAGTTGACTGCACATGTTACTATCAGAACAATTAGTTCTAAAGCATCAGCACAACATATTTTACAATCGTTTTATTTATCATAAATCTCTATGTTTATGGATTCTCATTACAGCTTGTTAGTTGATGTGCTGGATGCCAAGCAAACGGTATTGGCCAATAACTTTGTGAGGCATATGTCATCTGGTTGTGTAACTGTTTAAAGTAGCTATATTGGAATACTAAAACATATGCTGTATAACCTTTGCGTTAATGTAGCATTTCCACTGTGAATGCTAAATACTGTCTTCCATTTCCTTAATGTGCTATTTCAAACAAGGGTTCTTCCTCTACATAGCTCAGCAGCTGTTACTGTTACAGCAAAACTAGCTTTAAAACTATCTCTAAAATGCAGACAATTTTATTTTGTATGTAAAGTTTAGCCACATTCTTCAAGACTGCCACATGAGATACAAAGACCACTTACTGCGCAGAGCTCTGTTGTGAGAACAGCACCAGCCAACACATCTCATACTTGACACCAAGCGCAGTCACCATGGCAACCAGTGGCTCCACCTGCTGTGTGCCTATCAGACTTGTGAGACTGTGCAGCACGATGCAGTTGCGTTCGTCGAGAACGACGTCTGCGAAGTGTAGACCTGTGTCACGCTGTAGGCTCCGGTAATCTCTCTCAAGGATCTGGATGTTGTGTCTGAAACAGTCATCCAGTCGACTCTTGTGCAAGATTTAAAGATTTACCATAAGTGTCATCCAGAACAAAAACGTGACATGGCAAGTGCACAAGGGAGGCTTTGGCTCATGAGCCGAGTGTTATCAGGTGTGATATATGCCTCCGAGATATTTGTCAATTTTGTTTCTAAACATATTAAGGCCAGACATCCCAGGTGAAATGGTTTTTTGACCAAAATACTTAAAATGGTTTTCTGCCACATTATTATACCTTTGTATGCATACTATCAATAAAGTTCACTTCTATGACAATTACATACCTCTAAGTGAGTTTTAGTCATCGATCAAGCATGTTGATGTCATGTAATCAAATCCATTATGCAATCTTTGATTGCCATTTTCTCAAAAACATTTTTCCTCAAATTTCTGCATTTGGAAACGGGATATCTATGGGAGTAATTATTCTATTTAAATAATGTTTTCAGCAAATTCTACTGTGTGCAATGATCAGACACTTTTTTAAATCACAAATAGTTTGAAAGATATAGCCATACTTGTTGCCAAAAACCAAGTTTTTTTCGTACTTTACCAAAAAATTATTTAAAAAATAAAAACACAACATTAAAAAAATGCTCTGATCATATTTACAGAATCACTAGATCATTTGTTCCATTCATTATATTCCTCAGCAAGAATGTTACAATGTATTGCAATAAGTTTTTGTTATGGGCTGTACAGATTGTGTAAGCTAATGCATGTAATTATAAGGTACCTGGTTTCAAGTAGCTGCAGTATTTGGGGGTAGCCAGTGAGTCTGTGGGAGCCGATGAACACAAAGGGTCTACCCGCGGGCTGCACGGCAGGCAGCTTCAGTGAGGCAACACTGTCTGCAACAGTTTAAAAACATATTCTGCTAGATTCAAGAAAGTGTATTAATTTACAATGTGTTTACTCCACAAATATCAAAACATGAATATGGACAGAGTCGGGAGTAAATATGTCCACTACAGGTGCATTAAGCTTGACAATACTCTAACACAGAGTGTTGAGCTAAGCATACGAAGAATTCCTTACCTCTGGCCATGATAAAGTAAAAAATTAAGATTTGAAAGGATCAACTATCAAAGCTATGATTTAAAAACTACTAGATGCACTTCCTAGAGAGATGTGAAATCTGCAGTAGTTAGTATGATAAACTATGATGAAAATTGGATGCCGTGCTGTATACGCACTGGGGCTGCAGTGGCTTATTGTCCTGCACTAGCATGATTGTCACTGGCCCACGCACACCTCACTGTGTCACGTGTCAACTGATAGCGGCTTAGTGGTCTTGGTCAACTAGCGCCTTCTACATCTGTATTTATATCTGTGTTGGAGACAGAAATTATAGTAAAATGAAAATTCTCTCTCTGTGTGAGTACAATATACAGTGTGTCATTGCGAAGACTGGGTATAAGAAAGGTGTGGTCTGGAGAACTTGTCAGGTTGTTCATAGCCAAAATTGTCACATACATTTTGTGTAGAAGTTTGTATGTTCAGTCAGAATTGTCAGAAGGTTGCAACTTCAGTTAGCCAGTGTTGTAACTGTACAATGGGTTCAGACAGTTGCCTCACTAATACGCCTGTGTCTGTGACATCTCGATAGGCCTATATTTGGATCACCCACTGTCTCAGTGATGAGTACGTCTGTTTAAATTACACAACAGTTTGTTTTTTCAATTTATGTCCCCCTAAACAGAATGAGCTTTGAGAAAGATGTCCGATTTCCAGTGCAATGACATGGTCACTGAAATGGTTACCAGCAACAGCTTGTGTGAAGACAACATTAATAATTTCCAAGCTGCTCCATAACAGCCATTTCCACCTGCAGATCAAGATTCCTTTTGAATGTTATCTAACCAATGTCCTCAAGGACATGTCTCCTGCAAAATTGTGTTTTGTCTCATTAAAGTGTCAAAAGAAATAACTTTACGTCTGGGAATCTGCACAAGGAAATAATTTTTATAAGTAATTATGTCGTAATATTATTATCCCATTAAGCTTTTTGATTAATACAAAACCCGTCAACCACTCTACAATAATATTATTAAATAACATGTTGTTATATAATTCAACCAACTGAAGTAATTTATTGTCACTTTGCACATGATTGTAATATTTTTAAACTGTTATTTTTCTAAATTAATGACAATGTGGTACATGTTCATATGGATTGTTACCTAAGCTATATTGTATAACTGAGGATTCTTCGCTATGGAAAGAGATGCCAGATCCTGTCTTCTGTCAGTTAATACAGTAAGCTACACAGGAAATAACTATATTTGATGTTTCACAATAACTATTGTCACCAGCAAACCTCTAAATGCTGCTGAGATTTAAAAACAGATACACGTTGCATGCTCCAGCATGAGCCACCTAACTGTCTACAGTTTAGAATAATCCAACTGGAATATTAACCTCAGGTTAAACGTATTTCCAGGTCACAGCCCTTCCCCAAACGACTAAGTTGGCGGCTGCAGCCTGCCCCATTAATTAATCATCAGTCACTTTATCAAGGGAACACAATGACAAATCTTCAAGTCAAATATTACTTGTGCCAGACATATATTACATGTTACAAATGTTGACACTATAAACAGTTCTATGCTCACATACATAAATATAACACATTAGTAACACATATATATACAGGTTGCTCAAACTTGTCAATGCTCATTCCAGTGTGAGCCACCAAACTGTCCATAGCTTACGATAATATGTACAACTGCCAAGATAGTATTAACTTTGTCCAGATCACTACCATCACCCAGCCCAAATGACTATTTGCGTGGCTGTTGGCCTACCCCATTAATGAATCATGATATCTTATCTAGGGAACAAAATAACACATCTCCAAGTTAAAATTTCCTGTGCCAGACATTTATTACATGTTATATACATTGTCAAACAGTTCTGTGTTATATTTCATGCCAGTGGATGCAGCAACTGGATGACAGCCAGTAGTCCGCCGCAGTGTCACTGCAGCAAGCCAGCTTATCGCCCTAGTCTATAGGGGAATGATTAATAATGTAACTCTATGGTCTCCGCATACCTTCCACAGACTGCTCCTGGTGCTGCGTTCTTCCCGTTGTAAAAATCTCTAGACCAATGAAACGGATGTGCTGCCTGTCACATGACTGTCTCCATGGCGACATGTCATTGGAGTACTCGTACTCAATGACGAGAGAGAACTGGGCCCAAGGGAAGTCGTTGTCTAGACGGGTGGCAGACAGCACCAGACAGTTGTGTCTCTCCACACTGTAAGAATGATAGGAATTTGTAATGAATAAAATAAAACTATAAAATATATGAGCGTGTTGGAAGTGGTTCCCTCTGCTGATCTCTGTGGTGACTTTGTTCATTATGTTATGACACTTGGTGACTCTACGTTCACAAAGATTCTACAGTGGGGCCCTTGTCTTATTAAGATCTTTGTTCATTATGTTATGACACTTGGTGACTCTACGTTCACAAAGATTCTACAGTGGGGCCCTTGTCTTATTAAGACCTTTGTTCATTATGTTATGACACTTGGTGACTCTACGTTCACAAAGATTCTACAGTGGGGCCCTTGTCTTATTAAGACCTTTGTTCATTATGTTATGACAATTGGTGACTCTATGTTCACAAAGATTCTACAGTGGGGCCCTTGTCTTATTAAGACCTTTGTTCATTATGTTATGACACTTGGTGACTCTACGTTCACAAAGATTCTACAGTGGGGCCCTTGTCTTATTAAGACCTTTGTTCATTATGTTATGACACTTGGTGACTCTACGTTCACAAAGATTCTAGTGGGGCCCTTGTCTTATTAAGACCTTTGTTCATTATGTTATGACACTTGTTGACTCTATGTTCACAAAGATTCTACAGTGGGGCCCTTGTCTTATTAAGACCTTTGTTCATTATGTTATGACACTTGGTGACTCTATGTTCACAAAGATTCTACAGTGGGGCCCTTGTCTTATTAAGACCTTTGTTCATTATGTTATGACACTTGGTGACTCTATGTTCACAAAGATTCTACAGTGGGGCCCTTATCTTATTAAAGGAAATAAAAATAAGGCATTAGCTAAAATCCTTTTTCCATGTGTACACAAAGTTTAACATTGTATGTAACATTTGACAACATTAAACAGATACAGAAAAATACATTTGTAGCATAAATTCGATTTTAAGTCCGTCTGTGAATCGATTCCCGCGGAAAATGAAATTTTAATGAGCTAGGCGATCACGTGGTATCGTGACGTCACTTATGACCCACACTCGCATCAGGCCGACCCTTTCCATGCATTCAGAGCATGTTTACAAGGGTAGCTTTTGGGTCGAAACGTCAGAACGAGTTATTGTGCAATATTCCGACGTAATACAAACACTAGTCATCATAGAGGAACAAACATTTATCTTACGGTTCCACATGAATCGAATTTTATTCAAAACAACGAATGCGAATGGGCCTACAACTACAAGTCGACTAGGTTTCGCCGAGCTTGGGCTCGTTTTCAGAATAATTATATCGAATGCAACCAACGGGAGATAATCTACACCAATAAACATACATAGCAAACATATATTGTATCCAGCTACATAACGTAACGTGTATAATCTCATAATAGCACTAGAATATCGATATATATGAAGGAGTTGTACAATTTATCATAACAACTTAAATCAGTCAGACAGTTTCCATTTGTCCCGCTAGCTCAGTGGGTTACTTTTCATTTATTTTACAATCGGACGACGCCGGTTCAATCCTGACAGCATGCAAACCTTTGATTTTCTTTACACTTTTTTTGTTTATGTTTTCACGAAAAAATATAAACAAAATCATTTTATACTATAATGCATTGTTTGTAAATATTTTTTATTTTTGTAGTAATTATTTATTCGCCACAAAAATGAAAATATGGTCATTATATATAACGATGTTTCTAAATTGTATTTATCCAGACAGATCTCAATCTGTTTTCACATGTATAATTACAATATATTACCGTACAATATATTTACAATTAATAA
Source organism: Paraescarpia echinospica (assembly GCA_020002185.1). NCBI lineage: Eukaryota > Metazoa > Annelida > Polychaeta > Sabellida > Siboglinidae > Paraescarpia > Paraescarpia echinospica. The sequence continues at coordinate 70,831,704 of CM034532.1, forward strand.
ATTATATATCCATTACATTATATTTGTTTGGATAAATAAAATTTAGAAACATCGTTATATAATGACCATATTTTCATTTTTGTGGCGAACAAATAGTTACTACAAAAATAAATATTATTTACAAACAGTGCATTATAGTATAAAATTATTTTTTTTATATTACTTCGTGAAAACATAAACAAAAAGTGTTTAGAAAATCAAAGGTTTGCATGCTGTCAGGAATGAACTGGCGTCGCCCGATTGTAAAATAAATGACAAGTAATCAACCCGCCTACCCACTGAGCTAGCGGGACCAACGGAAACTCCCTGACTGATTTAAGTTGTTATGATAAATTGTACAACTCCGTCATATATCGATATTCTAGTGCTATTATGAAATTATACACGTTACTTTATGTAGCTGGATACAATATATGTTTGCTATGTATACTTATTGGTGTAGATTATTTCCCGTTGGTTGCATTTGTAGGCCCATTCGCATTCGTTGTTTTGAATAAAATTCGATTCATGTGGAACCGTAAGATAACTGCTTGTTCCTCTATGATGACTAATGTTTGTATTACGTCGGAATATTGCACAATAACTCGTTCGAACGCTCGTTTCGACACAAAAACTATACTTGTAAACATGCTCTGAATGCATGGAAAGGGTCGGCCTGATGCGAGTTTGAATCATAAGTGACGTCACATCTCGGCATCCCGAAAAGCGCGCCAAAAATATGCATATTCAAAAATGTCCGGACGCACACCATAAAATGTGGAATTTCTAATTTATTGAATTTTTTTGATTTTTCTGGCTTGTTGGACGTGGAAATAGATAGCAGGATGTAATATAACATGAATTCGAGCAATATATGTTTTTATTCCCTTTAAGATCTTTGAGCTTGGTCCAGTGATCTGCTGGTTTTGCCTATGTAGGGACATGCTATTTCATATATCATTCCACGATGTTGTTCTTGGGTGTACTGTCCTTGGGGTCCACCACTGTGGATGTGATGTTGTTCTTGGGTGTACTGTCCTTGGGGTCCACCACTGTGGATGTGATGTTGTTCTTGGGTGTACTGTCCTTGGGGTCCACCACTGTGGATGTGATGTTGTTCTTGGGTGTACTGTCCTTGGGGTCCACCACTGTGGATGTGATGTTGTTCTTGGGTGTACTGTCCTTGGGGTCCACCACTGTGGATGTGATGTTGTTCTTGGGTGTACTGTCCTTGGGGTCCACCACTGTGGATGTGATGTTGTTCTTGGGTGTACTGTCCTTGGGGTCCACCACTGTGGATGTGATGTTGTTCTTGGGTGTACTGTCCTTGGGGTCCACCACTGTGGATGTGATGTTGTTCTTGGGCGTACTGTCCTTGGGGTCCACCACTGTGGATGTGATGTTGTTCTTGGGCGTACTGTCCTTGGGGTCCACCACTGTGGATGTGATGTTGTTCTTGGGTGTACTGTCCTTGGGGTCCACCACTGTGGATGTGATGATGCCACAAGGTTTGTGGCACGTCAGGGTGAGGATTGTGATGGGATTCAAGAGTTCACAGCCTAGGTAATCAAACACTAATTAGTACATCATTTAATTTACAAAGCCAGGTCTTTACAAATTGCAAATGAAACCATGTAGGTACCTGTCTAGTACAGCATGACAAGAGGCCACTTGCTGGACACAGGGGTCCACACCAGCAACAAGGGACGCTGACTCTGCTATCGACTCCAGCAGACTTGGCATGGCCCGGCGGCTCAGTATTAAGATCTGAAGCAGAAGTAAGATGTATACATTTGTGGTAGAAATTAACGCATAAAGTGGTTTTCCTTCACACATTAAAATACAGCAATCTGACCGATATTGAAATAATGAGTTTGTATACATTTAGCACATGTTTCAGTTACTTGTTTTGTTCTTATAAAATAAAGAATACTTTATTGATCCTCATAGGAACATTGCATTTCTGCCTGTGTAATTACAAATATAAACATAAACATGCAAGAATGAATATCACATTAAAAAATCACACCCAAGTACAGATACAAACATTAAAAACGTCCACATACGTCAACGCACTCATTTATTCATTCTAAATATATTTTTATATTTGTATTTTTAGGCACTCGTAAACAAATTTACTACAGGTTTTCTGTTAAAAAGCAGAGGGTTATTGTTAAAAAGTCAACAATCAAAAGTTATCCACATTTTTAATCCAATTTAAATGTGGTACCAAAACTGAAATGATCATTATAGTAGTGTCTACCTTTGGATCATGGCCGGGACTCTTGCGCTTCTTCCTGACGAGCCATTCAGCAATGTTCCTGGCCATGGCAAGCAGCTTGGGGTGTTGTGTGTGGAGTTGCTGGTGGCCACACTGCAGCCGCAACAGGTGCTGACGGACACCCTCCAGTCGGCCTGGCACACACAACACACATCTCTATACATATCAACTGGACATAGGTCTTCTTACAGTCATCCGAGAACAGCTGCAGCATTTAAACTAAATTTTTCTTATTACACTGTACACAACTATAAATGTGACACTCCGACAGTCTTCACAGGAACTGTTCTTCCTCTGCTCAGAGAGGAAGGGGAATACTAACTCAGTCACATGTGGGACAGCCTGCTCACTACACCATCTAATGAGCAGAGAAGAACAGTGCCTGACGAAGACTGACAATGGTGGTAAACATGTCGCAGTGAGTTTTGAATTTATAGTTGTGTAATAAGAAAAAATTATTTTAATGTCTCGTTCCAACTTGATGAACATCTTAAAGTCTTCTTCCAACTTGATGAACATCTTAAAGTCTTCTTCCAACTTGATGAACATCTTAAAGTCTTCTTCCAACTTGATGAACATTTTAATGCCTTCTTCCAACTTGATGAACATCTTAGTCTTCTTCCAACTTGATGAACATTTTAAAGTCTTCTTCCAACTTGATGAACATTTTAAAGTCTTCTTCCAACTTGATGAACATTTTCTCGAAGCTGCAGAACTGTTTCAATGTTTTTAAAATAAAAAGTTATAAACAGATTAAGATAATAAGCTACCTCTAAGAATGCTTGGTTTGCTTGGTTTGG
>CM034532.1:70835763-70862346 GCA_020002185.1 Paraescarpia echinospica
GACTTATTCAGTTGACTGCACATGTTACTATCAGAACAATTAGTTGACTGCACATGTTACTATCATAACAATTAGTTGACTGCACATGTTACTATCAGAACAATTAGTTGACTGCACATGTTACTATCAGAACAATTAGTTGACTGCACATGTTACTATCATAACAATTAGTTGACTGCACATGTTACTATCAGAACAATTAGTTGACTGCACATGTTACTATCATAACAATTAGTTGACTGCACATGTTACTATCAGAACAATTAGTTCTAAAGCATCAGCACAACATATTTTACAATCGTTTTATTTATCATAAATCTCTATGTTTATGGATTCTCATTACAGCTTGTTAGTTGATGTGCTGGATGCCAAGCAAACGGTATTGGCCAATAACTTTGTGAGGCATATGTCATCTGGTTGTGTAACTGTTTAAAGTAGCTATATTGGAATACTAAAACATATGCTGTATAACCTTTGCGTTAATGTAGCATTTCCACTGTGAATGCTAAATACTGTCTTCCATTTCCTTAATGTGCTATTTCAAACAAGGGTTCTTCCTCTACATAGCTCAGCAGCTGTTACTGTTACAGCAAAACTAGCTTTAAAACTATCTCTAAAATGCAGACAATTTTATTTTGTATGTAAAGTTTAGCCACATTCTTCAAGACTGCCACATGAGATACAAAGACCACTTACTGCGCAGAGCTCTGTTGTGAGAACAGCACCAGCCAACACATCTCATACTTGACACCAAGCGCAGTCACCATGGCAACCAGTGGCTCCACCTGCTGTGTGCCTATCAGACTTGTGAGACTGTGCAGCACGATGCAGTTGCGTTCGTCGAGAACGACGTCTGCGAAGTGTAGACCTGTGTCACGCTGTAGGCTCCGGTAATCTCTCTCAAGGATCTGGATGTTGTGTCTGAAACAGTCATCCAGTCGACTGTTGTGCAAGATTTAAAGATTTACCATAAGTGTCATCCAGAAGAAAAGCGTGACATGGCAAGTGCACAAGGGAGGCTTTGGCTATGAGCCGAGTGTTATCAGGTGTGTTATGTGCCTCCGAGTTATTTGTCCATTTTGTTTCTAAACATATTAAGGCCAGACATCCCAGGTGAAATGGTTTTTTGACAAAAATACTTAAAATGGTTTTCTGCCACATTATTATACCTTTGTATGCATACTATCAATAAAGTTCACTTCTATGACAATCACATACCTCTAAGTGAGTTTTAGTCATCGATCAAGCATGTTGATATCATGTAATCAAATCCATTATGCAATCTTTGATTGCCATTTTCTCAAAAAAAATTTCCTCAAATTTCTGCATTTGGAAACGGGATATCTATGGGAGTAATTATTCTATTTAAATAATGTTTTCAGCAAATTCTACTGTGTGCAATGATCAGACACTTTTTTAAATCACAAATAGTTTGAAAGATATAGCCATACTTGTTGCCAAAAACCAAGTTTTTTTCGTACTTTACCAAAAAATTATTTTAAAAATAAAAACACAACATTAAAAAAATGCTCTGATCATATTTACAGAATCACTAGATCATTTGTTCCATTCATTATATTCTTCAGCAAGAATGTTACAATGTATTGCAATAAGTTTTTGTTATGGGCTGTACAGATTGTGTAAGCTAATGCATGTAATTATAAGGTACCTGGTCTCAAGTAGCTGCAATATTTGGGGGTAGCCAGTGAGTCTGTGGGAGCCGATGAACACAAAGGGTCTACCCGCGGGCTGCACGGTAGGCAGCTTCAGTGAGGCAACACTGTCTGCAACAGTTTAAAAACATATTCTGCTAGATTCAAGAAAGTGTATTAATTTACAATGTGTTTACTCCACAAATATCAAAACATGAATATGGACAGAGTCGGGAGTAAATATGTCCACTACAGGTGCATTAAGCTTGACAATACTCTAACACAGAGTGCTGAGCTAAGCATATGAAGAATTCCTTACCTCTGGCCATGATAAAGTAAAAAATTAAGATTTGAAAGGATCAACTATCAAAGCTATGATTTAAAAACTACTAGATGCACTTCCTAGAGAGATGTGAAATCTGCAGTAGTTAGTATGATAAACTATGATGAAAATTGGATGCCGTGCTGTATACGCACTGGGGCTGCAGTGGCTTATTGTCCTGCACTAGCATGATTGTCACTGGCCCACGCACACCTCACTGTGTCATGTGTCAACTGATAGCGGCTTAGTGGTCTTGGTCAACTAGCGTCTTCTACATCTGTATTTATATCTGTGTTGGAGACAGAAATTATAGTAAAATGAAAATTCTCTCTCTGTGCGAGTACAATATACAGTGTGTCATTGCGAAGACTGGGTATAAGAAAGGTGTGGTCTGGAGAACTTGTCAGGTTGTTCATAGCCAAAATTGTCACATACATTTTGTGTAGAAGTTTGTATGTTCAGTCAGAATTGTCAGAAGGTTGCAACTTCAGTTAGCCAGTGTTGTAACTGTACAATGGGTTCAGACAGTTGCCTCACTAATATGCCTGTGTCTGTGACATCTCGATAGGCCTATATTTGGATCACCCACTGTCTCAGTGATGAGTACGTCTGTTTAAATTACACAACAGTTTTTTTTTTTCAATTTATGTCCCCCTAAACAGAATGAGCTTTGAGAAAGATGTCCGATTTCCAGTGCAATGACATGGTCACTGAAATGGTTACCAGCAACAGCTTGTGTGAAGACAACATTAATAATTTCCAAGCTGCTCCATAACAGCCATTTCCACCTGCAGATCAAGATTCCTTTTGAATGTTATCTAACCAATGTCCTCAAGGCCATGTCTCCTGCAAAATTGTGTTTTGTCTCATTAAAGTGTCAAAAGAAATAACTTTACGTCTGGGAATCTGCACAAGGAAATAATTTTTATAAGTAATTATGTCGTAATATTATTATCCCATTAAGCTTTTTGATTAATACAAAACCCGTCAACCACTCTACAATAATATTATTAAATAACATGTTGTTATATAATTCAACCAACTGAAGTAATTTATTGTCACTTTGCACATGATTGTAATATTTTTAAACTGTTATTTTTCTAAATTAATGACAATGTGGTACATGTTCGTATGGATTGTTACCTAAGCTATATTGTACAACTGAGGATTCTTCGCTATGGAAAGAGATGCCAGATCCTGTCTTCTGTCAGTTAATACAGTAAGCTACACAGGAAATAACTATATTTGATGTTTCACAATAACTATTGTCACCAGCAAACCTCTAAATGCTGCTGAGATTTAAAAACAGATACACGTTGCTTGCTCCAGCATGAGCCACCTAACTGTCCACAGTTTAGAATAATCCAACTGGAATATTAACCTCAGGTTAAACGTATTTCCAGGTCACAACCCTTCCCCAAACGACTAAGTTGGCGGCTGCAGCCTGCCCCATTAATTAATCATCAGTCACTTTATCAAGGGAACACAATGACAAATCTTCAAGTCAAATATTACTTGTGCCAGACATATATTACATGTTACAAATGTTGACACTATAAACAGTTCTATGCTCACATACATAAATATAACACATTAGTAACACATATATATACAGGTTGCTCAAACTTGTCAATGCTCATTCCAGTGTGAGCCACCAAACTGTCCATAGCTTACGATAATATGTACAACTGCCAAGATAGTATTAACTTTTTCCAGATCACTACCATCACCCAGCCCAAATGACTATTTGCGTGGCTGTTGGCCTACCCCATTAATGAATCATGATATCTTATCTAGGGAACAAAATAACACATCTCCAAGTTAAAATTTCCTGTGCCAGACATTTATTACATGTTATATACATTGTCAAACAGTTCTGTGTTATATTTCATGCCAGTGGATGCAGCAACTGGATGACAGCCAGTAGTCCACCGCAGTGTCACTGCAGCAAGCCAGCTTATCGCCCTAGTCTATAGGGGAATGATTAATAATGTAACTCTATGGTCTCCGCATACCTTCCACAGACTGCTCCTGGTGCTGCGTTCTTCCCGTTGTAACAATCTCTAGACCAATGAAACGGATGTGCTGCCTGTCACATGACTGTCTCCATGGCAACATGTCGTTGGAGTACTCATACTCAATGACGAGAGAGAACTGGGCCCAGGGGAAGTCGTTGTCTAGACGGGTGGCAGACAGCACCAGACAGTTGTGTCTCTCCACACTGTAAGAATGATAGGAATTTGTAATGAATAAAATAAAACTATAAAATATATGAGCGTGTTGGAAGTGGTTCCCTCTGCTGATCTCTGTGGTGACTTTGTTCATTATGTTATGACACTTGGTGACTCTACGTTCACAAAGATTCTACAGTGGGGCCCTTGTCTTATTAAGATCTTTGTTTATTATGTTATGACACTTGGTGACTCTATGTTCACAAAGATTCTACAGTGGGGCCCTTGTCTTATTAAGATCTTTGTTCATTATGTTATGACACTTGGTGACTCTATGTTCACAAAGATTCTACAGTGGGGCCCTTGTCTTATTAAGATCTTTGTTCATTATGTTATGACACTTGATGACTCTATGTTCACAAAGATTCTACAGTGGGGCCCTTGTCTTATTAAGACCTTTGTTCATTGTGTTATGACACTTGGTGACTCTACGTTCACAAAGATTCTACAGTGGGGCCCTTGTCTTATTAAGATCTTTGTTCATTATGTTATGACACTTGGTGACTCTACGTTCACAAAGATTCTACAGTGGGGCCCTTGTCTTATTAAGATCTTTGTTCATTATGTTATGACACTTGGTGACTCTATGTTCACAAAGATTCTACAGTGGGGCCCTTGTCTTATTAAGATCTTTGTTCATTATGTTATGACACTTGATGACTCTATGTTCACAAAGATTCTACAGTGGGGCCCTTGTCTTATTAAGACCTTTGTTCATTGTGTTATGACACTTGGTGACTCTACGTTCACAAAGATTCTACAGTGGGGCCCTTGTCTTATTAAGATCTTTGTTCATTATGTTATGACACTTGGTGACTCTACGTTCACAAAGATTCTACAGTGGGGCCCTTGTCTTATTAAGATCTTTGTTCATTATGTTATGACACTTGGTGACTCTACGTTCACAAAGATTCTACAGTGGGGCCCTTGTCTTATTAAGATCTTTGTTCATTATGTTATGACACTTGGTGACTCTACGTTCACAAAGGTTCTACAGTGGGGCCCTTGTCTTATTAAGATCTTTGTTCATTATGTTATGACACTTGGTGACTCTACGTTCACAAAGGTTCTACAGTGGGGCCCTTGTCTTATTAAGATCTTTGTTCATTATGTTATGACACTTGGTGACTCTACGTTCACAAAGGTTCTACAGTGGGGCCCTTGTCTTATTAAGATCTTTGTTCATTATGTTATGACACTTGGTGACTCTACGTTCACAAAGGTTCTACAGTGGGGCCCTTGTCTTATTAAGATCTTTGTTCATTATGTTATGACACTTGGTGACTCTACGTTCACAAAGGTTCTACAGTGGGGCCCTTGTCTTATTAAGATCTTTGTTCATTATGTTATGACACTTGGTGACTCTACGTTCACAAAGGTTCTACAGTGGGGCCCTTGTCTTATTAAGATCTTTGTTCATTATGTTATGACACTTGGTGAAAGATTCTACAGAGGGGTGGGGCCCTTGTCTTATTAAGACCTTTGTTCATTATGTTATGACACTTGGTGACTCTATGTTCACAAAGATTCTACAGTGGGGCCCTTGTCTTATTAATACCTTTGTTCATTATGTTATGACACTTGGTGACTCTATGTTCACAAAGATTCTACAGTGGGGCCCTTGTCTTATTAAGACCTTTGTTCATTATGTTATGACACTTGTTGACTCTATGTTCACAAAGATTCTACAGTGGGGCCCTTGTCTTATTAAGACATTTGTTCATTATGTTATGACACTTGATGACTCTATGTTCACAAAGATTCTACAGTGGGGCCCTTGTCTTATTAAGACCTTTGTTCATTATGTTGTGACACTTGGTGACTCTATGTTCACAAAGATTCTACAGTGGGGCCCTTGTCATATTAAAGGAAATAAAAATAAGGCATTAGCTAAAATCCTTTTTCCATGTGTACACAAAGTTTAACATTGTATGTAACATTTGACAACATTAAACAGATACAGAAAAATACATTTGTAGCATAAATTCGATTTTAAGCCCGTCTGTGAATCGATTCCCGCGGAAAATGAAATTTTAATGAGCTAGGCGATCACGTGGTATCGTGACGTCACTTATGACCCACACTCGCATCAGGCCGACCCTTTCCATGCATTCAGAGCATGTTTACAAGGGTAGCTTTTGGGTCGAAACGTCAGAACGAGTTATTGTGCAATATTCCTACGTAATACAAACACTAGTCATCATAGAGGAACAAACATTTATCTTACGGTTCCACATGAATTGAATTTTATTCAAAACAACGAATGCGAATGGGCCTACACTACAACTACAAGTCGACTAGGTTTCGCTGAGCTTGGGCTCGTTTTCAGAATAATTATATCGAATGCAACCAACGGGAGATAATCTACACCAATAAACATACATAGCAAACATATATTGTATCCAGCTACATAACGTAACGTGTATAATCTCATAATAGCACTAGAATATCGATATATATGAAGGAGTTGTACAATTTATCATAACAACTTAAATCAGTCAGACAGTTTCCATTTGTCCCGCTAACTCAGTGGGTAGGTGCGTTGGTTACTTTTCATTTATTTTACAATCGGACGACGCCGGTTCAATCCTGACAGCATGCAAACCTTTGATTTTCTTTACACTTTTTTTTAAAATGTTTTCACGAAGTAATATAAACAAAATCATTTTATACTATAATGCACTGTTTGTAAATATTTTTTATTTTTGTAGTAATTATTTATTCGCCACAAAAATGAAAATATGGTCATTATATATAACGATGTTTCTAAATTGTATTTATCCAGACAGATCTCAATCTGTTTTCACATGTATAATTACAATATATTACCATACAATATATTTACAATTAATAAATTATATATCCATTACATTATATTTGTTTGGATAAATAAAATTTAGAAACATCGTTAAATAATGACCATATTTTCATTTTTGTGGCGAACAAATAGTTACTACAAAAATAAATATTATTTACAAACAGTGCATTATAGTATAAAATGATTTTGTTTATATTACTTCGTGAAAACATAAACAAAAAAAGTGTTTAGAAAATCAAAGGTTTGCATGCTGTCAGGAATGAACTGGCGTCACCCGATTGTAAAATAAATGACAAGTAATCAACCCGCCTACCCACTGACCAACGGAAACTCCCTGACTGATTTAAGTTGTTATGATAAATTGTACAACTCCGTCATATATCGATATTCTAGTGCTATTATGAAATTATACACGTTACTTTATGTAGCTGGATACAATATATGTTTGCTATGTATACTTATTGGTGTAGATTATCTCCAGTTGGTTGCATTCGATATAATTATTCTGAAAACGTGCCCAAGCTCGGCGAAACCTAGTCGACTTGTAGGCCCATTCGCATTCGTTGTTTTGAATAAAATTCGATTCATGTGGAACCGTAAGATAACTGCTTGTTCCTCTATGATGACTAATGTTTGTATTACGTCGGAATATTGCACAATAACTCGTTCTAACGCTCATTTCGACACAAAAACTATACTTGTAAACATGCTCTGAATGCATGGAAAGGGTCGGCCAGATGCGAGTTTGAGTCATAAGTGATGTCACATCTCGGCATCCCGAAAAGCGCGCCAAAAATATGCATATTCAAAAATGTCCGGATGCACACCATAAAATGTGGAATTTCTAATTTATTGAATTTTTTTTTATTTTTCTGGCTTGTTGGACGTGGAAATAGATAGCAGGATGTAATATAACATGAATTCGAGCAATATATGTTTTTATGCAAGCACCAACACAAGTCATGAATAGTGATGAAAATGAATGACGTTTATTAAGAGATTAAGTTAGAGAGAGAAATGTGGGCTCTACATCCCAAGGCCAGGCCTGTGACTGAGCCCATACTAGTCTCCTGTCCCTCAGGTTGACAGAGCCCACATTTCGGCATACACAACATTAGCAGTATTGTTATAGATATATACAACATCATTACTACTGTAATCACAGTAGACCTTAGGCACCGTACCGTACTAACCAAGCACACCATTCATTCACCTAACTATAATCCCAACTACCTGCTGAAGAGTTACATTGTATCAAGAGTTAGCCTAAACCTATAAGTGGGGCCATTACGCCACCGGTCACCAAAATATGTGACCACCCCACTACAATATAACCTGTCATGTTGAAAAAGCATGCAAAACGACCTCAAGCAATCCTGATATATTTCTTAAAAGCATCTGATGTCCATCTGCCCGCCGCCCTGATCTGTGCATCAGACTCACCTCGTAATGCTGCCGCAGTGGCCGCCCCAATGTGAAAACTGTGTCCCTTAACCGCACTAGTGTGATAGCCACAGAATACCAGTAACTGTTTCAGCGACACATCAAATTCTCTACGTAGCATTGGGGAGCCATCTGGGTATGCAAACAGCAAGGCGTGTCCGGGACCTCTAGCCTGTCTAAACTCCCGAAGGAAAGAAGCCAGGTAGATAGCTGTCCCTGGAAGGCTTTCGCCTTTAACCTGGAGAGATTGGGGACCTTGAAGAGCACATTGTTTAAAACGCCGGAAAGAAATTGTAACTAAGTCACCAGATAGCAAAACATCACCCACACGCAAACAACCTTGTACCATACTCCGTGACCGAGGCACCATTTCTCCTATGCGCAAGTACGCCTTGAAAGCAAGGACCATCACGGAGCATGAGGCACTTGTATCGGGATGAGAACACCGTGGGTAATGCCTGCACCAGGCACGCAAGCACAGGCAGAGTGATAGGCAGACGGACATCAGGAACAGCTCCGATACTTCTAACACCAGCTAACACTTTAGAGACTGCAAAGCAATGTGACGGGTCAGCAAAACCCTTACTTTTATGGAAGTATGCCACAGCCGAGACTGTGGACACAATGGATGCCGGAGCGGATCCATCAGCATGCAGGTGAGCAATGAACAACAACATCATGGGTACAGAAACAGGCAACATAGTGGGGAGAGATAAAGAATCATGAAACGTTATCAACTTCTTCCATGCCCGCTCATAATGCAGTCGAGACGATGGTGCAAGAGAGGCCTGCATTAATGTGGTTAAAGACTCCCTAAGCCGGCTGGGGACACGCTGTACGGGATGTCTACCGGGCTGGTGTTCGCCCATGGCGCCAGTTCGTGGAAATCTCCCACCTGTGAACGAGACAGCTTATCAGCCAAAATGTTTAAACGGCCTGGAATATGACGTGCTGCAAAGTTTATGTTAAACCGCAGGCATGCCAGTACCAGGGGACGGATTAAAGCCATAATGTGGGGTTCACGCGATGTCTGGTTGTTAATAATGGGGACAAGGGCTTCGTTATCTGTGAAAAAACATACGCTCTTATTTTCCCAAGCATTACCCCACACATGTACTGCTGCTACGATAGGGTATAATTCCAAAACTGCGACATTATGTGAACGCCATGCCACCGGCCAACGATTGCAATTCTTTCAAAGTGACCTTCTGTTTGGCTAGAAAACTCAATAACAGTGTCCTGGCCTTGTTCAGCTTATCCTCGGGAAGCCTAGCATGCATCTGCACCGTATCAATGATTATTCCTAGGAACGAGATGGAGGTGGAAGGGCCACAAGTTTTTTCATGAGCTAACGGTACTCCAATTTGGTCACACATAGAGATAAATGCCTGCATATCATCGTTACACTTCTCAAACGAGTTTGCCAGCAGGAGAAAATCGTCAATGACATGGATTACCTCAGTCACCCCCAATTTAACCTTCGCAGCCCACTCCAACGCTGTACTGAAACGCTCGAAGATAGAGCAGGAACTAGAACATCCCATAGGAAGCACTGCATCCATAAAAAACTGGCCCCTCCACCTAAAGCCCAACAACGGTCTGTCCGCTGGTGCAATTGGAATAATACGAAACGCTGATTCGATATCTACTTTAGCCATGTACACTAGTCGTGGTGAATGCTTGATAAACTCAATGGCATCATAAATTGTTGCATATCGGACAGATGAAAACTCCTTAGGAATAAAATCATTAACTGAGGACCCTTCGGGATACGATAAATGATGGATCATCCTAAATTCACCTGCAGCTTTCTTAGGAACCACTCCGAGGGGCGATATTATGTAGTTACGGAGAGGGGGAGGCACCTCGAATGGTCCAAGAACCCGACCTAGCCCTAACTCTTTCGATAACTTATGGTCGATCACTCCAGGAAATTCATCCGCAGACTTAAGATTATGCATACCTACATTGAGCTGTGGCGGCATGCCAATACAACCTATAGAAAAACCAGAAGTGAAACCCTACAAAAGATATTCAAACATAGTACTGTCATAGCCCTGTAGAAGTTGCTCAAGTGCTGCCGTGGAAACTGGAGAGGGTAATTTACCTTCTGTGCCAAGAGGGGGACCTACTAGCAGCCGACGGTCCACCTGGGGGACTGAAAAACGGTGGGTTGCTGGGGCGAGGGGACTTCCTGTGAGCTTTGAAGCACCGGACAACCGGGTGGGCGCCGCCGCATATCTGACACTTGTGGACGTACCTACAAGTGGCACTGCTGCACGTCTCCCCCTTGTTGAACGCAAAGCATTCTGGTCTGGCCCTGCCCTGGCCGTGAAAGGGGGGTCCAGTAGACAGCCGGCGACCAGTCTGTGACTGAGATGCTTTCATCCAAAGCTCCCAGCTGATAGAGTCCCAGGCCCACCCCCACCGATACCTCATCGTCCTAAAGGCCTCGTCGTACGACCGCCAGTTACCGCCCTCTGCCGCAAGACCCCTCACGATTTCCATGTATTTTAACATTTTAACTGCATATGGTAGGTTGGCTGGCTGCAAGAGATACACAGACATGTACATTTGAAAGGCCTGCCCCCACTGCCCGAAAGTCAAAACAGAATCCTTGGGCTTGGCCGGGGACACGCACAACGTGGGGTTGTCAACACCTTTGTGTACAGCCAAAGCATATTCTTGTTGCTGTGCACCGGTAGGTTTGAGGAGGAGGGTTAGGTCAATGAACTCGCCTGCCCATATCTTGGCACGTAGAGCATCAGGAATCTGTGAATCTAAAGGAAGGGCTGTGGAGGTACATGAAGAAATTAAGTTCTGCGTGGCCTCGGACAGCGGCCCTGAATCATTACCTGGAAAAAATGTGTTAACAGTGGCCCATGGTGCATCATCTGCGACAGGCTGCGGGGGCACCGCACAGCCTGGCTCCGCTGCTGTAGGCAGAAGTGGGACCGCACGTCTCCATTCCACCTCCGGCGCGTCTGCCGAAACAACTTGTGCGGCGCTGCCCATGGCAGCCGGCGCAGCTGACACCACAGGGGTTGGACGCAATGCCTGCACCATGGTATGGATTTCCCCTAACATTCGTTCGGAGGCGATCACGCGACGTTCAATGTCCTGCTCCCAGGCACTACGCGACACGACAGGTCCATACGTGGTGTCCACCACAGCCCGAAGTCCTGGCGCATCCTCAAAGTTCTGTGGCACGGCACACTGTGGAGGGGGACGTCCCATCGACACAGGCGGATACGAGGCGGGAGCCGGGGTTGGCACTGTACGGCCCGAAGACGACGGAGGAGCTGGAGCAGTTGTCGCGGCCCGAGTACGCGAACGCGTTTGTCGCACTTGTGAATTGCGACGTGGCAGACGGCCGCGTCCTCGGGGTGCTCTGGCTGGAGGCATGCTGCAAACACAATAGCACCTCAGAAGATAGATAAACTTTACAACAACGATCAAACGCAGCAAACATGAAACAGCAAAAAATACTCAGCCTGGCAACCTTGCACTGAAACGCCACCTTAACTACCCAAGCAGAGCACCAATACTGGACACGCCCCAACCATGCCTCTACATTTTGGAATAATACCCATAGCTGACTATGCAGGAAAACGGCCCCGAAACCAACAGTGTATAGGAACATAGAGGTTCGGTAAAGCAGCCGTGGTATAAAATTGCCCAAGCACTGTGTTGATATGCAAAAAACTGCAGCCGCAGCAAAACAGTGACACAAGCACTACAATGCATATCAACACAGACCCGACAAAACCAGCTGTGTTATAAATTTGCCCCAAGCACTTTGTTGATATGCAAAAAACTGCAGCCGCAGCAAAACAGTGACACAAGCACTACAATGCATATCAACACAGACCCGACAAAAACCTGTTGTGCTACAAAATTGCCCAAGCACTGGGTTGACATGCAAAAAACTGCAGCCGCAGCAAAACAGTGACACAAGCACTACAATGCATGTCAACACAGACCCGACAAAAAACCAGCCGTGTTATAAAATTGCCCAAGCACTGTGTTGAAATGCAAAAAACTGCAACCGCAGCAAAACAGTGACACAAGCACTACAATGCATATCAACACAGATCCGACTAAAGCAGCCCGTTATAAAATTGCCCAAGCACTGTGTTGATATGCAAAAAACTGCAACCGCAGCAAAACAGTGACACAAGCACTACAATGCATATCAACACAGATCCGATTAAAGCAGCCCGTTATAAAATTGCCCAAGCACTGTGTTGATATGCAAAAAACTGCAGCCGCAGCAAAACAGTGACACAAGCACTACAATGCATGTCAACACAGACCCGACAAAAAACCAGCTGTGTTATAAAATTGCCCAAGCACTGTGTTTAAATGCAAAAAACTGCAACCGCAGCAAAACAGTAACACAAGCACTACAATGCATATCAACACAGATCCGACTAAAGCAGCCCGTTATAAAATTGCCCAAGCACTGTGTTGATATGCAAAAAACTGCAACCGCAGCAAAACAGTGACACAAGCACTACAATGCATATCAACACAGATCCGATTAAAGCAGCCCGTTATAAAATTGCCCAAGCACTGTGTTGATATGCAAAAAACTGCAGCCGCAGCAAAACAGTGACACAAGCACTACAATGCATGTCAACACAGACCCGACAAAAAACCAGCCGTGTTATAAAATTGCCCAAGCACTGTGTTGAAATGCAAAAAACTGCAACCGCAGCAAAACAGTAACACAAGCACTACAATGCATATCAACACAGATCCGACTAAAGCAGCCCGTTATAAAATTGCCCAAGCACTGTGTTGATATGCAAAAAACTGCAGCCGCAGCAAAACAGTAACACAAGCACTACAATGCATATCAACACAGATCCGACAAAAGCAGCCCGTTATAAAATTGCCCAAGCACTGTGTTAATATGCAAAAAACTGCAACCGCAGCAAAACAGTGACACAAGCACTACAATGCATATCAACACAGACCCGACAAAAACGTGTTGTGCTACAAAATTGCCCAAGCACTGTGTTAATATGCAAAAAACTGCAACCGCAGCAAAACAGTGACACAAGCACTACAATGCATATCAACACAGACCCGACAAAAACCTGTTGTGCTACAAAATTGCCCAAGCACTGTGTTAATATGCAAAAAACTGCAACCGCAGCAAAACAGTGACACAAGCACTACAATGCATATCAACACAGACCCGACAAAAACCTGTTGTGCTACAAAATTGCCCAAGCACTGTGTTAATATGCAAAAAACTGCAACCGCAGCAAAACAGTGACACAAGCACTACAATGCATATCAACACAGACCCGACAAAAACCTGTTGTGCTACAAAATTGCCCAAGCACTGTGTTAATATGCAAAAAACTGCAACCACAGCAAAACAGTGACACAAGCACTACAATGCATATCAACACAGATCCGACAAAAGCAGCCCGTTATAAAATTGCCCAAGCCCTCTGTTGATATGCAAAAAACTGCAGCCGCAGCAAAACAGTAACACAAGCACTACAATGCATATCAACACAGATCCGACAAAAGCAGCCCGTTATAAAATTGCCCAAGCACTGTGTTAATATGCAAAAAACTGCAACCGCAGCAAAACAGTGACACAAGCACTACAATGCATATCAACACAGACCCGACAAAAACTGTTGTGCTAGCACTGTGTTAATATGCAAAAAACTGCAACCGCAGCAAAACAGTGACACAAGCACTACAATGCATATCAACACAGATCCGACAAAAGCAGCCCGTTATGAAATGCCCAAGCACTGTGTTAATGTGCAAAAAACTGCAACCGCAGCAAAACAGTGACACAAGCACTACAATGCACATCAACACAGACCCGACAAAAACCTGTTGTGCTACAAAATTGCCCAAGCACTGTGTTGATATGCAAAAAACTGCAACCGCAGCAAAACAGTGACACAAGCACTACAATGCATATCAACACAGATCCGACAAAAGCAGCCCGTTATAAAATGCCCAAGCACTGTGTTAATGTGCAAAAAACTGCAACCGCAGCAAAACAGTGACACAAGCACTACAATGCACATCAACACAGACCCGACAAAAACCTGTTGTGCTACCAAATTGCCCAAGCACTGTGTTGATATGCAAAAAACTGCAACCGCAGCAAAACAGTGACACAAGCACTACAATGCATATCAACACAGATCCGACAAAAGCAGCCCGTTATAAAATTGCCCAAGCCCTCTGTTGATATGCAAAAAACTGCAGCCGCAGCAAAACAGTAACACAAGCACTACAATGCATATCAACACAGATCCGACAAAAGCAGCCCGTTATAAAATTGCCCAAGCCCTCTGTTGATATGCAAAAAACTGCAGCCGCAGCAAAACAGTAACACAAGCACTACAATGCATATCAACACAGATCCGACAAAAGCAGCCCGTTATAAAATTGCCCAAGCACTGTGTTGATATGCAAAAAACTGCAGCCGCAGCAAAACAGTGACACAAGCACTACAATGCATATCAACACAGATCCGACAAAAACCTGTTGTGCTACAAAATTGCCCAAGCACTGGGTTGACATGCAAAAAACTGCAACCGCAGCAAAACAGTGACACAAGCACTACAATGCATATCAACACAGATCCGACAAAAGCAGCCCGTTATAAAATTGCCCAAGCCCTCTGTTGATATGCAAAAAACTGCAGCCGCAGCAAAACAGTAACACAAGCACTACAATGCATATCAACACAGATCCGACAAAAGCAGCCCGTTATAAAATTGCCCAAGCCCTCTGTTGATATGCAAAAAACTGCAGCCGCAGCAAAACAGTAACACAAGCACTACAATGCATATCAACACAGATCCGACAAAAGCAGCCCGTTATAAAATTGCCCAAGCCCTCTGTTGATATGCAAAAAACTGCAGCCGCAGCAAAACAGTAACACAAGCACTACAATACATATCAACGCGGACCCGACAAAGCGTGAATTTTGCAAACCCAATAATATGTTGACATGCCAAAAACTGCCCCAGCAGCAAAACAGTGACGCCAGCACTACAATGCATGTAAACGCACAGACTTGACACGCAGGAATATATAAAGACTGAACATAATGTGTTAACATGCAAACAACTGGCCCAGCAGCAAACACTGACATAAACACTACAATGAAGTAATGTGGCGCCACCACGCGGACATATAAATGACACAACGCGATCCACCGCGCACAGGGCCCAACAACACATCCCCTTCTAGCCGGAGATCTGCCTCACTGCACTAATCATCGCCCCCCGTAAGCTACGATAGAATCTAAAGTTGCCTATGTCCGTAAAATGCGTCCCATCTTTGTGAAAAACCTCGCGTATGCTATTCCAAAGGCGCTTATGCCTCCAGAAAAATACCCCTTCTGAGTCCTTACAAAACGCTTCCAAGTACCTGTTTACTTCCACCACCCGGGCGGCACCCTCTTCGAAACTAACCCCGCGCCATGCGTTCCGTCGACAAACCTGGCAAATGGCTACCCGCTGTACCCCGGAATCGATCAGCCGTCGCGCCAGACGTTGAGTGTCCAAAGCTATCATAACGGGGGTAGATGCCAACCGACCGCTGATATCATTCCCACCAATATGCAGCACCACAACGTCTGCGCGACAGGCAACAATTCGGGACATGACTGCCGGCGCCATTAAGGTGGCGACCCGAGCCCCGCGAATGCCCTCATATGAGACTTCACAGGGTCGGCCATTCACCTCAAAGTCGCCAAACAAGCCGGCCGGTTTCGGGTTTGCCGACTGCACGAATGCACCAACCCAATAAACATAACTATGCCCTAAAACTAAAATCTTACAAGGGGAATTCACTGACATTGAAACGGCCAGTTCCGAATTCCGTACGCAAAATTCAAAATGGCGGACAACAAAGAAAATACTCAGCTGTAAGCACTCGGCCGAACAGCTTCAGCAATCACTCTTGCGCTCACGAGTACAATGACGTTCCTTGAAGACGTCTCGCCAATATGCACGATCGTAAATCAGAAAGGCAGCAAACCGCGTAGAAAATTCAAATCAATATAGCTCACACAACCAACATTTTTTGATGCGATCACTCCGTCTGCTTTCACAAAACGAAGTGACCAAGAGCTCGTTGTAATCTGTGACTGCGCACCACTACCACGCGGTGATTGGCTCCTTGCGCCAGAGACAACGAGGTAATTAGCATAATAATTAGCATCAGACATTAGGCCAATCATCACTTGTCCTGCGTTGTTGCCAGCACAAAAACCCATATGCAGCACGGTGCCGTGGCCGCATATTCTCATTTATTCCCTTTAAGATCTTTGAGCTTGGTCCAGTGATCTGCTGGTTTTGCCTATGTAGGGACATGCTATTTCATATATCATTCCACGATGTTGTTCTTGGGTGTACTGTCCTTGGGGTCTACCACTGTGGATGTGATGATGCCACAAGGTTTGTGGCATGTCAGGGTGAGGATTGTGATGGGATTCAAGAGTTCACAGCCTAGGTAATCAAACACTAATTAGTACATCATTTAATTTACAAAGCCAGGTCTTTACAAATTGCAAATGAAACCATGTAGGTACCTGTCTAGTACAGCATGACAAGAGGCCACTTGCTGGACACAGGGGTCCACACCAGCAACAAGGGACGCTGACTCTGCTATCGACTCCAGCAGACTTGGCATGGCCCGGCGGCTCAGTATTAAGATCTGAAGCAGAAGTAAGATGTATACATTTGTGGTAGAAATTAACGCATAAAGTGGTTTTCCTTCACACATTAAAATACAGCAATCTGACCGATATTGAAATAATGAGTTTGTATACATTTAACACATGTTTCAGTTACTTGTTTTGTTCTTATAAAATAAAGAATACTTTATTGATCCTCATAGGAACATTGCATTTCTGCCTGTGTAATTACAAATATAAACATAAACATGCAAGAATGAATATCACATTAAAAAATCACACCCAAGTACAGATACAAACATTAAAAACGTCCACATACGTCAACGCACTCATTTATTCATTCTAAATATATTTTTATATTTGTATTTTTAGGCACTCGTAAACAAATTTACTACAGGTTTTCTGTTAAAAAGCAGAGGGTTATTGTTAAAAAGTCAACAATAAAAAGTTATCCACATTTTTAATCCAATTTAAATGTGGTACCAAGACTGAAATGATCATTATAGTAGTGTCTACCTTTGGATCATGGCCGGGACTCTTGCGCTTCTTCCTGACGAGCCATTCAGCAATGTTCCTGGCCATGGCAAGCAGCTTGGGGTGTTGTGTGTGGAGTTGCTGGTGGCCACACTGCAGCCGCAACAGGTGCTGACGGACACCCTCCAGTCGGCCTGGCACACACAACACACATCTCTATACATATCAACTGGACATAGGTCTTCTTACAGTCATCCGAGAACAGCTGCAGCATTTAAACTAAATTTTTCTTATTACACTGTACACAACTATAAATGTGACACTCCGACAGTCTTCACAGGAACTGTTCTTCCTCTGCTCAGAGACTAACTCAGTCACATGTGGGACAGCCTGCTCACTACACCATCTAATGAGCAGAGAAGAACAGTGCCTGACGAAGACTGACAATGGTGGTAAACATGTCGCAGTGAGTTTTGAATTTATAGTTGTGTAATAAGAAAAAATTATTTTAATGTCTCGTTCCAACTTGATGAACATCTTAAAGTCTTCTTCCAACTTGATGAACATCTTAAAAGTCTTCTTCCAACTTGATGAACATTTTAATGCCTTCTTCCAACTTGATGAACATCTTAGTCTTCTTCCAACTTGATGAACATTTTAAAGTCTTCTTCCAACTTGATGAACATTTTAAAGTCTTCTTCCAACTTGATGAACATTTTCTCGAAGCTGCAGAACTGTTTCAGTGTTTTTAAAATAAAAAGTTATAAACAGATTAAGATAATAAGCTACCTCTAAGAATGCTTGGTTTGCTTGGTTTGGTTCACATCATCAGGTGTGTGCTACTGTCTGTTGTCATAATTATGGCACTGGTCATTGTCACAGTAACACTCATGAAGGGACAGTGAAGATCCAGAAAATAGAGCAGAACCAAGGATTCTGAGAGGTGAAGTTATAATGTTCTCAAATATGAATGCAACAGATCTGTAAACAACATAAACGTCGAGATCGAGAGTTATATAATGTATATGTACCTTTGAGCAGTATCTGGTGTTTCACCTGGAGTGAGCTCAGCTGGACAATGGCAGCTTGTAGACAGCCATGGAGCAGGACGTCCGCCGCAGACACAAGACAGTGGAGTACGACGACAGCTTGGTACACCTCCATACAAGTTTCATCATCTACAGACACAGGACAGTGTAGGATGATAGCTTGGTACACCTCCACACAAGTGTCATCATCTACAGATACAGGACAGTGTAGGATGACAGCTTGGTACACCTCCACACTAGTGTCATCATCTACAGGACACAGGACAGTGAAGGATGACAGCTTGGTACACCTCCACACAAGTGTCATCACCTATAGGACACAGGGCAGTGTAGAATGACAGCTTGGTACACCTCCATACAAGTGTCATCATCTACAGGACACAGGACAGTGAAGGATGACAGCTTGGTACACCTCCACACAAGTGTCATCATATATATAGGACACAGGACAGTGAAAGATGACAGCTTGGTACACCTCCACACATGTGTCATCATCTACAGGGCACAGGACTGTGAAGGATGACAGCTTGGTACACCTCCACACAAGTGTCATCATCTACAGACACAGTACAGTGTAGGATGACAGCTTGGTACACCTCCACACAAGTGTCATCATCTATAAGAAAGAGGATAGTGTAGGATGACAGCTTTGTACATCTCCACACAAGTGTCATCATCTATAAGAAAGAGGACAGTGTAGGATGACAGCTTGGTACATCTCCACACAAGTGTCATCATCTACAGACACAGGACAGTGTAGAATGACAGCTTGGTACACCTCCACACAAGTGTCATCATCTACCGACACAGGACAGTGTAGGACGAAGGCTTGGTACACCTCCATACAAGTGTCATCATCTACAGGACACAGGACAGTGAAAGATGACAGCTTGGTACACCTCCACACATGTGTCATCATCTACAGGGCACAGGACTGTGAAGGATGACAGCTTGGTACACCTCCACACAAGTGTCATCATCTACAGACACAGTACAGTGTAGGATGACAGCTTGGTACACCTCCACACAAGTGTCATCATCTATAAGAAAGAGGATAGTGTAGGATGACAGCTTGGTACATCTCCACACAAGTGTCATCATCTATAAGAAAGAGGACAGTGTAGGATGACAGCTTGGTACATCTCCACACAAGTGTCATCATCTACAGACACAGGACAGTGTAGAATGACAGCTTGGTACACCTCCACACAAGTGTCATCACCTATAGGACACAGGACAGTGGAGGACGACGGCTTGGTACACCTCCATACAAGTGTCATCATCTACAGGACACAGGACAGTGTAGGATGACAGCATGGTACACCTCCACACAAGTGTCATCATCTACAGACACAGTACAGTGTAGGATGACAGCTTGGTACACCTCCACACAAGTGTCATCATCTATAAGAAAGAGGATAGTGTAGGATGACAGCTTGGTACATCTCCACACAAGTGTCATCATCTATAAGAAAGAGGACAGTGTAGGATGACAGCTTGGTACATCTCCACACAAGTGTCATCATATACAGACACAGGACAGTGTAGAATGACAGCTTGGTACACCTCCACACAAGTGTCATCACCTATAGGACACAGGACAGTGGAGGACGACGGCTTGGTACACCTCCATACAAGTGTCATCATCTACAGGACACAGGACAGTGTAGGATGACAGCATGGTACACCTCCATACAACTGTCATCATCTACAGGACACAGGACAGTGAAAGATGACAGCTTGGTACACCTCCACACAAGTGTTATCATCTATAGGACACAGGACAGTAAAGGATGACAGCTTGGTACACCTCCACACAAGTGTCATCATCTACAGACACAGGACAGTGTAGGACGACGGCTTGGTACACCTCCATACAAGTGTCATCATCTACAGGACACAGGACAGTGTAGGATGACAGCATGGTACACCTCCATACAACTGTCATCATCTACAGGACACAGGACAGTGAAAGATGACAGCTTGGTACACCTCCACACAAGTGTCATCATCTATAGGACACAGGACAGTGAAGGATGACAGCTTGGTACACCTCCACACAAGTGTCATCATCTACAGACACAGGACAGTGTAGGACGACGGCTTGGTACACCTCCATACAAGTGTCATCATCTACAGGACACAGGACAGTGTAGGATGACAGCTTGGTACACCTCCATACAACTGTCATCATCTACAGGACACAGGACAGTGAAAGATGACAGCTTGGTACACCTCCACACAAGTGTCATCATCTATAGGACACAGGACAGTGAAAGATGACAGCTTGGTACACCTCCACACAAGTGTCATCATCTATAGGACACAGGACAGTGAAGGATGACAGCTTGGTACACCTCACACAAGTGTCATCATCTACAGACACAAGACAGTGAATGATGACAGCTTGGTACACCTCCACACAAGTGTCATCATCTATAGGACACAGGACAGTGAATGATGACAGCTTGGTACACCTCCACACAAGTGTCATCATCTATAGGACACAGGACAGTGTAGGATGACAGCTTGGTACACCTCCACACAAGTGTCATCATCTACAGGACACAGGACAGTGCAGGATGACAGCTTGGTACACCTCCATACAACTGTCATCATCTACAGGACACAGGACAGTGAAAGATGACAGCTTGGTACACCTCCACACAAGTGTTATCATCTATAGGACACAGGACAGTAAAGGATGACAGCTTGGTACACCTCCACACAAGTGTCATCATCTACAGACACAGGACAGTGTAGGACGACGGCTTGGTACACCTCCATACAAGTGTCATCATCTACAGGACACAGGACAGTGTAGGATGACAGCATGGTACACCTCCATACAACTGTCATCATCTACAGGACACAGGACAGTGAAAGATGACAGCTTGGTACACCTCCACACAAGTGTCATCATCTATAGGACACAGGACAGTGAATGATGACAGCTTGGTACACCTCCACACAAGTGTCATCATCTATAGGACACAGGACAGTGTAGGATGACAGCTTGGTACACCTCCACAGAAGTGTCTTTATCTAAATACACAACAATGTGCAATTGTTCAGGGCCTTGCAAGGTGTGAAGATTGTTTCAAGTAGGACATTTTCAACAATCTGTATATGTATTCAGAGAGTAGACATTCACCCCAGTATCTATCAGATGTCAGAAAAGATCCTGGTATCTTTGGCATGTTTGCCGTATACGAAGAGAAAACCTTGGTAATTGACCTAGCTTTTAAGCAAAACTTTCCTAAATTCAACTCCAATAAGTGTATCAGTAGAACTGGAGCACTGCCTAAATTGAACACAACTGTGACAAGACAAGCATAAGACCAGCCTGGTTCACATTCTGGCTGAGACACACACTTTGAGCTGGTGAGTTGCTCCGGGACTTCTCATGTTGTTTCA
Organism: Paraescarpia echinospica; assembly: GCA_020002185.1. NCBI lineage: Eukaryota > Metazoa > Annelida > Polychaeta > Sabellida > Siboglinidae > Paraescarpia > Paraescarpia echinospica. Next base: position 70,857,865 of record CM034532.1, read on the forward strand.
GAATGAACCTGGTGACGTCCGGCGTGAAGGCCATGAAATCGTGGTTTTGTGGGATGTGACCTCCCTGCTTCAGGAGACTCAGGAAGGGCTGGGCAGCCACCCGCAGGCTGTAGTGGATCTTCTCGAAGTTATCTGTTAGGGAGGCAAACACTATTAAAGATTAATACACAAACTGATAGTTTGGGCAGAAAAGCACTATCTGTTTTAATCGGTTAAATATATCGCATGGCTGGATGATGACACTATTTCAAAACGTCTACATTTTAACCTCAATGGAACACAACATACAGTGGAACCTCTGTGTTACGTTCATCCACCACCCCACGTACCCACCAACCCATGTCACCCCCCACCCCATGTCACCCACCACCCTATGTCACCCCCCACCTCATGTCACCCACCACCATATTTGGTCGTTAAACAAATACTCAGAAGCCTGACAGAAGGTGCTATATTGTGAGCATCTAAGACAAGGCCCATTGGCATTGCTTCCGTGCCACAGAATTTGTCTGTAAAATCTGCCCAGCCACTAAGAATTTGATTTCCAAGTGCTACATAGAGGCTAAAGATAATGGGGGTCCAACATCTTTATATTGCTTTCAATATGCCAGTTGTCGAGTAAACATTCAGACGCCTGGTTCATGGCTTTGCATTGTCGGCATCGTCAGCTGCTAATCTTGGCTTCCCGGCTGTGACTGACCGTAAGTGCGGGGGTAATCTATGGACAGTCTCGTCATTTTGTACTCGGTTACTGACCGTATTCCTGAATAGCGAGGTGACCGGATTAGCGGGACTAACATCCTATCTTTTACGGTGTAAATAATTTGGGACGTTCCCATGGTGACCTTAATGACAGTGACCGTAAACCGAGGTTTGACTGTAGTTTCCTTTGAAGATTTATATTGTATTACTTACGTGGGGTAATGTTACCTGCTTAAAAGCTATCGACTAAAAATCATGGCATGTTTGCTGAAGACAAAAGCAATTGTAAGTTCACATGCGGATTTATAAGCCAGAATAATTAGGCACGAACAAATTATATATGTACAATATGAAAATCATTGCGACCTTGTCTAAATAATTATAATATCAAAATAACAACATAAGACAAACGACGACACGCAGCAACGTGAGTTGTTTACATATACCCCACTTACTCACTTTGCACATCAATATGTTGACCATTATGGAGGTGGATTACCTGTAAGTTGGACTTGTATGATCTTACACTTGGATCTACGTCTGCCATCTCGTCCCGGGGTGCCAGGAGTGGTGGGGGTGCAGGGCTGCTTCACCCCCTCTCTTGCTTCCTGAGGCGGGCAATTTGTCACTGCTGCTGCAGACAGAACCCAGGGATTCACCGAATCACATTTCATATCTGTCTACCCGCATTTGGTCGATTCCTCATTTAGGCAATATAATAATATGGCCGTACTTTGGTTCTAAATCATGAATTTTCTGTTGCTATAATTGCTGTGGTCCCAACTTCTGCAGCCAATGTTTATTTCCCTTTCTCTAGAGTTGGTGAGGTTATGTATGATGTTTTTCTTCCATTGGCAGACACCCCGCTGAAGAAACTAATGGCTTCTTGTGTCTCTTCCGAGAGACACAGGCAATGTGGTGTGAATGAACCTGTAACCTTCTGAAGTAGTATCAGGTGAAGTCAAACCCTGGCTTCTTGACTGACAGTCTCGCACTTTAACTGCTATCATTATTGCAAACTATTTGATGAATGTTTCATTGTTGATGCAAATAACTTTCATGCAATTAATCAGTCACTTAGTTGTTTACTGACAGCCATTCACCAAAGGTGATACAGAAGGCATGTTTGTCAAAGAAACGGTAAAAGATAGAAAGAGCCAGAGTTAAACTAACTTTCAGTCTTCGATGTCAATTCCACCCCTGGACCGGTCCAAGGATCTTCAGACACCGGCCCACCCCTCAGCAGAATGAACTGGTCCAGGGGATCTTCAACCACAGGTGGCTTTCTTCCAGTAGTTTTATCATCACCACCTTTACGTTGTGCCATCAAGGGTTTTGATATCATGTCTGGTTGTTTTCTGGCTTGAGCTGTGTTGGTAGCATCAGTGTCCCCATGGCTGCTGTCGTCATGCAGCAAGTGCCACTTGTTTTGTAGGAATGTTGCATAGTCTGAAAGGTCGTTTCATAATAATATTATAATTCCCAAATGTTCACCCAGCTGTATAAAATAGTACCTCGCTGTATACAGTGGTGGATATATGGGAACAGTTAGTCTTAACACAGCAAATGCAACATGGCTGAATGCTTTCCAATGAAGTAGATTGTTTTGGAATGAACTGGTTTTCCAGATTGTGAAATGTCAAGAGCTTTGAGTAGTCCCAAGGACTAGATGCCGTACTATAATTATAAAAAAACTAACTCTACAAAATAGTTTACATAGACAACACACATTTGATAATGCAATGTTTTGCTTCCAAGAGATCACCAAGTGTGATTGAGATTCTCCTCTGGCTGGGCTCAAGAAGTCACACTGACAAATTGCTGTCAGATGTTATACACCGGAAAGTAGAACAAGATAATAATTAAAGATAAGACACTTATTAAAATATGACATTGAATTAATGACTAGTCTGGCCCCTTATTAAGAAATCATGACCTCACTCTAGCAAGACCGTAATCACGACATCAAAGTCATTACCTTCCTTGATAAGAGGAACACCAGTATTGATGAAGTCACGTTTGTTCCTTCCTTCACATGCAGTTATAGGAAAACTTATTTCTTCGTCTTGCATGTCTGAAAATGTAACAAGATAAAATTATTTGTTATAAAATTAAATTACAATATTATAACGCAGAAATTAAAACAGTACAATCTTTTTAGTAATTTTTCATAGTAGTGGCTTTGCATGATGACTTATAACAAAAGTATACTGGTAATTTTTATAATGGCAATAGAACGCGTAACATTACAATGCCAATGGCTATTTTGTTAAACAAGGGTATGCTCTTCTACATACATGAGTTCAATTAGTCAAACCTTGGCTGAACAAAGAGACAGAAAGAGAAACTCCCTTAATAATTCCCATTTTTCAGCTATTGTGTGCAAGTAAGTATGCATGCTTATGTGGACACAAACATATTGAAATGTGTGCATGCATGCACATACACGAACATAACTGATGCATGCTAACACATGCTGACATACACTCCGACACACACACACACCACAAATACACCAACACACATACAGAAACACACGTATGCATGCACACAGACATGTACACACAGACACATGTACACACACAGACATACACACACACACAGACACACAACCACCTGCAGTACCGTGTACAGGAGCCTTGTGATACACCTCCTTTCCTGTCCCTGCCTGGATGTCATTGGTGTCACTGCTCCACTCCAGCCTCCTGTCCCCCTCCAGTGAGTGGAGCACAGAGCGTGTGGAGCCAGCCGTCGGGTCCCATGACAACTCCAGCTCCAGACCTCCACTGCCGTCCTCACACCTCAGGTGGAGCACCTCAATGAGTTGTGAAAGACAGACTGTCTCACGAGTAGCTGGCATCTCAGGCTCTGTGTCACAGCAAGTCATTCATTTATCCAATTCAGATGGTTGTTTTTTAAGTTATATATATTTTCAACAACACTGATGTATATGAAAATTTATTTTTATTTTAAAGAACGCTACCGATTATATTACTGACTGGAATGTTCTGTCTTACTTCAAAATGACACACAACCAAGACTTGTAAGTGTGAAAGCTAGCAAATTCTTTCACAGATATGTGCTGCCTTAGCCAGACATAGCAAGGCGATAATATTCATAAAAGACAACTAAAATAAACACATCAAACTACCCCTAGATGTGTACAACTTTGTGAAATGACGCCAACACTGATAGGTCTCTCCCTTTCCCTCCCAGCCTCTGTACAACAGTCATATCAACACTGATAGGTCTCTCCCTATCCCTCCCAGTCTATGTACAACAGTCACATCAACACTGATAGGTGTCTCCCTTTCCCTCCCAGTCTCTGTACAACAGTCACATCAACACTGATAGGTCTCTCCCTTTCCCTCCCAGTCTCTGTACAACAGTCATATCAACACTGATAGGTCTCTCCCTATCCCTCCCAGTCTCTGTACAACAGTCACATCAACACTGATAGATCTCTCCCTATCCCTCCCAGCCTCTGTACAACAGTCACATCAACACTGATAGGTGTCTCCCTATCCCTCTCAGTCTTTTTATAACAGTCACATCACCACTCATAGATCTCTCCCTTTCCCTCCCAGTCTCTGAACAACAGTCACATCAACACTGATATGTATCTCCCTTTCCCTCCCAGTCTCTGTACAACAGTCACATCAACACTGATATGTCTCTCCCTATCCCTCCCAGTCTCTGTACAAGAGTCACATCAACACTGATAGGTGTCTCCCTATCCCTCCCAGTCTCTGTACAACAGTCACATCAACACTGATAGGT
>CM034532.1:70863346-71053552 GCA_020002185.1 Paraescarpia echinospica
CCGCAGCAAAACAGTAACACAAGCACTACAATGCATATCAACACAGATCCGACAAAAGCAGCCCGTTATAAAATTGCCCAAGCCCTCTGTTGATATGCAAAAAACTGCAGCCGCAGCAAAACAGTAACACAAGCACTACAATACATATCAACGCGGACCCGACAAAGCGTGAATTTTGCAAACCCAATAATATGTTGACATGCCAAAAACTGCCCCAGCAGCAAAACAGTGACGCCAGCACTACAATGCATGTAAACGCACAGACTTGACACGCAGGAATATATAAAGACTGAACATAATGTGTTAACATGCAAACAACTGGCCCAGCAGCAAACACTGACATAAACACTACAATGCATCTAAACGCGAATCCGACAAAGTAATGTGGCGCCACCACGCGAACATATAAATGACACAACGCGATCCACCGTGCACAGGGCCCAACAACACATCCCCTTCTAGCCGGAGATCTGCCTCACTGCACTAATCATCGCCCCCCGTAAGCTACGATAGAATCTAAAGTTGCCTATGTCCGTAAAATGCGTCCCATCTTTGTGAAAAACCTCGCGTATGCTATTCCAAAGGCGCTTATGCCTCCAGAAAAATACCCCTTCTGAGTCCTTACAAAACGCTTCCAAGTACCTGTTTACTTCCACCACCCGGGCAGCACCCTCTTCGAAACTAACCCCGCGCCATGCGTTCCGTCGACAAACCTGGCAAATGGCTACCCGCTGTACCCCGGAATCGATCAGCCGTCGCGCCAGACGTTGAGTGTCCAAAGCTATCATAACGGGGGTAGATGCCAACCGACCGCTGATATCATTCCCACCAATATGCAGCACCACAACGTCTGCGCGACAGGCAACAATTCGGGACATGACTGCCGGCGCCATTAAGGTGGCGACCCGAGCCCCGCGAATGCCCTCATATGAGACTTCACAGGGTCGGCCATTCACCTCAAAGTCGCCAAACAAGCCGGCCGGTTTCGGGTTTGCCGACTGCACGAATGCGCCAACCCAATAAACATAACTATGCCCTAAAACTAAAATCTTACAAGGGGAATTCACTGACATGGAAACGACCAGTTACGAATTCTGTACGCAAAATTCAAAATGGCGGACAACAAAGAAAATACTCAGCTGTAAGCACTCGGCCGAACAGCTTCAGCAATCACTTTAAGCCACGAAGTACAATACCGACGTCTTTAAAGACGCCTCGTTTCAATATGTAACGTATCAGAATCAGAAAGGCAGCAAACCGCCAGGAAAATTCAAATCAATATAGCCTACACAACCAACATTTTGATGCTAATTACCCGCCTGCTTTCACAAAACGAAGCGACCAAGAGCTCGTTGTAATCTGTGACTAAGCACTACCACACGCGTGATTACCCTGTTTGTGAGACAACGAGGTAATTAGCGCCATTACTAGCATCAGACATTAGGCCAATCATCACTTGTCCCATGCTGTTGCTAGCACAAACTCCATAGCGCACGTGCCGCGGGCCGCATATTCTCATTTATTCCCTTTAAGATCTCTTGAGCTTGGTCCAAAGGATTCAAGGTTGGTCTTTTGCCTATGTAGGGACACATGCTACTATATATCATTCCACGATGTTGTTCTTGGGTGTACTGTCCTTGGGGTCCACCACTGTGGATGTGATGATGCCACAAGGTTTGTGGCACGTCAGGGTGAGGATTGTGATGGGATTCAAGAGTTCACAGCCTAGGTAATCAAACACTAATTAGTACATCATTTAATTTACAAAGCCAGGTCTTTACAAATTGCAAATGAAACCATGTAGGTACCTGTCTAGTACAGCATGACAAGAGGCCACTTGCTGGACACAGGGGTCCACACCAGCAACAAGGGACGCTGACTCTGCTATCGACTCCAGCAGACTTGGCATGGCCCGGCGGCTCAGTATTAAGATCTGAAGCAGAAGTAAGATGTATACATTTGTGGTAGAAATTAACGCATAAAGTGGTTTTCCTTCACACATTAAAATACAGCAATCTGACCGATATTGAAATAATGAGTTTGTATACATTTAGCACATGTTTCAGTTACTTGTTTTGTTCTTATAAAATAAAGAATACTTTATTGATCCTCATAGGAACATTGCATTTCTGCCTGTGTAATTACAAATATAAACATAAACATGCAAGAATGAATATCACATTAAAAAATCACACCCAAGTACAGATACAAACATTAAAAACGTCCACATACGTCAACGCACTCATTTATTCATTCTAAATATATTTTTATATTTGTATTTTTAGGCACTCGTAAACAAATTTACTACAGGTTTTCTGTTAAAAAGCAGAGGGTTATTGTTAAAAAGTCAACAATCAAAAGTTATCCACATTTTTAATCCAATTTAAATGTGGTACCAAAACTGAAATGATCATTATAGTAGTGTCTACCTTTGGATCATGGCCGGGACTCTTGCGCTTCTTCCTGACGAGCCATTCAGCAATGTTCCTGGCCATGGCAAGCAGCTTGGGGTGTTGTGTGTGGAGTTGCTGGTGGCCACACTGCAGCCGCAACAGGTGCTGACGGACACCCTCCAGTCGGCCTGGCACACACAACACACATCTCTATACATATCAACTGGACATAGGTCTTCTTACAGTCATCCGAGAACAGCTGCAGCATTTAAACTAAATTTTTCTTATTACACTGTACACAACTATAAATGTGACACTCCGACAGTCTTCACAGGAACTGTTCTTCCTCTGCTCAGAGAGGAAGGGGAATACTAACTCAGTCACATGTGGGACAGCCTGCTCACTACACCATCTAATGAGCAGAGAAGAACAGTGCCTGACGAAGACTGACAATGGTGGTAAACATGTCGCAGTGAGTTTTGAATTTATAGTTGTGTAATAAGAAAAAATTATTTTAATGTCTCGTTCCAACTTGATGAACATCTTAAAGTCTTCTTCCAACTTGATGAACATCTTAAAGTCTTCTTCCAACTTGATGAACATCTTAAAGTCTTCTTCCAACTTGATGAACATTTTAATGCCTTCTTCCAACTTGATGAACATCTTAGTCTTCTTCCAACTTGATGAACATTTTAAAGTCTTCTTCCAACTTGATGAACATTTTAAAGTCTTCTTCCAACTTGATGAACATTTTCTCGAAGCTGCAGAACTGTTTCAATGTTTTTAAAATAAAAAGTTATAAACAGATTAAGATAATAAGCTACCTCTAAGAATGCTTGGTTTGCTTGGTTTGGTTCACATCATCAGGTGTGTGCTACTGTCTGTTGTCATAATTATGGCACTGGTCATTGTCACAGTAACACTCATGAAGGGACAGTGAAGATCCAGAAAATAGAGCAGAACCAAGGATTCTGAGAGGTGAAGTTATAATGTTCTCAAATATGAATGCAACAGATCTGTAAACAACATAAACGTCGAGATCGAGAGTTATATAATGTATATGTACCTTTGAGCAGTATCTGGTGTTTCACCTGGAGTGAGCTCAGCTGGACAATGGCAGCTTGTAGACAGCCATGGAGCAGGACGTCCGCCGCAGACACAAGACAGTGGAGTACGACGACAGCTTGGTACACCTCCATACAAGTTTCATCATCTACAGACACAGGACAGTGTAGGATGATAGCTTGGTACACCTCCACACAAGTGTCATCATCTACAGATACAGGACAGTGTAGGATGACAGCTTGGTACACCTCCACACTAGTGTCATCATCTACAGGACACAGGACAGTGAAGGATGACAGCTTGGTACACCTCCACACAAGTGTCATCACCTATAGGACACAGGGCAGTGTAGAATGACAGCTTGGTACACCTCCACACAAGTGTCATCATCTATAAGAAAGAGGATAGTGTAGGATGACAGCTTTGTACATCTCCACACAAGTGTCATCATCTATAAGAAAGAGGACAGTGTAGGATGACAGCTTGGTACATCTCCACACAAGTGTCATCATCTACAGACACAGGACAGTGTAGAATGACAGCTTGGTACACCTCCATACAAGTGTCATCATCTACAGGACACAGGACAGTGAAGGAGGACAGCTTGGTACACCTCCACACAAGTGTCATCATCTATAGGACACAGGACAGTGGAGGATGACAGCTTGGTACACCTCCACACAAGTGTCATCATCTACCGACACAGGACAGTGTAGGACGAAGGCTTGGTACACCTCCATACAAGTGTCATCATCTACAGGACACAGGACAGTGAAAGATGACAGCTTGGTACACCTCCACACAAGTGTCATCATATATAGGACACAGGACAGTGAAAGATGACAGCTTGGTACACCTCCACACATGTGTCATCATCTACAGGGCACAGGACTGTGAAGGATGACAGCTTGGTACACCTCCACACAAGTGTCATCATCTACAGACACAGTACAGTGTAGGATGACAGCTTGGTACACCTCCACACAAGTGTCATCATCTATAAGAAAGAGGATAGTGTAGGATGACAGCTTGGTACATCTCCACACAAGTGTCATCATCTATAAGAAAGAGGACAGTGTAGGATGACAGCTTGGTACATCTCCACACAAGTGTCATCATCTACAGACACAGGACAGTGTAGAATGACAGCTTGGTACACCTCCACACAAGTGTCATCACCTATAGGACACAGGACAGTGGAGGACGACGGCTTGGTACACCTCCATACAAGTGTCATCATCTACAGGACACAGGACAGTGCAGGATGACAGCATGGTACACCTCCATACAACTGTCATCATCTACAGGACACAGGACAGTGAAAGATGACAGCTTGGTACACCTCCACACAAGTGTTATCATCTATAGGACACAGGACAGTAAAGGATGACAGCTTGGTACACCTCCACACAAGTGTCATCATCTACAGACACAGGACAGTGTAGGACGACGGCTTGGTACACCTCCATACAAGTGTCATCATCTACAGGACACAGGACAGTGTAGGATGACAGCATGGTACACCTCCATACAACTGTCATCATCTACAGGACACAGGACAGTGAAAGATGACAGCTTGGTACACCTCCACACAAGTGTCATCATCTATAGGACACAGGACAGTGAATGATGACAGCTTGGTACACCTCCACACAAGTGTCATCATCTATAGGACACAGGACAGTGTAGGATGACAGCTTGGTACACCTCCACACAAGTGTCATCATCTACAGACACAGGACAGTGCAGGATGACAGCTTGGTACACCTCCATACAACTGTCATCATCTACAGGACACAGGACAGTGAAAGATGACAGCTTGGTACACCTCCACACAAGTGTTATCATCTATAGGACACAGGACAGTAAAGGATGACAGCTTGGTACACCTCCACACAAGTGTCATCATCTACAGACACAGGACAGTGTAGGACGACGGCTTGGTACACCTCCATACAAGTGTCATCATCTACAGGACACAGGACAGTGTAGGATGACAGCATGGTACACCTCCATACAACTGTCATCATCTACAGGACACAGGACAGTGAAAGATGACAGCTTGGTACACCTCCACACAAGTGTCATCATCTATAGGACACAGGACAGTGAATGATGACAGCTTGGTACACCTCCACACAAGTGTCATCATCTATAGGACACAGGACAGTGTAGGATGACAGCTTGGTACACCTCCACACAAGTGTCATCATCTACAGACACAGGACAGTGCAGGATGACAGCTTGGTACACCTCCATACAACTGTCATCATCTACAGGACACAGGACAGTGAAAGATGACAGCTTGGTACACCTCCACACAAGTGTTATCATCTATAGGACACAGGACAGTAAAGGATGACAGCTTGGTACACCTCCACACAAGTGTCATCATCTACAGACACAGGACAGTGTAGGACGACGGCTTGGTACACCTCCATACAAGTGTCATCATCTACAGGACACAGGACAGTGTAGGATGACAGCATGGTACACCTCCATACAACTGTCATCATCTATAGGACACAGGACAGTGAATGATGACAGCTTGGTACACCTCCACACAAGTGTCATCATCTATAGGACACAGGACAGTGAATGATGACAGCTTGGTACACCTCCACACAAGTGTCATCATCTATAGGACACAGGACAGTGTAGGATGACAGCTTGGTACACCTCCACACAAGTGTCTTTATCTAAATACACAACAATGTGCAATTGTTCAGGGCCTTGCAAGGTGTGAAGATTGTTTCAAGTAGGACATTTTCAACAATCTGTATATGTATTCAGAGAGTAGACATTCACCCCAGTATCTATCAGATGTCAGAAAAGATCCTGGTAGCTTTGGCATGTTTGCCGTATATGAAGAGAAAACCTTGGTAATTGACCTAGCTTTTAAGCAAAACTTTCCTAAATTCAACTCCAATAAGTGTATCGGTAGAACTGGAGCACTGCCTAAATTGAACACAACTGTGACAAGACAAGCATAAGACCAGCCTGGTTCACATTCTGGCTGAGACACACACTTTGAGCTGGTGAGTTGCTCCGGGACTTCTCATGTTGTTTCAGAATGAACCTGGTGACGTCCGGCGTGAAGGCCGTGAAATCGTGGTTTTGTGGGATGTGACCTCCCTGCTTCAGGAGACTCAGGAAGGGCTGGGCAGCCACCCGCAGGCTGTAGTGGATCTTCTCGAAGTTATCTGTTAGGGAGGCAAACACTATTAAAGATTAATACACAAACTGATAGTTTGGGCAGAAAAGCACTATCTGTTTTAATCGGTTAAATATATCGCATGGCTGGATGATGACACTATTTCAAAACGTCTACATTTTAACCTCAATGGAACACAACATACAGTGGAACCTCTGTGTTACGTTCATCCACCACGCCACGTACCCACCAACCCATGTCACCCCCCACCCCATGTCACCCACCACCCTATGTCACCCCCCACCTCATGTCACCCACCACCATATTTGGTCGTTAAACAAATACTCAGAAGCCTGACAGAAGGTGCTATATTGTGAGCATCTAAGACAAGGCCCATTGGCATTGCTTCCGTGCCACAGAATTTGTCTGTAAAATCTGCCCAGCCACTAAGAATTTGATTTCCAAGTGCTACATAGAGGCTAAAGATAATGGGGGTCCAACATCTTTATATTGCTTTCAATATGCCAGTTGTCGAGTAAACATTCAGACGCCTGGTTCATGGCTTTGCATTGTCGGCATCGTCAGCTGCTAATCTTGGCTTCCCGGCTGTGACTGACCGTAAGTGCGGGGGTAATCTATGGACAGTCTCGTCAATTTGTACTCGGTTACTGACCGTATTCCTGAATAGCGAGGTGACCGGATTAGCGGGACTAACATCCTATCTTTTACGGTGTAAATAATTTGGGACGTTCCCATGGTGACCTTAATGACAGTGACCGTAAACCGAGGTTTGACTGTAGTTTCCTTTGAAGATTTATATTGTATTACTTACGTGGGGTAATGTTACCTGCTTAAAAGCTATCGACTAAAATCATGGCATGTTTGCTGAAGACAAAAGCAATTGTAAGTTCACATGCGGATTTATAAGCCAGAATAATTAGGCACGAACAAATTATGTATGTACAATATGAAAATCATTGCGACCTTGTCTAAATAATTATAATATCAAAATAACAACATAAGACAAACGACGACACGCAGCAATGTGAGTTGTTTACATATACCCCACTTACTCACTTTGCACATCAATATGTTGACCATTATGGAGGTGGATTACCTGTAAGTTGGACTTGTATGATCTTACACTTGGATCTACGTCTGCCATCTCGTCCCGGGGTGCCAGGAGTGGTGGGGGTGCAGGGCTGCTTCACCCCCTCTCTTGCTTCCTGAGGCGGGCAATTTGTCACTGCTGCTGCAGACAGAACCCAGGGATTCACCGAATCACATTTCATATCTGTCTACCTGCATTTGGTTGATTCCTCATTTAGGCAATATAATAATATGGCCGTACTTTGGTTCTAAATCATGAATTTTCTGTTGCTATAATTGCTGTGGTCCCAACTTCTGCAGCCAATGTTTATTTCCCTTTCTCTAGAGTTGGTGAGGTTATGTATGATGTTTTTCTTCCATTGGCAGACACCCCGCTGAAGAAACTAATGGCTTCTTGTGTCTCTTCCGAGAGAAACAGACAATGTGGTGTGAATGAACCTGTAACCTTCTGAAGTAGTATCAGGTGAAGTCAAACCCTGGCTTCTTGACTGACAGTCTCGCACTTTAACTGCTATCATTATTGCAAACTATTTGATGAATGTTTCATTGTTGATGCAAATAACTTTCATGCAATTAATCAAAGTCACTTAGTTGTTTACTGACAGCCATTCACCAAAGGTGATACAGAAGGCATGTTTGTCAAAGAAACGGTAAAAGATAGAAAGAGCCAGAGTTAAACTAACTTTCAGTCTTCGATGTCAATTCCACCCCTGGACCGGTCCAAGAATCTTCAGACACCGGCCCACCCCTCAGCAGAATGAACTGGTCCAGGGGATCTTCAACCACAGGTGGCTTTCTTCCAGTAGTTTTATCATCAGCACCTTTACGTTGTGCCATCAAGGGTTTTGATATCATGTTTGGTTGTTTTCTGGCCTGAGCTGTGTTGGTAGCATCAGTGTCCCCATGGCTGCTGTCGTCATGCAGCAAGTGCCACTTGTTTTGTAGGAATGTTGCATAGTCTGAAAGGTCGTTTCATAATAATATTATAATTCCCAAATGTTCACCCAGCTGTAACAAAATAGTACCTCGCTGTATACAGTGGTGGATATATGGGAACAGTTAGTCTTAACACAGCAAATGCAACATGGCTGAATGCTTTCCAATGAAGTAGATTGTTTTGGAATGAACTGGTTTTCCAGATTGTGAAATGTCAAGAGCTTTGAGTAGTCCCAAGGACTAGATGCCGTACTATAATTATAAAAAAACTAACTCTACAAAATAGTTTACATAGACAACACACATTTGATATTGCAATGTTTTGCTTCCAAGAGATCACCAAGTGTGATTGAGATTCTCCTCTGGCTGGGCTCAAGAAGTCACACTGACAAATTGCTGTCAGACGTTATACACCGGAAAGTAGAACAAGATAATAATTAAAGATAAGACACTTATTAAAATATGACATTGAATTAATGACTAGTCTGGCCCCTTATTAAGAAATCATGACCTCACTCTAGCAAGACCGTAATCACGACATCAAAGTCATTACCTTCCTTGATAAGAGGAACACCAGTATTGATGAAGTCACGTTTGTTCCTTCCTTCACATGCAGTTATAGGAAAACTGATTTCTTCGTCTTGCATGTCTGAAAATGTAACAAGATAAAATTATTTGTTATAAAATTAAATTACAATATTATAACGCAGAAATTAAAACAGTACAATCTTTTTAGCAATTTTTCATAGTAGTGGCTTTGCATGATGACTTATAACAAAAGTATACTGGTAATTTTTATAATGGCAATAGAACGCGTAACATTACAATGCCAATGGCTATTTTGTTAAACAAGGGTATGCTCTTCTACATACATGAGTTCAATTAGTCAAACCTTGGCTGAACAAAGAGACAGAAAGAGAAACTCCCTTAATAATTCCCATTTTTCAGCTATTGTGTGCAAGTAAGTATGCATGCTTATGTGGACACAAACATATTGAAATGTGTGCATGCATGCACATACACGAACATAACTGATGCATGCTAACACATGCCGACATACACTCCGACACACACACACCACAAATACACCAACACACATACAGAAACACACGTACGCATGCACACAGACATGTACACACAGACACATGTACACACACAGACATACACACACACACAGACACACAACCACCTGCAGTACCGTGTACAGGAGCCTTGTGATACACCTCCTTTCCTGTCCCTGCCTGGATGTCATTGGTGTCACTGCTCCACTCCAGCCTCCTGTCCCCCTCCAGTGAGTGGAGCACAGAGCGTGTGGAGCCAGCCGTCGGGTCCCATGACAGCTCCAGCTCCAGACCTCCACTGCCGTCCTCACACCTCAGGTGGAGCACCTCAATGAGTTGTGAAAGACAGACTGTCTCACGAGTAGCTGGCATCTCAGGCTCTGTGTCACAGCAAGTCATTCATTTATCCAATTCAGATGGTTGTTTTTTAAGTTATATATATTTTCAACAACACTGATGTATATAAAAAATTATTTTTATTTTAAAGAACGCTACCGATTATATTACTGACTGGAATGTTCTGTCTTACTTCAAAATGACACACAACCAAGACTTGTAAGTGTGAAAGCTAGCAAATTCTTTCACAGATATGTGCTGCCTTAGCCAGACATAGCAAGGCGATAATATTCATAAAAGACAACTAAAATAAACACATCAAACTACCCCTAGATGTGTACAACTGTTGACGCCAACACTGAAGGTCTCTCCCTTTCCCTCCCAGTCTCTGACAGTCCAACACTGATAGGTCTCTCCCTATCCCTCCCAGTCTCTGTACAACAGTCACATCAACACTGATAGGTGTCTCCCTATCCCTCCCAGTCTCTGTACAACAGTCACATCAACACTGATAGGTCTCTCCCTTTCCCTCCCAGTCTCTGTACAACAGTCATATCAACACTGATAGGTCTCTCCCTATCCCTCCCAGTCTCTGTACAACAGTCACATCAACACTGATAGATCTCTCCCTATCCCTCCCAGCCTCTGTACAACAGTCACATCAACACTGATAGGTGTCTCCCTACAGTCTAACAGTCACATCAACACTCATAGATCTCTCCCTTTCCCTCCCAGTCTCTGAACAACAGTCACATCAACACTGATATGTATCTCCCTTTCCCTCCCAGTCTCTGTACAACAGTCACATCAACACTGATAGGTCTCTCCCTATCCCTCCCAGTCTCTGTACAACAGTCACATCAACACTGATAGGTGTCTCCCTATCCCTCCCAGTCTCTGTACAAGAGTCACATCAACACTGATAGGTGTCTCCCTATCCCTCCCAGTCTCTGTACAAGAGTCACATCAACACTGATAGGTGTCTCCCTATCCCTCCCAGTCTCTGTACAACAGTCACATCAACACTGATAGGTCTCTCCCTTTCCCTCCCAGTCTCTGTACAACAGTCACATCAACACTGATAGGTCTCTCCCTATCCCTCCCAGTCTCTGTACAACAGTCACATCAACACTGATAGATCTCTCCCTATCCCTCCCAGCCTCTGTACAACAGTCACATCAACACTGATAGGTATCTCCCTTTCCTTCCCAGTCTCTGTACAACAGTCACATCAACACTGATAGGTCTCTCCCTTTCCCTCCCAGTCTCTGTACAACAGTCACATCAACACTGATGTGTATCTCCCTTTCCCTCCCAGTCTCTGTACAACAGTCACATCAACACTGATAGGTCTCTCCCTTTCCCTCCCAGTCTCTGTACAACAGTCACATCAACACTGATAGGTATCTCCCTTTCCTTCCCAGTCTCTGTACAACAGTCACATCAACACTGATAGGTCTCTCCCTTTCCCTCCCAGTCTCTGTACAACAGTCACATCAACACTGATAGGTCTCTCCCTTTCCCTCCCAGTCTCTGTACAACAGTCACATCAACACTGATAGGTCTCTCCCTTTCCCTCCCAGTCTCTGTACAACAGTCACATCAACACTGATATGTCTCTCCCTTTCCCTCCCAGTCTCTGTACAACAGTCACATCAACACTGATAGGTCTCTCCCTTTCCCTCCCAGTCTCTGTACAACAGTCACATCAACACTGATAGGTCTCTCCCTTTCCCTCCCAGTCTCTGTACAACAGTCACATCAACACTGATAGGTATCTCCCTTTCCCTCCCAGTCTCTGTACAACAGTCACATCAACACTGTACAACAGTCACATCAACACTGATAGGTATCTCCCTTTCCCTCCCAGTCTCTGTACAACAGTCACATCAACACTGATAGTATCTCCACTGATAGGTCTCTCCCTTTCCCTCCCAGTCTCTGTACAACAGTCACATCAACACTGATAGGTCTCTCCCTTTCCCTCCCAGTCTCTGTACAACAGTCACATCAACACTGATAGGTCTCTCCCTTTCCCTCCCAGTCTCTGTACAACAGTCACATCAACACTGCAGTTGGATGGTAACACACAGTTGTTAACTGCAGCCATCTGACTGATTGGAAATTACCTTAGATAAAAGAAATCAAAATCATCAAATGCAGTGCGTCAATGTTGGATGCCATTTTTACAAAAACCGACAAGTATTCAAAAGTTTTTGTTAAATACAAAATGCTGAACACTTTGCAAACCTGGTGATCACATTTCCATCTTTTGCAGTTGTTTCAATTTGATTAGCTAATCTAAAAATAGCATATTACTGTGATAAAGGCCAGGCTAGATTACACCCACATGGAATTGGTCATTCTGCCCAAATTAATCCAAATTGTTACTCAGATCAATTATAAAAATAACACTTTATTTTGACACCATCAAATCTGGGACTGCTGCCCCGTTCACAGGAGTGCACAAACATATCAAATTCTAAATAGCTTTAATTTAATTTAGGTAAAACTTGGTAGTTGTAAATGGTAAAAAATAACATGCTGTAGAATGTTAAAAACTATGCAACAAGTCCTAGCCTACTGCAGACATACCTGGTAGTCGTAGGGCGAGGATTTCACTGAAGTATTTCTCCTTCTGCCAGAACTGTTTTAGCAACGACTGCTTCTTGGTTGGCGACATGAAACACCTAACAAACACATAGGCCTAACACACAGAACACACCACGCTTGTAGAACATCATTATTACTATGGCCATGTTTTGTGTGATTGAAGTAAACAGAGTTATAAGTAATTCTGGTGTAATTTAATTTAGCTTGATATATTAAATAAGTAATAATAAATAAATGATGTATATATCTACATCTCTTGGAAGACAGTAATATGCAGCGGTTGCATGTCCTTCCATGGATCTGTATGAAGGTATGGTGCTGGGACAACATTGACATTGGTTGGTGATTCTAACAGTGATGTCTTTGAATCTCTCTGTTCTTCAAGTCCTGAAAAGTGTTACAGAAAATGTTAACAATGAAGACATATTTGTAAATAAAATATTCCACTGCCCTGTATGTTATTGTATATAAAATTTAATAAGTAATACTCCAGACCAAAAATAATTTATTTTTTATGTTGTTTAGAGATATTTAAATGTGTTTAAAGACAATTAAAAAATATGTCAAAAATCACCCTAAAATGGCATTTTATTTCATTTTAAGACTCACCAAAAGAAAAAATTTGTATGGTTGTAAGTACAAACATGTTATTGACATTCACACGGGTTTTGTTTGTAAACAAATGCATATTAAGTTTGATACAGCTTCATAAACATTTTGCTACAATATTGAAAGACAGCAAAAATCTGTACTGCATTTTTGGCACGACCCCTTCACCAAACATAAAACCACCCTGTGCAATTTTGGGTAAACACAAGTCCAGTTCATATGCCAAGTTATGGCTTTGTAAGTATTGTAGTTTTTTCTAAAAAGTTACATTAAGTAATACTTCCTGGTTGTTACTGATAATATAAGTGTCACCAGATGCTTGTTTTTTGCTTAGAAATGTGATTTTATTATTAGCATGTGGCTTATTTCAACACGATTTGACAGACACTTCTGTTACTGAGATTTTCCCCCAAGGTTTTCCCGCTAAAGTTGTCTCAAGATATTGTGTTACGAAAGGCCACGTGTTGAACTTGTTGTGGTAGACAAGATTGATTGACACCTGCTGGGGTCAGTCACGTGTCATTGCAAACGGCGGCTGAGGTCAGGCATTATCGGAGAATAAACAAAACTACCGCCAGTATTTGGTAATTTGACAGTGTGATGCATTTAGGTAATTATAATACAACAACATAGTGGTATGAGACTATATGATCTGCATTCGTGGTGAACGAATTTATGTTTGAACTGGGATGACGCACACGATCGTCACTATGGAAACATCGTCAGTTTCCAAGAATCTGAAAAGGGACTTTCCACAGACATACTAAAAATACTAGTTTTTAAAGGACGGATTGGTGACATATGGCGATAGTGCCTTGGTTTTTTAATAGTACACATGTTCATATGGACACCTACTAATGTTCTATGAAGAAAATAAAGAAATCAACTGACATGGTAGCCAGCCCAGCTACCTTAAATATGTTGTTTTTATTAATGTATTGTTTTTTTATATTGACACATTGACTGTCTGCAATAAAAACATTATTATTATTATATTAATTAAAGTAACAACTAAAACGTAATTAACACATTGTAAATGTAAAGGAAGAATGAAATTGTTTTGTAAATTGAAAGTTAATCATGGCAACATATTACTGAATGACATTACTGATTGGCAGCAACACAGTGAGAGCAATTTGCAGACACCTACCACAAAACTGCCATCTTCTACTTTTTTAAAGCCCATTAAGGGAATATTTTATGGTGAAAGTTTAAAAAGCTGTACTGTGCTGTGTATGCTAGACAGAACAAATATTTACAAATAACATTATTCATGCTATTACTAATATCACACAGTGAAACCTGAAAACAGTGAAACATATCTACACTGGACACTCTAATCACCAAAGCTCCAAACCCTCTCTTTTGAAAACAGAGTCTGCTCTCTCCTCAAATTCTGATGTGTTAACAAAGTGGGTGAAGGCTGGAGTTGTGCTGGTTGGAGTTTAACCCCGGTGACCGCTACAACAGCCGGATTGGTCTGGCTGGATACTTCAAGTAGTTAACACATCGTCCACTTTTCCCGTTGTTTAAACGTACTTGCTTTTATATATATCTTTATTAATTTATTTTTAAATTTTATGATTATTGATTAATTTTATTTATTTATATATTTTTAATCCCCATTACAAGTTAATTTTATTAAGCACAGCAACCCTCCAAAGTGCAGAATAATCTTCAAGCAGATTCTGCTCAATGGATGGTAGCTGCCCAACCTGAAGAAGGAGACAGTGTTGACAGTCCGGAATTACTAGTTTGGATTGTGCACTGTCCATAGTGGTACCCTGGCCACAACAGACATATTGCACAGTGCACTGTCCATAGTGGTACCCTGGCCACAACAGACATATTGCACAGTGCACTGTCCATAGTGGTACCCTGGCCACAACAGACATATTGCACAGTGCACTGTCCATAGTGGTACCCTGGCCACAACAGACATATTGCACAGTGCACTGTCCATAGTGGTACCCTGGCCACAACAGACATATTGCACAGTGAACTGTCCATAGTGGTATCCTGGCCACAACAGACATATTGCACAGTGCACTGTCCATAGTGGTACCTTGGCCACAACAGACATATTGCACAGTGCACTGTCCATAGTGGTACCTTGGCCACAACAGACATATTGCACAGTGCACTGTCCATAGTGGTACCCTGGCCACAACAGACATATTGCACAGTGCACTGTCCATAGTGGTACCCTGGCCACAACAGACATATTGCACAGTGCACTGTCCATAGTGGTACCTTGGCCACAACAGACATATTGCACAGTGCACTGTCCATAGTGGTTCCCTGGCCACAACAGACATATTGCACAGTGACTGTCCATAGTGGTACCTTGGCCACAACAGACATATTGCACAGTGCACTGTCCATAGTGGTACCTTGGCCACAACAGACATATTGCACAGTGCACTGTCCATAGTGGTACCCTGGCCACAACAGACATATTGCACAGTGAACTGTCCATAGTGGTACCCTGGCCACAACAGACATATTGCACAGTGCACTGTCCATAGTGGTACCTTGGCCACAACAGACATATTGCACAGTGCACTGTCCATAGTGGTACCCTGGCCACAACAGACATATTGCACAGTGCACTGTCCATAGTGGTACCCTGGCCACAACAGACATATTGCACAGTGCACTGTCCATAGTGGTACCCTGGCCACAACAGACATATTGCACAGTGCACTGTCCATAGTGGTACCCTGGCCACAACAGACATATTGCACAGTGCACTGTCCATAGTGGTACCTGGCCACAACAGACATATTGCACAGTGCACTGTCCATAGTGGTACCCTGGCCACAACAGACATATTGCACAGTGCACTGTCCATAGTGGTACCCTGACCACAACAGACATATTGCACAGTGCACTGTCCACAGTGGTACCCTGGCCACAACAGACATATTGCACAGTGCCGACGATAGCCACTATGGAAAGGTTTTACTGTAACTACTACTCTGTCTACTAGCGACATGTTGTTGCAGCAATATCACTACAAGTCACATTGGTGATACCTTGTTGATTGAGGTGAGTGAAAGAGACATCAGTGTTGTCAACAGGAGAGACACTCATCTTCTCAGGTTCCTTCAGACTCACTGCTAAACCTTCTTGTGCCAAGGTCAAGTCAGACAACTTCTCAAAGTCTACGGACAAATCAACTGGCAAACAACAACATGCATTATTAGGTATAAGCTGTTATATGCTTAGGTCACATGGTATCATTAGCAAATGGTAGAACTCACAAAGATTAACTTGTGAACTTCAATACATGGCACTGGCTTTCAATAACCTATTACAATTAGTTTATGTCTAGACTTTTATTCAGAATGGCTGACATATTTGTTATATTGATGAGCATTGCATTAGTATTCAATTGGTCCATTCTGCAACCAAATAGATAACGAGAAAGAAAATAGGAAAGAATGCCAGAAAAAGACACGAAGGCCGACAGAGAATTAAAATCTTTGTCTAGAATCCTGGCAGGGAAGGAGCCAGCTCAGCAAAACTGTTACAAGATGTGAATGACTGTCGGAAATAAAGTGTCATGATAGCCTATACTGGCAACAATAATGAATGATGAAGTTACATATTCCAGAATATACCTTGAGATGATTCTGTGTCCTCCTTCGTCACACTCTCTTGCTCTAGTTTTGTCATTAGTTTCTGTAGTTCCGAGTCCAAGTCACAGAGGGCAACTGCAGTCAGTTGTGTTTTCTCAATATCAACTGACGCGGACGGCAGTAACTCCTCCTCTAAGAACTTCTCCTGCGAAAATAGTAAATGTTTAAGAAGGTAGATATGTTCTTATGTGTGGTAGTATCCAGGCCATGAGGCTGCTCAGTTTTACAGTAATGTAAATTTAACATCATGATGAATTGTCATATGGGTCTGTGAACATCCTGAACTCTTTACAAGCCTTTTAGCAGATTTTGATGTGGTACGAAAAACAGAATCATCAATTTGCATGCAGTTATAAAATATTTATAATTAAAAAAATTGTATAGTGCTGCTAAAATGTTTTTATTCAGCTAAACACTTTGGCTTAAAATGACCAATGCGATATTGAAGGAAATAATGTTAGCTTATTTGGTTTAAACCTACCTCTATATGAAGTAAGGCTTCCTTCTCGTACATGACAACTTCATCACTGCCTGTTTCACTGTGTTTGTTTTCACTGTTGTTATCATATAACATATCACTCCTAGAATATGACAAAGAAATACAAGTACATTGTTTTATCAGGATTCTTCATCTCTTTGTTTAATTGTGACAAAAATGATAGCAAGTATATATATGAATAAACTACACTATGCAAAAATAATTTTTTTATCAGGAACTAGTACACCATGAACAACCTCTACAATGCATAACTTTTGTTAATCCTACATAAAACGGCTTAGTTCTGTTACATACCTCAACACATGTACTTCACTGATGTGGTCGCCACTATCAGTGACAAACGGATCTTTGATCAACTGTGGTTTCAGACACTTCACCATGCTGTCTAGTGCTGGCATCTGATGGGCAAACACTGCCAAGTAATCAGCACTGCTCACTTCTTCCAGCAGCCTGTCAGCACCTGTAGGAGAGGAAGTAAATATGCAGCAGCAAGTAAGTGTATTTTATTTAATATATTAGTTTAACAGAAATGTTTCATGAATATGTTCATATTTTATTTACAAAACAACTGCACACAAATGGATATACCAGCTCAATTTATACAAGAAAAAAATTCCTCCTACATGAAAAATTACATAAACAAATTGCTGTCATTCTGAATTGATCTATGGAATGATATGGCTAATGCATGCACTAACTCCGAACCTTTCTTTGTAGTGCTGTGAAGTTCCTCGAGGTCTACCCTCTCAAAGTTGTCCCATATAAGCTCAGTTTCATCAGCGAGTTTGCGCAGCACCTCGTCCTCAACAGAGTCCTCAGACTCAGGGTTCGAACTTGGAACCATCTCGTAGATTCCACCAAAGTCATTGTAACACAGCACACGGTCACTGTACAACATGAATAAATACTCAGCATAACTTCTATTTCGTCAAAATTCTTGGAAACTTAAGTTCAGCAGCTCGTTGAAACAAAAGTGTTAAGAAGTACATAATCATTTTGCAATTTAAGTCACAAAATGTTAGATCAGTTCACTGAGGATCCAAGGATAAGCAAGGTCAAACTGGTGGATTCGTAGGTGACAGTAAATATTTATTATATTTACTTCTGACTTAATGCTGATAGGGAGTGAGTTCCAGAGGCAATAGAGAAAGCAATAGTTCAAATGTTTGTTCTAACTCTCAGATGTGAAAGTAGTTCAGAGCTAGATGATTGAAGCTGTTTAGACTTTCCTGCAGGAGTGACGAGGAATATGTGTGCAATGTATGAGTTTGTGCACATTTTTGCTGTCAATCTGAATTAGCTGTAGAGCACAATACATGTTTGCCATAGAATATTTCTCCCCGAAAATTATCACTTTCCCAGAATGTCATAATTTGAAATAAACAGCACATGAAACTTTCAAAATCTCACTAACTGCTTCCAAAAAACTAATTCCGGGAAAACAACATTCCACTTTTGTAATTTGTCATAATGGGATGTAGGCATTTTTGCAATAACTAGCTGTATCATGGCCAAACAGAAAGAACTAACCTAGCATTCCTGAGTATGATATAAAATGGTGTGGTCTTAAAAGAGAGGAGACAGGGTATTAATGTAGGGCTGCTAGAATGCACATACCTCACAAAGGGCTCTGGTTGTGATGCAGCTTTCCCAGCCAGAGCTGCTACATCAGCCTGTAGGTTGGCACCATCAAGTTGTAGCTGCTTCTGGTTGGCACACACTGGACAGAAATATTACAAACAAACATACATGCAGAATTGTGACACGGAATACGTTGTGCGCAGTACATGTATAGAATTCATAATCAACACTGAATTATGACTAAAACTATTTTGTTGTGTCACGATGAGATAATTGTTTACATTCAACTTGAAGAGAAATTCCTGTAGGATTACTACTGTGTAAAAGCCTTGTAGATTAAGAATGTATTATGATTTGCAGGCACTGTTTGTCTCCCTCACGTGCCTGAAGAAATTTCTTCAGGGACGTGGGGGACTGGTTCCTTGTTTACTGTTAACAGCTGAAGATAAGGGTGAGGTACTGGGAGCACCTACCAGGTATATAAGATCAGGCTGAATGATGCACAAAGGATTTACTTAAAGTTTTTTGAGTGCAGAGTAAAATTGTGCTTTTCAGTGGTCACCTTTACTGTATTGTACATGAAATATTCACTGAAAGAGATACCTTTTCCACTGCACATGTCCACCTTTGTTTATACAGATGAAACTACTGGCCATGCTACTTCACTATATGTTGAGTAACAAAACATCTCAATAAAGTCCCTCACATCACCTTCAGTGTTCCTACTGCCAGATCCGGGGCGATTCCGGAATCGGAATCACTCCAATTCCGGAATCAGTCAATATGAAAGTAGTGGAACTGGAATCGGAATGGTTTTGGGTGGAATCGAAATCAGTTGATGTGAAAGTGGCGGAATCGGAATTGCTTTGAGTGGAATCAGAATTACATACTGGGATATATATTGCACAGCCACTTTTCTGTTTTGGTGCTTCAAAAGTACTCCCAAGTGATTTGTAATTGTACTTGCCAAAATAACAAGTACATTATAAACTTCCTGGCATTATAATTTATCATCTGTTTACAGGGTTACTGGTTGTACTTTAGGCAAAGGCAGGTTGTTAACGTTGCATTCTGAGTTAAACTACCACTTTAACTTTTTTATGTAGAACGAACAATATTCACAATATTTGTAATCAAAACAGTTGGAATCGGAATCAATAAATTTAGTTAAAATCACAATCAGAATAGCCATAGTGTGGGTGGAATCAGAATCAAAAAAGTTAGTTGGAATAGGAGTTGATGATGAGGAATCAACCACAGGTGTGCCTGCTGCAGACACCCACCCCTGACCCATGGTTTCCTGTAGGCATCATCAGGCACTGCACCGCTGTGAGCATACTTCTCAATCTGCTCCAAGTGCTGAGGCACAGCCAGCAGAGTGCGGTTCAACAGAGCCCGGTGCTGCTGTGCTGCCTGAAAATACAACAACATTCAACTCAAGAATGTTGAGTCAAACAAATCAGTTTGTCATACCAAAACCATCAGGAAAATGTAACTTAAGTTAAAGTCAACATCTTCAACTAAATCTAAAACACTCAGCACAAGAAACAGATCAAATATTAAATAACACGACAAAAGTAGTATTACTTATAAAATACCTGTTACAAAGTGTTTTAATTGAATATGCACTTTAAGACAATATAATCCTTCTGTTAGATAGACATCTGATTTGTTATATCAAGTAATCAACTGGCGTTGCAGTGCTGAACGCAGGAATGTCTCTTCGCAACCGATTAACTTTTGGGCGTATTTAACTAAAACTACCTCACTAGGATGACATTAAACTTATCTTTATCTTATTAACAATGATAGAGTGAACACAGAACGTTATGTATAAGATTACAGAAAACTGACCAGAAACAAAATTACATTCAGATGTGACTTTACCTCTGCAAAGTAATCAACACCCATAAATCTTGGCATGTTGATGATCTAATCTGACTGCATTTGAAGCTTTGATGACGTCATGGTGTCTTTCAGATGTAACTGAATCTGTAATTACTGAAAAAACATGCACATTTTATTATTGCACACATTTGAAGTTATCTTTCACTGCATAAAAGATTATAGTTATATTTATTTGAGTAGGTATTGGATACTAAAAACCCTACAAGAACTAAAACATCATCTAATCCAACGAAGACATTCAAATGTAGTCGTAGATCCTAAGCAGTCATAGATTAGACCAAGACCCCATGGCTAGCACCGTCTACAAAGGCTATGAGCTATGACCATTTAAATAGTATTAAGATACATATATATAAAATACTAAATATTTAACTTAGAATAAAGTAACAGCGTAGCCTCTGTGTGTTGGCAGCTGCCTGTGTAGAATCCAGACCTATCCAAAATATGATGGAATTAACACATTTCCCCCATGGCCAACCCATGAATGAATGATTGATTGATTGATGATGATTGAGCCTTTCACCCCTGTCAAGTTTGTGACAAAATATTATTTTAGGCAAAAACTAGTTATAACATTAACAGCGAAATCGTGGTACGTCCGAATTCTAAATAAGTGACACTTTATTTAAAGATACATTCTGCAAACCGATACAACACACTACAAGTACAAGGCAGAACATTCGCAGTTATTAAAGTTGCGTCTCGAAGCTGAGCGAGGCCGCACCGAGGCAGAGCAGACGACAGGGGCAGACACTGAGACAGGGTTTCGTGCGTCGTCAACGCGTTATAACTGCCTATTCCGAAACCTAACGGATCAAACTCCGGCCGGACTGATCATGACCTCGCTAAAAACAATTCAAATGTACACAACTCATATATAATATAAAGAAACAATCTCCGCTGAGGTGCAAGTCGTTGCACCTTTTGCTTTGTAAGTCAACAGCGCGCCATTTTGTTTTGAATTTATACATCATTTTGCGACCGTTTAATACATTTTATTATTTGCATCCCCCTTCTTGAGTCTTAAAAAGGATGTCATGACATAGGAGATATACTACTAGGTAGAAGGTAAGGGTCTCTCTGACCCTGGTCAGCGAACTGGGCACATGTTTGTCCACAGGCGGATACAGGGGGCCCCGGGAGAACGTACGTGCCCCTACTCTTGCGCTAGAGTGGAGTGCCCCCAAACCATTGGAATGTGCTCCCGTTACGTTCCTAGCTTTCAATTTTTTTTATTCCACCGCGCCGCCTATTACTGGGGGGGGCACAAAACAAAGTCTACCCTCCAATTGCACACACCTTTCACAGACGACAAAAATACACATTAATCGCCTCATAAATTTTACATTTCCACCCGCCATTGTCGCCCGCCACAAAAACAAACATTCACGCTCACATTTAAAGGGACCCTGTATAGATTGCGCTATTCCACGGCAGAAGTATTTTGTCGGCCGACGCTTGGCGTCTGCGGCTATTTATAGAACAGTCTCGTGCGGGCGATATGTTTGCCGACTAAGTTTTTGAGCACACAAGACAAGCGTTCGCTTGTCTTGTGTTCCCAAGAACCATCCTCACGCGCCAGGGGTCGCTGCTGCTGATTACACCAGTGCCAGCCAGGAGTACCCCCTGGCTGATCGCCTTGCGAAACTCTGAATTTAAGCTCAGCCTATGAAATCGATCACTAGATCAGTAGATGTAGGCAGGTCAGGTGGTCATAATAAAACTAATGTCAACCAACTGTGGCTCGTGTTACAGGCAATGTTTAGGAAGTAGAAGCAATTATTCGAATACTCAATATATACCGTTCAGCAGCTCGTGCTAATGGGCGAACGGGTCATTATTATATTGGGATTCCCAGAAGTCGTTTATCCGTCTTCAAATTGGGACGGGTATTTGCGCTGATCTCACGGGTGATGCAGTCGCGACTGGCGAAGTCAATTATAGTTTGACTCAGCTAACTTCCGCACTTCGCGTAGAGATCAGCCAGGGCTAGTTTTGCATGACAAACAAACTTCCCCAGTAGCCAAAATGGTGTCTTTGGTCCAGGTAAACATTGGAATGGCTTTAATGGCAATATAAATAGCTTGTTCAGAAGGAGCATGGTGTGCTCTTTCTGGACGTGTTTGATTTTCTTATGCGATAAAAACTGCCTGTTTTGGCTTGTCCACAATACCGGGGGGGGGGTCATTATAAATCATCGTAATAATAATACTTAAGTAAGTATTAACTCTTTAACAACATGCGTGTCTTAATGTGTTGTAGGTGTTGTGCCTTTGGCCAGAGCTAATGGTGTTTAGTCTCGATTACCAAGGCGCCGTGAGGTGGCAGCACTTTTTTCGCCCTTCACAACTGCCTGGGAAATTTAATGCTCTACCAATGTTACAGGTAGGGTGGCTTTACTCCAGATTCAGATAGAGACGACGATTGGCTCTCAGGCCAACTTTGAATGTACAAGTGACTATGATGATGATCCGTTGAGCGACACATACTCTTCACACCTCAGGCAGACAATTTCTCATACTGTCAGGAATCCCCACAAAGACAAAGACTACTGGTCAGACGCCGAGGTAGACGGCCAGTCTTTGAACCCATCGGCTCAGTCGTACATCGCACCACACAACACAGCCCCAGGTAACACAAATCAGACACCTGCAAAGATAGACTTCGCCAAATACATGGCACGTCGCGAGCTTGTGAAGACAGGACTCGCACAGTTTGACGACCGGCCTGGAAGCTTTAGGGCATGGCAGTCTTCATTCACGATCATATATCTGGACTTTACACTCAGTGAGGCGCTGGATTTGCTGACCAAGTGATTGGGACAAGAATCGGCTAATCACGAGACTCGGCACATACCCATGACCCCGGCGTAGCTCTCAAGAAAGTCTGGGTCAGATTAATCTTCAACTAACAGTTCGTCTTTGAACTGCAAGTACAGCTTTAGTAGTTATTGCCGGTACTCACGGCTGGCCACCCTGTCTTGATGGCCTTCTCGAGCTCCCGCAACACTACATCGTCCTTGGTGGCATGCTGCAGCTCGATCAATTTCTGCTCAGGCGGCATGATGTTATCACTGAACATCTTCTCTTCCGAGTCGTCAACTTTATTGACATGAGTGTTTCATTTCGCTTCAGTGTTGTACTCTCGGCTCAACGTATCAGCCACATACATTTTCGATCCTTTCTTGTATATCACCTCTAGTGGATACTTCTGCAGTCGCAGGCTCATGCGCTGCAGGCGCTTCAGTGCCATGTGAATTTCTCTCTTGAAGATACTTTCTAGCGGTTTATGGTCTGACTCCACGTGAACTACATCCCGTCTGTAAATGTAGTCGTTGAACCGCTCGCAAGCGAATACTATCGCCAACAGTTCTTTCTCGATCTGCGCGTAATTTTGTTCGGTGTCCATCATGCTCTGCTTCCGTAACATATCGGCTGGCTGTCCTGCATGAGCGCAGCTCCCAGGCCCGTCTGCGATGCGTCTGCCTGGATTGTTACGTCTTTATCCACGTCGTAGTAACGCAGCACTGAGGCGTTACTGAGCTTGTCGTGTATCGCACGCACCGCGTTGGTGTGCGACTCGTTCCATGTGAACTCGTTTTCCTTACGTATGAATTAATTCACACAACGGAGCTGTGAGGTCGGACAATTCCTTCACAAACTTGCCTAGGTACTGTACGTTGTCAAATTGGGCGGCGTCGGTGGGCATTGGCATGTCGAGTACGGCCGCGACTTTCTTCGGGTCAGGTTTTATGCCCTCGTTAGTAGACATCCCATGAACATGAATTCATGTAGCCTGTAGTGAACCTTTTTCTGCGTTGATAACTAGGTTTCTCTCACGACATCTCTCGAGAAATGCGTGTAGGTTGACGTCATGTTCGCGGCAGATCGTAGGCAGATCACTGAATCTTGGTAAATCGACATTGCCCTGCGCGCGCACAGTCGGCCGGAAGGGAGATTACCCGTGCGCGCGCACATTCGAGAACTTCCTTCCGATAATAATGTTTTCATATTAGCGTCCGCAGTTTCAGATTTGCCATTGATTTGAATTAACGAAGTTTTTTTAATAATAATGGGGGCAAACATCGATCCATACTTCATATACCCATTGAATATACCACTATATTTGCCCACATATCTAGCCCAAATTCCGACTTTGGTACCGAACCTAAAGTGTGCCCACTCAATAAATGAGAATGACCGTTATGCAGATATGTATGCAGAAAGACAACACAAGTCAAGTATAGATTGAAACTAGCCAAGTTAATGACATTTTATTACAGTATTACTAATTGTAAACAACGATAGTCAAGAGTCAAATAATCACAGTGAGCATGCCTGTCCTTGACTGCTAATTGCACACAATAAGTATAATCCGTAAACCTATTGCGTGTGACCACCATTGCTAACAATATTATGACTATATAAGTAAATGACTACTGGATATAATATATCAAATTCACCTTATGGGTGGGGGTCTCTCCCACTTACCTCGATTTGTAAGCCAGCCGGGCAGTTTTATTAAGCCCTGACCCCATTAGCGGTCATCTTGATTAGGACCATTCATTAGTGGATAGGGCTGGTAGAACACTGTCAGAGGGTCAGTGTCGACACTAATAGATGTTAGTACTTCATCTTCAGAGTCAATTTCTCTTGTACAGATGTATTTGACATTTGTAGATACAATTACCACACAGTATATTTACACATTTAGCATCTACTACCCAAGCATTATACACAATCCAATATGTATATATTGCTTGACACATTTATTTTTAAAATCAATACAAATAGTAAATTCAACACGCTCAGAAGTGGCAATTAATATGTGTAAGGATTAACGACAGCTACACATGAATGCATGTATCCATGCCATGCCCCCGCCTGACTATGCACCAGCGTGCAACTGAAAACAAAAAATATGTGTTACCACATATCCACATAATACATGTTTAGTTCCCTTTATCCTATAGACAGCGCAGCAGAGTCAGATAGTTGTGTTACTGTTCTTAGTTCAAACAATAGCAATATAAATTACTTTTGCGATCCACGATAGAAACCAACGAGAAGGTAACAATATTCTTCTACCATATGTGTTGTGAATATGCATTATGGTGTACGTCGAGATTGTATATAGTGCCATATTATGTCACACTTTTGGGGCAGATAATCTTAAAATATGAAATATAGGTCTACTTTGTAGACAATAGTTATAAATTTAATAAACACTGAAGGAATTTGCTCACTTATACGGAGCTATTTTATGAGAAAATGTCAAATTTTACAGATTACCCACAAACATTTGGCGTAGCGTGATGTTAGTTGTAATCTAGAGGAATTAGTCACCTGGCCAAAAATAATAATTATTACCGAAATAAACGTTTGAAATGTCTGGTGGTGTAACCAAAAAGAATAGACGTCTATTCTTGTTGGTGTAAAACAACATTTAGGAATGTTTCTAAGCTATATGACTATATTAATAATGTTCTATAAACTTTTTTCAAAAATGTGAAAGAATATGGCTTGTTGATGTGTTCAGTGTGCAACAATTGTGTCACCTCCTCAGCCAGAGCCAACTATGCAAAATAAGCAGATACGGCAACCAGGGTCTCAGTCTGAGATCAGCAGGATTGCACTGAAAAAAAGGCCAGAGGCATAGCCTAATTTGTGGCTCGCCAACACAGCATTAAAGACCTACCTGTTGATTCCGTTCTAAAACCATTTAGCACAATAACAGTATTGAAATAATATTTTATTTCCTCATTTCCAGATGTTTGAGCTACTCCCTTTCTGAATGCAATAAAGCGCAATACAAACATCTATATACCAGATTCATGTAAATCCGATTTAAATAAAAAAATCCGTTTTTTTATATTTAAAACAAAATTCAATTTTGTTCTCAACCCTGACCACTGTTGTATAAAACACTGGTATGTAATCAGGACCTGTCTACATATGTTAGCATAGCTCAGTAGATGATGACAGACGGATATCCACTTACAGGTGTGCAAGATCCATGCTGTACTCAAAAGCAATAGTGCTAAAATCCACTTAGTCTTACCCTCAGTGTGAATATAAAATAACAGGAAAACAAACACACAAACAACACAACTTTCACGGTTTTGAGAAAAGAAGAGAAGAATGTTGTGTCCACCATTATTGCAGCCACGTTTTGATTATGCCTGTAATGCATGGTATAGGGGATTTTTTTTGGGGAATTGAATTGAATTGAATTTTATTCAACATAACATACATACATACATATACAGCATAATTCCTATAATGCATACTAAATAAAAAATAATATAGTATATAATATATTGAAATGTTGAAAGGAAAAATGCAAGAAGTGCAATACTTATAGTTAGCATTTCCCTTTCCATAATACATGTACTTAATTTAAAAGATAATTTGACGAATGAGGTACATGAAGTATAATTTAATACTTCTTATTTTAACATAGGACTTATACATGCGAATAAGCATGTTTTTCTAATTATAGACAATGCAGACTTGATGACATCAGTCATCAGACAGGAACAAGTATCTTTGATGTAGATAAATTTGACACATAAAAGGATTTGAACATGATGTATAATAAATGAGTAAAAAAAAAATATATATATATATATATATTTTTAAGAATTCGAAGAGTACATAATGTATTTATTGACCAATAGGAATAAGTATCGTTGATGTAAGAATACTTTATACAAAATTAAGATTTGAATACGATTATAGCGATAAAATAAAATGTACTATATATTGTATTTACTGACCAGTAGTGATCTATACCTTTTCTTAAAGGCAATTACATTAGTGAAATTTTTGATATTTGTATTTAAACAATTCCACATATTTACACCTTTTATACTGATACACATCGCTTTCAGAGTTGTTCTGCAATACTTAGATTCAAAGTTATTTTCTTGACGAGTATTGTGGGCATGAGTGGTGTTTACCACTTTAAAACGAGAAAGAAAATTATTTGGCATTAATCTGTTATATATTTTATACATTATGACCATGGATTTTAAATCAATCAGGTCAAAAATAGTCAGTGCATTACATTTAAAGAAAGCTGGCTTTGAGTGAGCTCTATACTCCAACTGACAGCATATTCTGATTGCACGTTTCTGTAGAATATACAATGGCTGGATTCTATTTTTATAAGTGTTTCCCCATATCTCACAACAATAGTCCATATAAGGTAGAACAAATGAACAATACAAAGTGTACAATGCAGTCTCATTCAGCAACCATTTAACACGATGCATTACTGACAGATTCTTTGCAATTTTAGTATGTACAACATTCACATGTTGAGACCATGTAAGTTTGCAGTCAATATAAACACCAAGGAATTTGATACAATTTATTTGTTCAATATTAGTGTTATCTATGGAGATATTATATTCACATGGGGCATTAGTGTGACTGAAGACCATGAAATTTGTTTTTGATAAGTTTAGTGAGAGCTTGTTTACTTTAAACTATTTGTGTAGTTTGTTCATTTCACTTGACACTTTTGTACACATTTCCAACAAATCACTTCCTTCAACAACAAAACTGGT
Source organism: Paraescarpia echinospica (assembly GCA_020002185.1). Lineage (NCBI taxonomy): Eukaryota > Metazoa > Annelida > Polychaeta > Sabellida > Siboglinidae > Paraescarpia > Paraescarpia echinospica. The sequence goes on from CM034532.1 coordinate 70,891,829, forward strand.
GTCATCAGCAAACAGTATGGACTTTAAATGTGACGACACATTACATACATAACAGTCATTAACATACATAAGAAACAGAGTTGGCCCTAAAATTGACCCTTGTGGTACACCACATGTAACAGTAGCACAACTTGAATTCACACCGTTGAAGCACACACTGTTTCCTGTTTTCTAAATAACTACTGACCCATTGTTTGGCAACACCCCTAACACCATAATGTTCTAGTTTATCGATAAGAATTTTGTGATCCACTGTGTCGAAGGCTTTCTTTAAATCAATAAAAACACCAATAGTAAGCTTTCCCTTATCCGTTGCATTTGTAATTTCCTCCACTAATTCCATTACTGCCATGGAAGTGGACATATTTTTTCTAAATCCATACTGACGGAAATACAAAACTTGTTTTGCATTTAGAAAATTCATTATCCTCTTGTTAAATATATTTTCCAGAATTTTAGAAAACTGAGGTAGTAAAGATATAGGCCGATAGTTGGAGACAATTTGGTCATCCCCCGCTTTGAATAAGGGAATCACTCGGGCAATTTTCATATCATCGGGAAACACACCTTGTTCTAGTGAGGAGTTACATATATGCTTTAACGGAGCTAGAATATGAGGAATTATATTTTTGATTAAACACATATTAATGCCATCATAATCTTTAGACGTTTTACTTTTACAATTATACACAATATTTAATAATTCTTCATCAGTGACTGGTTTTAAAAATAATGTTTCTTCTACCCTGTCACCCAAGAAGGACACAACATTTGCATTACATTTGGGTATATTTTTAGCTAAAGTTGGCCCGATATTAATACAAAAATTGTTGAAATGTTCTGCAATATTCATATTCCCGGAAATAGTTGATCCATTGTTCTTAAATCCAGAAGGATAGGATGATTTTTTTGAAGATTGTTTATTCAACAATGTATTAATTATTTTCCATGTTTCTTTCATATTTTGCTTATTTTCTTCTAGTAGGTTAGAGTAATACTCCTTCTCACACTGTCTCATGATAGATGTGAGTTTATTTTTATATGTTTTATATCTAACTTCAGCAGTATCACTTCTTGTTTTGAGGAAACGTTTATATAGTATGTTCTTTTTTTTACATGCATTTTTTAGTCCTGAAGTCATCCATGGTTTGTGCCACCTTTTATTCTTTCGAGAAATAGTTTTAGCAGGAAAACAAACATCATAAGTATTTTTGAACAATTCAATAAATGTATTATAGCTTGAATTAACATCATCATTGTTCAAAACTTCATCCCATTTCATAATTTCTAAGGTATTGATAAATGTCTGTAATTGTTCTCCATCAAATGATCTTGTTTGAAAAGACTGGTTTACAGTTTGGTGAAAGTTAGTCGTATAGTCACAAATTTGGAAGACAGGTAAGTGGTCGCTTAGATCATTTATAAGTAAGCCACTAATTGTGGACCTGTGTAGCTCAGTTGTAAATATGTTGTCAATAAGTGTTGCACTATGCGTAGTTATCCTTGTAGGCCTTGTTATTAAGGGATGTAAACCATAACTATACAAATGATCAATAAAATTGTTTGTAGCAGCATGATTTTCATATTGCAAGAGGTTTACATTAAAATCTCCACACAAGTATACTATTTTGTCATTGCAGTTATTAAATATGTGATCTATATGTTCATTCAGTAACACTAGATCTGTATTTGGTACACGATAAATAGATGCAACTATTATGTTTTTACCAATACTAGTAGTAATTTCTGTACAAATAACTTCTGCACAATTATCTATACACTTTGATATAGTAGGTAGGGGTTTATGCTTTAGGGACTTATTTATATACAGTGCAACTCCACCTCCTGTCCGTTGGTTTCTATTAGTCTTAAAGCAATTATAGTTTTCTAGCTGATATTCATCATTTTCATTCATCCAAGTTTCAGAAATTGCAATGACATCAAATTTGCAGTCTAACAGTGAAATACATGCTTTTAATTTGTTAAAGTTTGCAGACATGCTTCTGACATTAAAATGTATTTTCGAGAAATTGGATAATCTTTGATTTTTTGGTACGATTTTGGTATTGAATTCATCCTCTGTGTAGTATACACTATCACAGTCAACTCTATTATGGAAATTGTTGTCAGAGTCTATATCATCATTTATAGAATGTCCATTTTTCTGCGAGTAAGTAAAAGGTGCATAGTTAAGGTGTGTACATTGTTCATACAAGTCAATTATATTATCATTGAAACCTGATAAATCAAAGATTAGGTCTTGATCAGTTACATCACTGAAAGGGAATATTTCATTAACACAATTATTGCAGAACCAGTCTTCACTAGTACTAGATAAAGTAGTAAGCTGTTCATTTGTCAGGTTTGCACACTTTCGATGAACCCAAAGTTTACATTGGTCACAAATGGATTACACGCAGCGGTCAAAATTAAACTACAGACAGCTCAAACTATTAAACAGATAATTAGGTATCTCTTTAAATATGATTGTAGGCGACGTATAAGTTTAAGTGATTAAAAAAAAATTATCTAGATATATGGTTGTGTGTCCTAAGTATGCATTGGCAGCTCCGATTGGTAGTTAACTTGATAGGTATTTTAAAAGTATGTGTACACGTTTCTGGTTTGAGAAAACCAACACAATACCTCATTGTCATGGAATTTCGCGATGCACAAAGTTGGGACACTCTATATAGTATAAATGGAAGAGTAAACTCTCTAGCTGTTACTTTAAAGTACAATGCTTTCAATAATTCAGTATATTTGTTTTACAAGTTCTGATGCATTGTCTCTTGTATATATTTAACTATTTATGTATTATTATATTTTGTTTTATAGGTCCGCTATGAAAATAAGTGAATTGCACTGTTGTATTTTTTGTATTTTACTGCTCCTATTTTATGACATACAAGTCTGTGTACACTGTACTGTGTTATAAATAAAATATAAAATACTAATACTGTTGACAGTGCTTTCCTTGAGTGGCCCGATCCATGCTGTACACAAAGAAGATACCGCCCACGGGTTTGAATGTAAAATTAAGGAACACAAAACAACAAGATGATTGTCTGTGTTTTGACAGCAAACCTTGTTTTTGAAGTTCAACTTCAAAATCTTGTTTGTTTACCGATCACATGAACAACCCTGAATTTTGCTTAAAAGGTCGTTAAGAAAGACAGCGACGTTTACCCTAGCATTACATATATATATATATTATAATATATTGCAATAGGACAGTCTCTGCATAGATCGGCTGATACAACTTGCCTCAATGTATAATGATGAATGAACCGTAGCCCAATTCTTTGGGTTTGCCGATTTTGTACTCAAAATCGTAAAGTTTACTCCACTGGAACTCACTGCAATGTTTATAATAAAAAAACTATGATTTTTGATCATTCATTGGCATCAGATTCAACATGTGGCGAAACGATTTACAAAGAAACACTGCAAAGGAAACAATTATCATGATAACCGTGACAAATAAATTCCGTATACGTTAGTTTAAAAATATGCATGTAGATGTACATTAAAAGTGTGGACGCATACATGAAGGAAGGAATTATGCGCGCTGCTACCTGTCTACCCTGCGCACGCACATTAAAGTCACCCCTTCCGTTATAGAGGTAATGTCGATTTCCCAAGATTAAGAGCCTTGGATCCTGCAGGCAACGTTTCCGAAATGCACCTCGCGAAGTTCCGGCTGTTATAGACTACTTCCGGTGATGATGCTACTAGATTACTTCCACTTAGACTTATTTCCGCTCTGTTCGACTGCAGCTGGAACATGGGAACATAATTTATAATTAATTTAATTATGGCTTTATGGTATATCTATAAGAATAACTAATAATTGATGCTTAACGAGTCTGACTTGATCACGTTTGAGCTAGACATCTTGAGGATTTATGCACTGTAGGCATAAATCCAGGAGGGGGAGGCATGGGAGACACGTGTCCCCCAACCCTTTGGAATTCGGCCGCGCTATGCCTGCGCTACAGTTGCGTGCGTCAATACGCATCAGAACGTGATAAATATTGGAGGGCTGAGGCCCAACAAAACCCTTCAACAGCATCCCCCAGACGGTAACCAAAAACCTCCACCCGCATCCCCTTTATCGAAATACTGGGGGCTAAGCCTACCTCCTCCATCCAGTTTCGATGCCTATGATGTCTGACACGTATGCCTATTGTTACCAAGGAGTTTGGACTTTTCATCCGAAAACTTCTCGAAGAGTTTCCATCATATGTGAACTATGATTAATAATTGTAGGTGCCTAGGTCCCTACCTCTGTTCATTATACAATCAAGACTATACGCTCGGTGTAGGTCAACGCTGGAATGAGGTTAAACAGGGACTTGTTCATCTTGTTGCGGACATGGAACCGTTGCAGACCTCTAATTAGTGAACGAGTTCTCCTCTTCTAATTAACGGAAACGATCGAGGTAATCGATGGTGTATCGGCGGTTACGAGCGCGAGAAGCGCACACGATGCCGATAATTATCCGCATGGCGCTGCATTTGATAGCCTTGCACTCGTCTTATGCCGCTACATGAAGCACCCGAGTAACCCTACCTTCTTTAGTAGATGAAGAGCTATATATAATGCAATGTGGATACATTTTAGGCGTGTTTATAAAATTTTTTTTTTAGAACAGCATGTTTTATACGCTTAAAATACAACATTGATTAAAAACAATTGATACGAAATTTTTTATATAAAACCAAGTAGCGGCTAAATACATCTAGACAAAACTACTGAATGAAGACGTAATGAAACATATATTCGTATTATAAATATTCATATAATGTCAAGTGGTGTTTTCCGTCTAGCCATAAATTTGTTGCGCTGTGGTTGTCGCTTCAACATAGAGTGGAACAAACGTCTTATGACCGTTGTATGTGAAGAATACTGTTAGTTTTCGACACTTCTGCTGGTGCCACTTCAACTGCTAGCGAATTAGGCTACAATGACTTCATTGGCTGGACAAGAGACCCCAGCCGAGAGCTAATCAAGAGTTCGTTAGGAGTGAATCGGACGAGGGCAAGCGCGAGCGGTAGTATAATAATGCTAAAATCTCTAATTACTCTCTGTATATAACTTAATCATAAACGCTTGCCACGTTCACTTCTATTCACCACCTGCCAACAATTCATGGCGGATACCTAAATAGCTATAGAGAATTGTAATCAGATCTGTGACATTCAAGTGATTGCTTAATTTATCTCTGAAGCGTGAAGTCGATAGGCTTCCTATTAGAAGGCATCGTGGGAATTACCAAATCCATTGAGGAAATAGTGTTAGCATGTATATTATTATTATTTGTGTGGTAAATAATATTTACATGATTTTTTATGCGGAACCTGCCAAAGGTTGGTCTGTTGGAACATAATGCATGTTGCGGTTGAACACGTGGTCTCGGCAGGTCGAGCAGCAACGTGTTCATTAGTATCGCGCAGCAGGCAATGTTCTTACCGACGGCTGGTTATCACGGTGTAGCAGCGTTCAGCAGCCAAAGACGGTCTACGGGGTTTGTTTCTAAAATCATCTGTAGGCAACAGAGACAGTCGACACACCTGTATATGTCGCTGTAGTAGTAGTATAATGTGCAACGTTCGCCGACAACGAGAGAACCGCATTGTGAATAGCTGATGAGTGTGATCTCACGGACAATGGATACGCGGTCTTCTCAGTTGGATGTTGCTGTGGACGAAGCCGCAACTCCGTTGCGCACGTTATGCGGTCAACTGGGTACGTCAAAGCAATCACATGTATTCTGTGGAATGGTGAAGCCTCTTAGTATAGCCGCATTGCGAAACAGTTTGGGGATTCGGGATGATTTCAATGTAAAATTTATTAATTTATTGATGGTGAATATAATTCACGTTTATGACTATTGTATGTTGCAAGGGGCACACTTGTTTGACATAAAGGGTTATTTCACGTCGACAATAAATGTTAAGCTCCGAAACCGTACTTTTGTATCCCATCCGAGAGTACACATGCAACGTTTGGATGTTGATTCACTGTAATGTTATGCTTTACTGTCAAACCAGGAACCTACCGAACTATATTGGGCCAACCTAACAATCAGCTGGACGTTCCAAACTACCTATAGTGTTGTAGCAAGTTTGATTGAATAGATCGTCCCGAGGAATGACGCAGTTACATTGATAAGCATAAAACGCACATGCTCACCATATACACGAATTTGCGGAATGGTGCCCGTATCTGTACATATCGTTGAGAACAACATAACGATTTTATTCTATTGATCACACAACACCATGTGCCGAACTAGGATGGTAGGCACCAAATACTGACACTACAGAATAGATGACATGCAACTACTACTTGTCGCTGGTCTGTCACAGACAGCAGCTTAGAACGGTTGCTAGGCAACCGATCGAAATGCAGGTATTCTTCTTAGATTATATACAGGTAATGTGACGCAGGTGCGCTTAGGCCGCGCGGCAGCCGCGTAATCTGCCAGACGGAAGACGACATTATGTTCTGTCTAGTGGACTCTTTGAGAAAGCCAAGCCGGGCGGGCGGGCGGGCGGGCAGGGTGGGCGGGCGGGCGGGCGGGCGGGCGGGCGGGCGGGCGGGCGGGCGGGCGGGCGGGCGGGCGGGCGGGCGGGCGGGCAGGCCCATTGATGTGCTGGTCTTACAATTGTGAAGCCTACGGTCACATTACAGCCGTAACTACATAAACTAACTAGTTCGTCTTCTTCGTTCTCCGTTCGCTGGCTAATTATATGACTGTCTTGTGTGGACCTACATTCATCCACTAGCAGTGACGTGTCTGCGATCTTGGAAGGGGAAGCTAAGTCAATAATTAGTTGGTTACCAGGTACGCTAAAAGTGGAAAAGGAAATGAAACGCTTTTTGGGCCCACACACATAAAAGAATTAACGCAGACTGAGATTTCTCAACCAACATCAATAGTATATCACGTTAATGGTTTACTCAGTATTTGTTCTTAAAGTGGAATTATGTTTTTGTTAAATCTACTAGTTCCCGACGGCTGACCAATAAGCGTTCGGCGCAGGAAGTTAAGCATGCAGGGTCACCAGCAGTGTAAGATGGACACCCGGTTAGACACTTGTACTTACGTAACACACTATTGGTAAACATGCACAGTAACAACCTGATGGAAGTTGGTATGTTCAGGATAGTTTTTAAGGATCAGGGGCCAATCCGGGCCACTCAACTTCTACATTGTGACACAGTTCATTGGCAATGACAGGGCCTGGACTAAGCTCCAACGACGGCTTCTTTTTATATCAATACATCATTAGTGCTCAGCGTTATTAAGGTTGTATACGCCGGCTGTTTACGATCGCCGAGCCGGGCGTCAAGTTCCGTCAACCTACAATCAGTGATGGAGAAGGACAGCCACTTCACTTCATCGCTTACGTCAACCGTCGTCTCCACTACTCTCACTCACTCACTCACTCACTCACTCACTCACTCACTCACTCACTCACTCACTCACTCACTCACTCACTCACTCACTCACTCACTCACTCACTCACCCACCCACTCACGCACGCACGCACGCAAAAACTGTATTACCGGGTATTTCAGGAATTATGCCAGTAGATAAAGATTGATTTATAATTAGAGTAATCGATTCACACACTTCTTCTTTGATTTGCTTCAATAACTTTACAGATAGGCCATCACTACCATACAATGGACATATACTATGGTCCATAGCCTAGGCAAGGTGGATTTTGATTTGGGACCATCACTTATTAACGATTAGATGGCTGGAGAAAACCTAGCATTGGTGTTAAATATATTTGCAATAGAAAACATAGATTCTTGTAGCAGTTTAGTTACTAGTATTGCATAACAAAGTCCTCAAGCAACTTACTGGAAGAAATCTTTATTTGAAAACATTCACACAACTCGATCACCATATTTGCCCCGAGATCCCCGCTTATTTGACTCTTTGTACAAGTTATAGGGATCCATTATTATTTCAACACAATATATCACAACTATGCAATTAATTCAAACACATCAAATAGGACAGCAATTTTACAAGTTATTCAAAAGGAAATCATGACGATTCAGTAACATTTTCCGGTGCGCCTTGTGTGTTTCCTGCACCCAATACTTATCACAGCTGAATCGACGTCAGCTTAAACGTCTAGCTTTTACTAAACCACGCGCGAAAACTCAATCCCAACTTTACAAAAATAGTATACTATTATACATTAGCAACATTTTGCTGATCATTATACCATGCGAGAGCACAGGGATCTGCACGGGGGCACGCCCCACCCCGTGCCCCACCCTAGCTACTGGCTAGCAGAAGCTGAATTGCACTTTTATATGCTGGCAATACTGTTGTTATACTACACGGTGCAGCATGTGGGCGTACTGTGTTTTTAGTTATAGCGACGAAGCAGTGGCGATGAATTACGCCTAATTACAGAGATGTCTGCCGTTTCTAGTATCTCGGCCAGGGGCGGGTCCAGAGAGGGTAGTCTTGGGGGGGGGCACAAAAGCCTCCATTGGCGGACGAACCAAATTTATATTGGCGGACGAACCAAATTTATATTGGCGTGCTGTTTAATTTTGTTGCCGCCGCCCCGCCGTAACTTCAGATTTTCCGCTGTCTGTCTCGGTTGTCTCGGCTCGACTGATGACATCGGAAGTTGAAAATGTATCCCAGCCGTGCCGCCGTAACTTCAGTAACGGGGGCACATTCAAAAGCAAAAGGTCTGCGGGCACGCCACTCTAGTCCCGGCAATAGCGCGGCACAATTCCAAGGTTCTAGAGGGCACGTGCCCCCATCCGCCCCCCAGTCCCGCCTATATCGGCCATGGATATAGAGACATTTCACAAGGCCGAAATAGGCCTACGTAGATTACTACAGCGATTCAAACTAATTTTCCTAGTTCGGTGACTTGCGAACTGGGAAAAGTGTGGCTTGGTGAAATCACACTATACCAGAATGGTGCTGTCAGTGCAGTTTAAATTAGGTGTCTCCAATAAAATTGTTTATAGTAAACTACGTGTTTTTCTTGATTGTAGTTCCAATTCATTATTTCTTATTAACTCCTTTAGACGTATAGTCCCAAAATGTATTTGTTTTTCATTTAAGAAACAATTAATTGAAACAGAATGACGTGTTATTTCGCTGTGTTGACAGAGACTTACGAGATGTTGTCTCGCGAGGAGTTGGTCCGTGTTTGCAACAACCTCGAGACCACGATACAACTGAAGGACAGCGAGATCGAGCGGATCAACAAGTAACCAAACACCTCATTGACGAATATTATTTAACAATATAATATTAGGCCTTCCTCACTGATTCCTTGCGGGGCGGGGGTCACATCAATCGGTCCGTTCCGAAATCTTGATGATACTACGTCGCCTATCTTGATCTTCTGTATTTTCCCCGTGTTTATATCTCCCCTTTCGAGACTTCTCTTGACACTGTCTGCTCATCTTAATTTTGGTCGTTTTCATTTCCTTTTATCACACTTTCCTGCGTACGTGTACTTTTCTTCTTATCTTTGTTCTTCTCTTGTCACACACACACACACACACACACACACACACACACACACACACACACACACACACACACACACACACACATATATATATATGTATATATATATATATGTATATATATATATATATATATACATATATAATATTTCTCTGACCAAAGGTTTAGTTGTTCTTTGTTACCTGTAGCTTATCCTCCTGTCTCTCTGTCGATGCAAGTGTGCCCAACCCATGTACGCGCAGGTTTCCAATACTTTCTCCTTCAGCTGGTTCTTCAACTTTCTGTTCCACATACATCCCACCCACCTTCACGCTGCCGGACCTACGTGGGCCCCTCTCTTCCTTAATACTTCCTTCATCCCCACACACTGTGGTCCTCTCTAGTACATAAAGTTATGATCTTTCGGCCGGAGCGTAGATGAGCCGTTTCCATAAGGATCGATCGCTCATGAGGGATGGAAGATCTGCCTCTTCGATATATTTTTCAGATCAGCTTGGTGTACTTTTTCTTCAGTTTCCCTCTGTTTTTCTTGCCATGAATGGGTGTCCACAGGATGACTATTGACACTGCTTCTTCGGTGTTACGGTAGCAATAGCCAGCTAGAGGTAGGCTCTGGGAATCTTGTGTGTGAGTTTGTTCACTACTCTTCGAAACTGTTCTGATGCTTCTCTTTCAACATTTGGCACTTTGTACCACGGCACTTGTACATTGCCTCCACTATTTTTAACATCTGCCTCTCCAACCTCCACTCACCCCATAATGCAAATGCTACTTCACTTTGCATTGTGTCGAATGCATTTCCTATGTCAAGGAAAACCAGCTGCGTCTGACTTGTTGACATATATAATAGTAACAATAAAATGTTAGCAATAGAGGTTGACTTTATGCTATACGTTGTTACAATGCGTTAATTCGTTGCAGACACACTGACCATATACTCGCAATGTACTACGATGTGGAGAATAAACTGGCCGAGAGGAACGGCGAGTTGGTCTCGTGTCAGAGGGGGTTGAAGGAAGTACAGGAAGCACTGACTCAGTGGAGGCGAGAACTCGCGTGTTCCTCTCTCTCCACGAATAGCAGCAGGTACCGTATAGGGCACGTATATACGTGCTTAGGGAGCTAAATGTCTGAGAGCCAATTAATATACTTCCCACCTGCCTGTAATATTAAGTACACACACGCAAGCACGCACGCACACAAGCACTCATGCAAACAAACAAACAAACACACACACACAATGAGCATATTTGAATACAGGGATTTTTTGCACACTGCAACACTGCGAACTCCTCACAATTGAAAACATGTACGTCAGAGGTCATCTTTGGAAGACGTAATGTTGAACGCACAAACGATGTTCACTGCGACATTGTTCGGAAACAGCACATATGCGAATCTATACTATTGACGTTACTGTCATCAAAATAATAATAATAAACGAGTGCCTCTTGAAGGTGTCAGTCTTGCATGCTGCATCGGTTTGTCTGCTTTAAATATGTAACATATGGCAAGGTTCGACGTATCTACATTGTAATAAACACAGCTCTACTTGATGTAGGCAAATAAACGCATCCCATGTCGACTAATACATCTGAATGATATTTGACTCTCAGGCGAACTGCCACAGGCATAATTATCAGAATGCCTCAAACAAATAAAAAAAAACATATAAAATGTGGTAATATTATACCCCGGAATGCCCACGTGTAACGGTAATATTGCGTGTCTTTTTGTATGTTAAATTGTAGCCAACCAAAGGATCTTTATTGGAGCTATTTCCTAACCAAGGCTGTTCTTGGTTACCTTTCGAGTATATGTACATAGACCAACCCCTCTGGTTGGCTAAAATGTCTCGATAATAATATCCCACCTGGAGCGGTTGACTATGTAGGCCCATGTATACCTATGCTTGATGATAACTGCAATGGATGTGTTGGTTGACTTCGGCAGATATCACCCGAGCACACCAGAGATCTCGTCCGGAACTGGAAGTTCTGAAGGCGACTACAAGATGCCACTGCAGCGCGATGTCGACATGGAAGACTGCGGCGAGACGTCTGGCGGTAAAGCTGACGTTTTACAGAACGACTACCCGACGAAGGACGACAATAAGAACGAGATAAGACAGTCGAGTCGGAAGAGCAACAGCCTTGACCTTCTCGGGAAGAACTTGCACCCTGTTCTGCACCGGCGACAACGCAATGGCAATAATAATAACAGCAGCAGCTACGAATTGGAAAAACCTTTATACGGAGCCGATCTTAAATCTCCCCGGAGACCAGACGGTGGTGAACATCCCAAAGACTCGAGACGTCATCATCGGCCGCAGCCTCTGTCGAAGCCGCTGTTCCACTCCGTCAACGGGCCGCTTCGCGTTGTGTATGATGATCGCCAGATGCCGCCACATGGTAATATACTTTCTCGTTCGATAGCGCTAGCGGCGACGGACAGATCCTACGGAGACGCCGATGCAAGGTTGCAAATGTCGTTCTGTCAGAAAGCACACAATATGTCCGAAGAGGGGACATATTTGAGTATTAGAAAAACAGAAACTGGCTACCATAAGTTCAACGGGACAAATTTCTATGAGCATAGTAACGTTATTGAAACAGACGCCAACAACGTGAAGTATATCACGAATGGAAATGGGCGCCTTTCTCCTGAGCTACTCGTGGCTTCCCCTGGTGGCATTGAGGATAATAGCGACATTTTAACAAGGCCAAAGGTCGAGACGGGCACTTTAGGAGACGATCATCCAACGGTGAAAAAAACGACAATATCTGATCTTATCGACACCGAAAAATATCAGTTCAGCGAGGAGGCATTTGTGCACGATATAATTGAGTCGCTGATACGTCGCGTCTGTTACACAGACCACCTCGAATGAGGGTCGGCGGCTCGGCGGCTCGGCGCTGGCCTATCGCCAGAAAGCTGTTATATGTTTTCGTAGTCGTACCTTTCATGAGATCTGATCATATTAATGGTGTTCACAAACCGTATAGGCATGGTAGACTCTATTGTATTTCAATAGCGTAGATGCCACTTGTCATATAGATACACTAGTCAGCTATTGAATTTTAATATAGACTAGTCTCTAAAAGCTTCCAGACAAACCTCGTATTCAAGCACGCTGTCAATTGTAACATAAAAATATGTAATTATCGTTTTGTAGTTATGTTTATCTTCCAATTAATCGCCGGTGTTAGATTTTAACTTACCTTGTCTGCTGTACGATGTACTTACGGTTGCTGTATGATGAATTCAAACAGCGAAAACCCTAGTGTAAAAAAATACAACGGACATATTCTTACATTAAAATATCGACGTATAACAAGGAAGAAATATTGCACAGCACATCACAACGCATGAGAAAAGAGTGTCCCAGCGTCATTTAATCGGAGTTACGTTGCGCTTCCCGATGGGATAACAAAATTGAAATTCTGTTATGGCACATTCGGTTATTCCATCTCGTAATCGGTGGGAATAAAGCTATGTTCACGACAACAATTTGCAAAATTGCCTGGTGCTACTTCATTTATTTTATAATTGACATAGCTAACCTGAATACCATTACATCACTTAACTAATGTAAGTTAAATAATATAGTCCCGGGGTTACTAAAAATAAAAAGACATTCTTCACGACTTGTTGCATTCGTTCTGCTGATATAGATTCCTTTTTCATGACAACCGTGGAAGCAGCGTCGCTGGGTCCTGACTGGGTTTAACTGCTTTACATCGTTTAAAATTTAATGCCTTGAAGAACATTCTCCAGAAATAATAATAATGTAACATACAAGTATAATGTAACATACACGTATAATGTAACACAACTATAATGTAACATACAAGTATAATGTAACATAGACGTATAATATAACATACAAGTATAATGTAACATAGACGTATAATGTAACATACAAGTATAATGTAACATACACGTATAATGTAACATACAACTATAATGTAACATACAAGTATAATGTAACATAGACGTATAATATAACATACAAGTATAATGTAACATTCAAGTATAATGTATCACAAGTATAATGTAACATTCAAGTATAATGTTACATACAAGTATAATGTAACATTCAAGTATAATGTAACATACAAGTATAAGGTAACATACAAGTATAATGTAACATACAAGTATAATGTAACTCAGACATGTTGCATATAAAAAGAAGCGAGTTGGTAATTTTCATGATGATGTCTACCATACCACGTTACACAACTTGTAGTACAGTACATTTAGTTACGCATGTTTCTATAATTTGTACTGGGTAATTAGAAAGGTATTATTTTGTAGTAGTTTTTAGGATTCACGTGTCATACAATCTGTCGTCGCTTGAAAAACTCATTATATATGTTCATATTCCTGTTGCATTTAGTTCATGTAGATCAACATAATATATATATAGACGCGTCGTCGTAATAATTTATTGCGACGATTGCTGCGTGCAGTCGCAGCAGTTATGCGTGTGCGCTAATGGACAACTTACGTTCGATTACATTGACAAATGTTTTTTTTTTTTAGGTGAAAGTCTAATAAGACGATCGAACACGAATAAACTAAGACATTTAGAAAGCAACGCTGAAGGATACAAAGAGGTCGACAGGGATTGCTGTAATTTAGCAGATCATTTTATAGTTGGTTGATTAGGATTGTCTTACAATACAATACTGATGATCTTACTTACATGCGTTGCCATATTGCACAACAATTATTTATGCACGCACAATCGGTGGACGTTCAATAAAGTTGTTTACTTTTATGTACGTTGTTGGTGTTTCATTTTTAGGTCTTCTTACTTTCGAGATTGTTCAACGTCGATAAGAGTGTTTTTATTCATCAATAAGGGGCGGTCTCACACGTATACTCATAAGTCACGAAACATGGAAAGCGCTTTGTATAGGTTCAAATAACCACCACCCTCGCCAATACACGGTATGGGACCTGACATTTTATGAGATCCAAAATGGCTACCAGACATAACGCCCAACTGATTCAACAGTTATCAATACTTTATTCACCACGTTGCCAGGTTCTGATATCCACAATAGCGACAATTTGGATTAATACATATATCCCGCGCTCAATGGGTATCGTCACTGTATCGATTCATTTTCTCCGCGACACGTGGCGACTACCAACACACTATCCATTATATAAGTAGTGCTTTATGTTTGTTTGGAGTTTGCGAACTTGTGCACCATCCCTAAGTTTCTTCGGCAGTACTCCGAAAAAGAAGACCGTGGAGTAATATAATGGTTCACATTTTTTCTATAAAGGAGGTCACTTTTTACCTGCTCAGCAAACAAGGTACGTGTTCCTGAAACGACATTTATTTATAAGTGCCGTGCCAGTTGTAACATAAATAAAGGAAAGGGGTAAGCAGAAAACGAAACGGTGTCACTAATGTTGGTCACAGATTACAAGATAGTATATCAACATTTCATAAGATCATTTACCTTTGATGGTATGTCCATAACGATACACGGATATAACATTTAAATTTAATTATGGAAATTATTGAAATGTCCTATTTTATTAAATCTATGTAAGTTTTGGCATGGAACGAAACATACGCAGCTTTATTGAAATGGAAAAAGCAGCTAAGCGTGTTGCAGATCTGAGATAGCTTAGTTATGAAAGACGACTAGTAGAATGCACTTCTGAAGATAGGGTAGACATATCTTCTTCAAACAGAAAGAAAGTAAAATAGACAGAACTAGAAGACACAAAGCGTCAACAGCAGAAACGGACTTAGGATTAGCGAGGAGGGCCTAAAGGCAGCATGAACGCATGTAAGGTTATTCAAAATGGCCCTTTGCCAAATTGCCTGGTGCTACTTCATTTACTTTATAATTGACATAGCTTACCTGAATACCATTACACCACTTAACTAATGTAAATTAAATAATATAGTCCCGGGGTTACTAAAAGTAAAAATATATACTTCACGACTTAGTTCTCATAAAAACGTAACACACCACTTTTAGTTTTCTGGATTCCCTTTTTACACTTGCTACACAAACATGTCTGATAGGCCTTCGTAGTTTAGGTCTTGAATATTACTCACTAAAAGGGGCGACTAAAGTGTCATGTTAGTTTATTTGAGACTGTTATGGAATGTTTTAACAGAGGTCGTGTTTTAATCAGCCCCTGTCTTCCCTGTTGATCGCGTAAACACATTTGCAAGGTATTCATATTTTATTCCAGCATAAATGTAATAACATATATAACACGCCCTCATCACATAATTTTGCAAGTTTAATTTGCATAAAAAATACAACATGTGTTTATATTTACATAGCATAAATAAGGTTAGGCAATCCTCTTTGGCATATTACTGTACATCCTTTGTTCAACTTGCCGTGCAAAACAAAAACAAACATCGACGCGATGAAGACGTATCTCCCCAGCAGCGTCTTCTTACGCCCACAACCTCTCCCTTGTTATGGCCATCTAATGGGCCTTGCGTTTATGTAACCGAGGCTATCCCGTGCGCGAAGCTTGATACATTACCAACAAGGAGCATTGAGCATCTGCAGAGTACAATGTCGTCAATTACTGCTGTCCGACGCCACACACTGGACAATTCATTTGACCGGGCGAAGGTAGGGACAGCATGTCAATACAGTCGCCCCACAAACAAAAGTCCACCATATTGATCGACCGCAGTAATTTAACATATGCTTGAATGTGGAAATGTTGATTAACACAAACAGCAACAACAAGAGGCAATTAAGGCCGTGTGATTCCCCCGAGCTGGCCCGGTGTGAAGTACACATGTTCACGATGTTTTCAACAGTTCGTTCAGTCACACAAACGAATGAACGTACACACGAGAATACCCTGATACTCATAACAATATGTTCTTCATTTGAACACCTTCAAGACATTTCTGTATGGAGAACTATCCTTAGATAAAGTGCATATAATTATGCGGGGTACGTTGACGTCAGACCGTATCTCCATAGCAACCACCATGCCAAGTCATACAATTCGTATGGTTACATCACACTTTCATTGTGACTCCGTGAAAAAACCGTAACTCGCGCTGCATCTAACTACCGGGTTGAGCCGACCGCGAATCACTCAATCTTTTGTACTGAAAAGGTGTCCTAATGGTATCGCAGGGCGCCGGCTCATGGCACGGTTGGGTGGTTACCATTACACATCAGACATAATGCACAAATTCTGAAGGCGTTAGAAAAGAGCGAATGTATGTAAGACTCGCTTCAGACAAGTGCCAGCAGTTAGCATACGACGCGTACAGCGGTGCTTAACATAACATGTGCGTTCAAGCGTGCGTGCATGTGTGCGATATACAATAGACATATTAAGAATATAATTAGACGCCCATGATATATATGACATGGTGGACGTACGACGTTTGCGTGACGCCGCCAATGGACACATTTAATAACCCGCGCAGTGTGACACATTCCAGCCAAATTGAGCGCGCTTTTGGAGCGGCATGAACTGGACGGCGGCGGGCGGCTGAACGGTTCACACTACGGCGAACAGACTCCAAGCTCGCACACTCCTACCGCCGATTGTCCTGCGTGTCACCTTGACGTATCACAGGACTCACGACGGGGCGAGGGGTGTAGTTGAAACAGACACTGAACAGATCTAGGCGGAGTGAAACCATTTCATTTCCGACTGGATTATATCAGACCCGTAACTAACGTTTTGGATGGTTCAATACTCGTCCTTTTTCGGTGTTTTGACCCGTTGCACGCTACACAATTCCAAGAGAGTTGTAACTCAATGAAGTCTATATATGGAAGTGCACAGTGCGACGTGTTGACCAGTTGGAACACTTGTCCTCGGCTTTTGTGAATGACTCTTTGAAACCCATCAGCATGTGCTTACGTCCGCACGTCCACACGATAACCGTGAAATGGCATATCCACAACTAGGGTGTTTTCATGTTTTCAGTAGACCCGTGGCCATAGACGTGGGAACGGCGGGGGGGGGGGGCAAAGAGGCCATATATCTGGTTCTGCCCCCCATTATATGTGTGTGAATGCTTATTTTTTAGGCGAGCGTCAATGGCGGGTGGAATTGTACATTTTAAGAGACGATTAATGTGTATTTTTGTTGACTGTGAAAGGTGTGTGCAATTGGAGAGTAGACATGTTTTCTGCCCCTCCTGTAATATGCGGCGTGGTGTCAAAAATCACTGTCTCCTGACGTGTTCGGATGTCATGAGTTCACAGCCGAGACAGCGGAGAAGCTGAAGTTACAGCTGCGCTGCGGCGCGAACATTTTTCCACAACACTCCCCCCCCCTCTTCCGATGTCACTGTCGAGCTAACCGAGACAGCCACAAGGTGAGGGAAGATGTGAAGATATGCGACGGCGAAAATGCTTCAGTGGTGCTGACGCTCCGTTAGCCCCCCCCCCCACTGTGAATTTCGTTCCCGCGTCACTACCCCTGGCCTCAGGTACATATATTTATGTGAACAAAATAACAGCTGATTTTTTACATGCACACCCGCACACCCGCACACCCGCACACCCGCACTCACACACGCACGCACACGCACAGGTGCATACACGTGCATACACGTGCACACACGTGCACACACATACGCGAGCGCACACACGCACGCACACACAAGTTTCATGTTGTTGCACAGTATTGCACCGCGTCCATCAACAAACGTGGCAACAGTGTATAACGAAACAAACCTGCGTAGTAACAAATAAGCGTAAGT
This sequence comes from Paraescarpia echinospica, assembly GCA_020002185.1. NCBI lineage: Eukaryota > Metazoa > Annelida > Polychaeta > Sabellida > Siboglinidae > Paraescarpia > Paraescarpia echinospica. Next base: position 70,910,105 of record CM034532.1, read on the forward strand.
ACTCCTGATTAAATTCTATGCGGTATATTATTACTCTCCCTCTCTCTCTCCCCCTCTCTCTCTCTCTCTCTCTCTCTCTCTCTCTCTCTCTCTCTCTCTCTCTCTCTCTCTCTCTCTCTCTCTCTCTCTCTCTCTCTCTCTCTCTCTCTCATTCTCAAGCCTGATTATTAGTTACCCTTTCCCATTCATCTATTTCAGTCACACTCACTCTCCATATACCACCATACAACGATAGCAAAACATAATATTAATAGCCCAGTGTATAAAATAGTCACGCACAGATTGCAGAGACATATTGTAAAATACAATGGTCGAAATCAGGCCAGCATCATCGCAATCTCCCCGCCATCAACACGAACCAACGCGCTGATTATACGGCCCCTATAACCGCAGCAACTTGGATAAGAATAGCGGTACCAACGGGAGTAACACAATGCCACTTGTATTCCGGACATACTTCCGGTGCGACAACGCATGCGCGGACTAATAGTTCAGACATGGACGGCATCCGAGAACGTTGCTGGTTGTGGTGACGAGAGCGTGTGAGTGTCACTCGTACAGTGCGAAGTTGTTGATTTCGACGAAGCTGCGGTGCGCGGCTTCTGCCACCGAGATGATGAGATCGTAGGTGAACGGCTGAGACAAGAGTTCCGTCCTGTTGATACGCTCGTGACGCTGCGGACGCCGACCCAGGACGACGTTGTCGGCCGACCCGAGGGACGTCGGCTTGGTGACGTGCACGTGACGACACAGCTGATCAACGAACTCCTGCAAGGACGGAGCACAGTGTAAATGAATGGAACAGATTATCTCCTCATTGTGTTGGTGCTAGTAGCGTGAATATGTTTAAAAATAAAATCGACACATACCTTAAAAGGGCGGGATACATACACGTAGATAAAAAGTATTGGTCTCTCGATTAGCTAAAAGGCTTCCTTGTCCACCTGCCATCTAGAGTACATTTTTTGGATAGCAATATTGTTAAATCTTGTTAAATATTGTTAAACATCGGCAGTGTGTGTTGTGTTTTACGCGTATTTGCTCTTTTCTATTCTTGAATCCGGTTGTACTGAGTTTGGAATATGGTAATACACTCATTATGATACATGCCACAACTGGTGCAACAAACCTAGTTGCAATGACAAGACGTGTTGCAAGACACACAAGTCAAACAACGAGTGCCTGTAAAAGGAATTACAAATAAGTTCTACTTATTAAATTTATAATGAGATTGTACAGTATCTTAATTATGTCACCACGTTATCTGTCAATCACAATCGATATTGCAGTAGACTGTAATGGTTATATCCCTGTCTGTTATGACATAACATTTGTAATTTACAAGCAATACCACTCCTGGAAGAAGAATGAACGAAAGGCTCAAAATACTGAGCAACAGGTTGGGAGATTCGATTCGACATCCTTCCCTACCTGAATCGGGGCGAGTTTGTTCTTCTTTGTCAGCATAACGACGACTCCGCTCTTCGCCACCTGACAATTGCCCTCCTTGTATACTGCAACGATAAGATAACTGTCTTAACATAATATTGCTGCTTGCTTGCAGTGCGTGAACGAGTTTCCCTATCCTAAATATTTGGAATCATATCCCCAAGCACTCCCGACGCCTATGCATGAACTGATTCTGGTAACCTAATTTTTCAGCGCGAATATAAGTCAGTGTCGCATACAATATGATACGACTATTTACCTCCTTACGTAACGCAACAAGCAGCTCGCTCCGAAAAGAAATATACATCCATTGACAGTGACATATCGCAGCAATAAATATGGTCTACCCTTTCTCTCTGTGTATGAAAACTCAACTACCATGCAGGCTAGATTTCTGTTTGAAATGGGTAATCTTTCCAATTTTTTTTTTGAACATGGGCTACATGACCGGACAAAGATTGCCATTGTGCATTCGAACTCGTGAACACCGGAAGCACAACAGAACAGCACAACGGGCACAGCTAATTGATTAGAAGAGGAAGTACGTCGGCATAATAGCAATAAATGTCAGGGAACGGTATAGCAAACAATAAAACAGAGTGGTTAAAGTATAAGTGTGTGTGTGTGTGTGTGTGTGTGTGTGTGTGTGTGTGTGTGTGTGTGTGTGTGTGTGTGTGCGTGCATGCGTGCTTGCGAGTGTGTGCGCGTGCCTATGCGCGTGCCTGTGCATGCCTCTGTGTGGATTCGTCTACAACCCGTCGTACGAAAAAGACTGCCTTTATGTTTTTGAAGAAAACTCGTGGTTTAAGGGTTATTATTGGTGTTAGGGTTCGTGAGGGACGTTTGACTGACTAGATCGATTGTTCGCAACGCAATGCGGTCCGTCGATCAATTTTATATTTGACGTAACGTGGGTTTTCGCGAAAAAAAACTGTCAAAATTTACATCATAGCAAACGGAAAACGTCCATAACAAACGGAACACCCTTTACTGCGTCTGTGTGTACACTATAAAATGGGGAGTTAATAACCCATTGCCCCAGAAGCAACAAGAAATATTCCGTGTCAAACGGATTCTTATAAAATGACAGGGGAATTACAAATACATCAGATTACACATAAACACAATATGAAAGAATATCATGTTTTGTACATTCACTGCAAGTTAAATTTGGTCTAATGTACTGAGTTGTCTCAACCTCCGCAATTAGTCACTCCCGTACTGTATATGCGTGTTTTGTAGCGAGAGACTAATAACATGTGGCCTGTCTCGCGATCGTACACCAGACAATGTTAACAGTGGATCGTACACCAGACAATGCTAACAGTGGATCGCAAAAAACGAGCTGAATACAAGAGTCCACCTCATCAATAACTCATTTGCACAACTGTGCTCTAGCAACCCGCATCATTTTTGTGAAGGTCGTAAAACGTGGTCCTGCGGCCCACGCAAGTCGCCCATTCACAGCCACGGGTGTTCTGTCTGTCTACCGTGACACTCGGACCGTCACCTATTGACCCAATAACGGACTAGGGACACACATCGATAACCTGTCCAAGGCCAGGCATCAACATGTACTGTGGCCGTCAATCGAGGTAATGCTTTGGAAGAGGAAAGACGGCCGGCCGGTTGATGCTGACACATACATCGTTTAATTGTTATTTATTGCGCTCGCACGTCGGACTTCAAACTGTTAGTTTAATGGTCGTGGTCACTCTGGTCCTACGATGACCCAGGGTACATGTCAATATTTAGATTTAACTTGATAAGTATTTTGCTGTATAGAAATTACATTTATACAGAAATTAACATTTTCATTGCTTGATACTCATCATCGAAGTAAGACTGGCAACTATTGCTAATGCTACAGCAACGAGGAGGAGGAGGAGGAGGAAGAGGAGGATGAGGAGGAAGAGGATGAGGGAGAGGAAAAGGACGAGGAAGAGGAGGAAGAGGAGGAGAGTAAGGAGGGGAGGAGGAAGAATTGGAGGAGGAGGAGGGTAATGAGGGGAGGAGGGTAAGGAGGGGAGGAGGGTAAGGAGGGGAGGAGGGTAAGGAGGGAAGGTAAGGAGGGGAGGAGGGTAAGGAGGGGAGAAGGGTAAGGAGGGGAGGAGCAGGGAAGAAGCAGCTGCAGAAGCAGCGACAACAGCAACTCTGACCAGAAGGACTTTCACAAGAATTACCACCGGAACCCAACTTATGTTGCGCTTTGTCTACTAAAATTAAAGCCACATTTATCTGAAACAGTAGCGACATACTGTTGTATTAGCACAGAACACCCACCGATATCGTTCATCGACGTCCCGATGTATTGCTTCTTCGTCGACTTCCGGCACACAGCCTCGCTCACGATAATGTCCTCGCCGAGGTCACGTGACAGTGCCGCCACGTGTTCTTTGACAGGTTTACCCTCCAGGCTCAGTTTCATAATGTTTGGCGCCGTCAAGTCGAGCTGCAATGGATTGCAAACCAACTGTACGGTAGGTTGAAAATCATATAAAGATCATGATCTATGTGGATTAAAACTCCTTCACCAGTCCGATTGTTGCGCTGCATTTATGTAGTGTGTGAATAAACTATGTAACTTGCGAAATCGAATTTAAAAAACGCGTAATTTTGTAAACATAGTTGTTATGAAATTGGATTTGTTCGTTAGATTGGGTAACTTGCAAAATGTGAACACCTTTATCTTATTGTATAGAGACGTTAAGCCACTTTTATCAATTTTGCCGATTTTTTCGGATCAACAACTAATTTACTAGTTTAGTCGATGATTTTATCAACACTAAACAATGTATTTAAACCAAGGAGCTGACATATTGTTGTTGTTGTTGTTGTTGCTGCTGGCAGACAAGTTAGAGTTTTCGTGCAACGAGTCTGTTACAAGATGAGGGAGAAATCGAAAGAACCTGATGGATAACCTTCGAACAATTTATCTGTTAGCATGGTCATGCTGGTGTCCTCTCTCTCTCTCTCTCTCTCTCTCTCTCTCTCTCTCTCTCTCTCTCTCTCTCTCTCTCTCTCTCTGTCTTTCTCTCTCTCTCTCTCTCTCTCTCTCTCTCTCTCTCTCTCTCTCTCTCTCTCTCTCTCTCTCTCTCTCTCTCTCTCTCTCTCTCTGTGTGTGTCTCTCTCTGTCTGTCTCTCTCTCTCTTCTCTCTCTTCTCTCTGTCTCTGTCCCTGTCTCTCTCTGTCTCTCTCTGTCTCTCTCGCTGTCTCTCTCTCTGTCTCTCTCTGTCTCTCTCGCTGTCTCTCTGTGTCTCTCTCTGTCTCTCTCGCTATCTCTGTCTCTCTGTCTCTCTCTGTCTCTCTCGCTGTCTCTCTCTGTCTCTCTCTTTGTCTCTCTCTGTCTCTCTCTTTGTCTCTCTCTGTTTCTCACTGTCTCTCTCTGTCTCTCTCTGTGTCTCTCTCTGCTTCTCTCTCTGTCTCTCTCTGTCTCTCTCTGTCCCTCTCTGTCTCTTTCTGTATGTCTCTTTCTCTCTCTCTCTCTCTCTCTCTCTCTCTCTCTCTCTCTCTCTCTCTCATGTCTATTACGCCTAATGACCTTTAGGGTAGCGACGAAATTCCTCCATGCCGGTCTGTATCTTGCCAAGCTCTCGTGTGTGCCCCAGCTGTGTCCTGTCTGCTTCATCTCTGCTTCTACGGACCTGCGCCATGTTATTTTGTGGACGTCCTCTCTTCCTTTTCCCATCAGGGGTCCAGCGCACTGCAATTATGATGATCGAGTTGGCTTCTTTCCGTAACACATGGCCAATCCATTTCCAGCGTCTTCTGGTGATGATGGTGCGCATGTCTTCCGGTTTCGTATCTTCAAGCAGCTGCTTGTTGGAAATTCTTCTGGCCCATGATATCTTTAGGATTCTCCTGAGACTCGTGGTATCGAAGGTTGATAGTCTAGACATGTATTTCTCTGTCGTGCGCCAGCATTCTGACCCATAAAGAAGGGTGGATAGTACACAGCTCTGATTGATGTTTACCTTTGTGTTTGTGCTGTACTGCGTTGACTTCCGCACTTTCATGCTACGCTTTCAAGCTTATGAAAATGATTCTGTCCTTGTTCAGTCTGCTTTGAATGTCCATGCTTGCACATCCGTCCTGGTTGATGACATTATTCAAGTATGTGATGGTGGTAGTACTTGTGAGTTCAGACTGACCAACCTTCACTGCTGATGGAGTTGAGATACTCACAGTCAACACTCACAGTCATCATTTTTGGCTGATTTTAAGTCGGCTGATTGTTGGCTGAAGGTATTGAGTCTTGCTGTCTTGTATTGTATATGGTAACGAGAGTGCGATAAGACGGCGAGGTCATCTGCAAAGTCGAGGTTCTCTAGGTTGGAGAAAAGTGTCCATTTGATTCCTCTTGGTTCGTCTTCTGTTGTACGTCGTAGTACCCAGTCAACGAAAGTGATTGGTCGACATTACACACCCGTGTCTGACTCCGGTCTTCACTTCAAAACACTGGTTACTTTGGCCAATGCTGCATGTGAAGTTTGTGTAGAAGTTTTGAATGATGTTGACAATCTGAAGAGGGATCCCAATGCTCTCAATATTCGCCATACACTTTTAAACCCGGATTGAATGCCTTTTCGAAGTCAATAAAGTTGACGTATAGCTGTCTTTGCCACTCTGAGCATTGTTCAATGATGTTTCGGAAGCTAAATATCTGGAATGTGCATCCGCGTCCTCCACGGAAGCCTACTTTCTCTTTCCTCAGTGTTTCGCCATCAACCTCAGTGATTCGTCGGACAATTATTAGGATTTTACTTGGAACTGACAGAAGGGCGAGTCCACGCCAGTTATTGCAATCGCTTAACGCTCCTTTCTTTGGGATCTGATGGATAACGCTCGAACAATTTATCTGTTAGCATGGTCATGTTGGTGGACTAATACAGGTTAAATCCGGGTTAACTCTGATTACAGATCAGTATCAGTTTTATCGTGTGAAAGTTACATTTACTTCGCAGCATAACAGCTTTGCCTCTTATGAAATAAAAACTACATTGTTCACCTGCTATACCATCTGTTGTCTGGACACGTCCTGGATGGCCACAGCTGGTGCTGATGCAAACGATGACGGAACACCAAATTGTGATAGCCTGTTAACCTTCGTGACAATATATCAACAAAGTCTATAGAGACGTGGCTGTATTCTTGAACCTAGGTGTCCGTGATAAGTCTGGCCATGAGGTGTAAATAACATAGCAAGCGTCGAGCTGATTGCGTCGCGGCGGCCAGACACACATCGCGATAAAACGTGTATGTGTATCGAAAATAACTGATATTAATTCTGGCTGATTGCCTGTCTAGATGTCTGTGCAAGCTAGCTTGTTCAGCCGACAGCGGCGTGTCTTCACTCGATTACTGTTATGCTTATGTTTGTTTGTGTGTGTGTGTGTGTGTGTGTGTGTGTGTGTGTGTGCGTGTGCGTGTGTGTGTGTGTGTGTGAGTGTGTGTGTGTGTGTGTGTGTGTGTGTGTGTGTGTGTGCGTGTGCGTGTGTGTATGTTCGTGCGTTTTGCGTTCGTATACAATAATTACCATTACCATTGGTCGGCCAGAACCTGACCATTGACATGCCTTTTCGTAGGTTGATTGTTCATTGGGGGATGGAACGTCAGCCACTTCAACATTAAGGTTTTCGGGGATTGGTTTGTATGTATGTTTTTCTTTGTTTCAGTTTTTTTTCTCCGGCCATGGCTGGGTATCCATGAGCTTAATCTTGACGATGGTTCTTCACCGTGACGGTAGCAGTGGCCAGCTAGTTGGAGACGCCTAATTTGCATGTTGCTTGAACGCCTGTCTCTGTCCCCATATAGTTCTTCTTTTGTGCAGTGGATATTTAGACGCTTCCTCAACATTCTTGTGTATCTCCCATCAAGTTTCCTTTCCAGCTCTTTGTAAGGAACCAAGTATCAGCTCCGTACTTTCAACAGTTTTACAGTATCAGCATCTGTATGTATATAGGGCAAACTAGCTACGTGTATGTCCATTACGCCGTGGTAGAGAACTAGCAATCAAAGACGACTATGCGTTGTGAATGAGCGGCGGACAGATGCGAGATAAGGAGAGCAGGTGATTGCTGGTTGAGGCCTCCTGTATAGTCTACTTGGGTTTCATCTAAGTGGACAAACGGACACAATTAAAAGAAGGCGCCGCGCCACTGGAGAGAAGCCAAGCCATCGCGTAACTAGATCTAGCACAAGATTTACTTACGGCGATAGCATAGGATGTCCAGATGTTATGAATATGCTTTTGAAATTTAGCGATTCAGCGAGAACAGAGGTGGAACTAGTTTGTACATGCGCGACAATATGTTAAACTAGTCGGCAGACGATGGTCAACCTGCCGCCGGGACTGGTTCCAGCAATTTGAAATATGGCAACCAGACGATACTTTACAGTGCTGTATAGTGTAGATTAGGCCCCCAGACTGCAATGTTTCAGTCGGTTCTGTTATGTTCATATTCGGAAATATGCGCTATAGAATTGTGACGTCGTTGCAATAGTTCGCTTGCACAAACACTTTCACACAAGAACGAAGCTGTTACAAAATGCATTGCGGACAATTGTGCACGATGAACTTTATCTAGTACATTTAACAAGATTTAACAAGATTGCCACCCAGAGAATTAACTCTAGATGACAAGTGGACGAGGAAGCCTTTTGGCTTATCAAGAGTCCATCCCGTTTTATCTACATCTATCCCGCCCTTCTGAGGTGTGTGTCGATTTTATTTTTAAACATATTCACGCTACTAGCACCCACACAATCAGCAGATAATCTGTTCCATTCATTTAGTCCTTTGTGAAAATGAGAACTTTCTTATATCTAACCTACACTGCTCCTTTACCAATGTCCTTCTTCATGTCCTCTAGTCTTTCTATCTTTCTTAACTGAAAAAAAAAAATTCTATCAATATTTTCATAAATATTCAATATTTTAAACACTTCTATATGATCTCTCAATCTCCTCGTTTCTAGTGTTGTTAAACCACATTCTTTTAGGCGATCCCTAAGTTTTTTTTGTATCATTTTAGTCGCTCTCCTGTGTACTCTTTCTAGCATATCTATGTCCTTCCTGCAATATGGCCTCCACGCTTGTATACAATATTCTAAATGAGGCCTAACTATTGTTTTGTACAGCGGTATTATTAGTTCGTTTTCCTTATACACTATATTTTGCCTAATTAATCCAAGGATTTGATTTCCCATTGAAGCTGCCATTCCGCACTGCTATGAAACCTTCATATCAGCACTAATGGTTAACCCTAAGTCCATTTCTTTTACAGTAGTACTTAGTACAGTACCCTCATTCTATATTGTACATCATCGTTCCCATGTCTTGTGTGGAGGCATTTACATTTCTCAAAATTGAATAACATTTGCCGCTTTTCAGACCATTTGATCAACCTGTCAAGATGATCTTGTAAATGCTGTCTATCTCCATCACGTTTAATCCTTGTAGACACTTTTGTATCATCCGCAAATTTCAACACCTTGCTTGTTATATCATCGTCCAAATCGTTTATATATATATTAAGAATAATATAGGTCCTAGTACTGATCCCTGTGGTATCACACTCAAAACTTATTTCCAATTTGAAGCCTCCCCATCAACAACTACCCGTTGTCTTCTGTCAATCAGCCATTTTTCTATCCAGTTAATTATACAATTTTCTATGCCATGGGCCTTTAGTTTAAACAGTAATCTTTGATGTGGCATTTTGTCGAAAGCTTTCTGAAAAATCTAAGTAGATGATATCTACTGGTGACCTTGGAATATGAAACGTTTGTGTCTCGCTTGCCATACTTTCTACTGGGCACGCTGAGGGACTAATGGTTTTCGACTGCATTTGTTAAAATTAAAAGGAGACAGTCTGTTCAAAATTGTTCAGTTAGTATTTAATATAATGATATATTGATCTTAAGTCTATACTAATTATGTTGAAAGTATATTTCCCGCCAAATTGTATATAATAAGCCCATTACAACGTTCGCAATTTGGAAGATACGACCACGGAGCTTGTTCAAGCAGTAAACAAAACATGTAGTTTCAAAACAAACTTTATTGGCAATACAGCCCAGGCGGGCTGAGTTAACCACAACACCCTTTGATGTTCAACGATTCTCCATTTCCCCACGTTCAGCACAGCAGGCTTCCTGTTAGAAATTACGATGCTGGCTAACTCCGGGAAGAAGAACAGACTGGCTCCATAACATTTATTTCAATACTGCTTCAGTGTAGTGTTGTCAGTTTGGAGGAGCTTAGACTCAAGGTCCACGAATGTACTCGATGTCTTCTTACCTGTTGTACTTTCTCTTTCTTGAAGTGCTCCAAACAAGGGATGGCGATTTGACAGAGGAGCGCCTGCAGACGCTGGTCGCTGGCTGTCTGCTCCGTTTTGCAGCTCACCTGGACAGAGAGGGTGTCATGGTGTATCAGTGTGGCACAGAGAGGGTGTCATGGTGTATCGGTGTGGCACAGAGAGGGTCTCATGGTGTATCGGTGTGGCACAGAGAATGTGGCGTAGTGTGTCGGTGTGGCAGTGAGGTGTCATGGTGTACAGTGATTGTGGCGTGGTATGTCGGTGTAGCACTGAGGGTGTCATGGTGTATCAGTGTGGTACAGAAAGTGTAGCATGGTGTGTCCGTGTAGCACTGAGGGTGTCATGATGTATCAGTGTGGTACAGAGAGTGTAGCATGGTATGTTGGTGTAGCAGTGAGGGTGTCATGGTGTATCAGTGTGGTACAGAGAGTGTAGCATGGTATGTTGGTGTAGCAGTGAGGGTGTCATGGTGTATCAGTGTGGTACAGAGAGTGTAGCATGGTATGTTGGTGTAGCAGTGAGGGTGTCATGATGTATCAGTGAGGTACAGAGAGTGTAGCATGGTATGTTGGTGTAGCAGTGAGGGTGTCATGATGTATCAGTGTGGTACAGAGAGTGTAGCATGGTATGTTGGTGTAGCAGTGAGGGTGTCATGATGTATCAGTGTGGTACAGAGAGTGTAGCATGGTATGTTGGTGTAGCAGTGAGGGTGTCATGGTGTATCAGTGTGGTACAGAGAGTGTAGCATGGTGTGTCGATGTAGCAGTGAGGGTGTCATTGTGTATCAGTGTGGTACAGAGAGTGTAGCATGGTGTGTCGGTGTGCACAGAACTAGGAATGGGTGGGTGGTTGGCTCAATTTAGCTGGTTGGATGGATGCATGGTGCATGGATGGCTGGATGGATGGGTGGGTGGATGGATGGGTGGATGGATGGATGGTGAATGGGTGGGTGGATGGATGGGTGGATGCATGGGTGGGTGGATGGATGAGTGCATCGATGGGTGGGTGGATGGATGGATGGTTGGATGGATGGGTGGGTGGGTGGGTGGGTAGGTGGGTGGGTGGGTGGGTAGGTGCGTGGGTGGATGGATGGATGGATGGATGGATGGGTGGGTGGGTGGGTGGGTGGGTGGGTGGGTGGGTGGGTGGGTGGGTGGATGGATGGACGGATGGATGGGTGGGTGGTTGGGTGGGTGGTTGAGTGGATGGATGGGTGGATGGCTGGATGGATGGGTGGGTTCCACGGGGTGGGTGGAAGAGTAGATGTTTGGTGGATGGGTCCGATTGGATGGCTGGGTGGACAGGTTATTGGATGGTTCAGTGGACATGCTGGTTGCGTGATGAACGAGCCAATTAAAAAAACTACCGAGGGAAGGAACAAATGAACGAACGAAATTTAAATGAATTGAATAATATAATAGATGAATGAATGAAGGATCGGTGGTACAATCGGATATATAAACAAACGAACGACCGACTGACCGACCGACCGACCAAACGAACGAACGAACGAACGAACGAACGAAAGAACGAACGAACGAACGAACGAACGAACGAACGAACGAACGAACGACCAACTGACCGGCCGAATGACCGAACGAACGAACGAACGAACGAACGAACGAACGAACGAACAAACGAACGAACGAACGAACGAACGAACGAACGAACGAACGAACGAACGAACGAACGAACGAACGAACGAACGAACGAACGAACGAACGAACGAACGAACGAACGAACGAACGAACGTACGAACGAACGAACGAGATGTAGTAACTGTAGTTGACGATCGTACCTTGAGCATAACTGTGAGGTCCCGGCGTAAGATGAGCACAGCTCGGACACATCGTCTCCCCGGCGACTCTGTCAGTGTCGCGTCAATACTCGACGTGTTGCTCGTCTCGCTCGACTTGTCGCTGCTCACAATATAACAAGTTGTCAGTTGTATGGGTTTTGATTTGTAAATAGGCTGGCAGTATCGATTTCATAGCGCATAAGTTAAGAAGAGCCTCGAAGATTTTACAACTTTACTTCACGACATGTAGGCTTATGACAACATAATGACTAATGATGGGCCTACAATATGTAAGCCGATATCTATTAGCAAGTATACATATCACATAAAAGAGCAATGTTTTTAACATGGTGAAAAGTTGAAATGTATAAACTTCATATTATTTAGCCATTTTTTCAAATAGATTTGAATTATCAAAAAATTAACTCATCTTTATCGTTAATATTTCAAACAAATAATATGACTGGAAGTCGTTTAAAACGCCTACCCTTAAATACACAAAATTAGCATCCCTCACCTGAAGACGGAGTCGGAGCTCCCGTCGATGTCAGGCAGCGAGTGGCTTGTCGTACTGTCCGGCAGCGAGGCTCCGTTCGCACTGTCCGTGATACGGCGGTCAAGAGAGGCGGACAAGGGCGACTTGTCCGCGTTGCTGTTGCTGCAGCCGCTGTTACCGATGCTGCCACTGCCGCTACCACTGCTGTTTTTAACAAACTTGCTCGTTCGGAAGGCTTCGTTGGAGAGTTTCCGTCGTCCGTCCTTGATCATGAGGGAGAACGAGAAGGGATCGTGACGCGAGGGGATTGGGCGAAAAAAGGGGTTCACGTCGGTGTTTGGCGTGGACGGCGAGGGGCGAGAGGAGCGCAACGCCTCGGCGCTCGACGGCGACCGAGTGAGCGAGACGGAGCGAGACAGCTGGATGCGTGTCGGCTTGTCCCCCGGCGGCAGAGGGGGTGGAGGCGGCGGTGGAGGTGAGAGGGGATCGGGGGTCGTAGCCGGGGGTGGTGACGGCGGCGACTGCGGCACAACGACAGGTGGCGCAGGCGGCGGTACAACGACAGGAGGCGCTGGTTGTCGCACAACGACAGGTGGCGCTGGTTGTCGCACAACGACAGGTGGCGCTGGTTCGGACACCATGACAGGTGGCGCTGGTTCGGGTGTGGAAACTGGGGGCTGTGAGGTCACTGCGGCCGAAAGGTGGACTTTCTCGGGAAGTGCTGAGCCATTGCTCGTCACTTCCACGGCCTTCGTGACGTCATGTTTATGTCCGGTAATGTTGACAGCGACCACTGTGACACCGCCTTCAGACGACGATGTCGACGACGTTGACACCCGTTTTGGGGCAGACGTCATGACTGACGTCACTATCGGCGAGGGCGCCCGACGATCTACCGACGACTGGGCAACAGCGAAGACCGGTGTCGATGTTGGTCCGTTTGCAGTCGTGTGCTGGTGACGAAAAACTGACATGGTCTTTATCCCCTTTGGCGACTGCTGTTTGGCCGAAATCGGCATTGATTTTTGTCCGTTTGACGAAGCCTGCGTGCGGAAAACCGGCATTGCCTTGTTGCCGTCCTCTGAAGGCTGTTCATGCAAGACGGGCATAGCGTTTGTTTTTGCTGGACCTGATCCGACCCGCACCACGCTGATGTCATCATTTGTCGCGACGCTCCCGGCCTGTTTTGCGAGCAGCTGGATGTTGACGCTGCTCGCCAGCTGCATCGTGTAGACTTGTTTCTGCAACAGACGTGCACTTCCGGTTAACGAGGGTTGACCTATATAAGTGCCAAGGTTACTCGTCATCTAGGGCAATTAATAGTAATAGCCAACCTGGCACGGTGACGACCAATACATGATAATAGCTTTATCATATTTTTTTGTATAAAATATTTATCTACAATATCTATAATTTCATTGAAGTTGCCATTGCTTTTATTTATAACTAGGTTGTGGTAGACCTCCAGGATGCAGAATAAAATCCACTTATAAGACCGACACTTGAGATCGGCGCTTCCAACAAGAAACAAACACAGGCAATATTTGCTAGAGAAACTGAAAGCGTGAGACGGACAGACTATTCACACAGACAGCATGATGGAGATGGATGGCGTCCATTGCCTTCTGTCTTGTGAGCCTAGTGGCCAAGCGAATGAGTCAGTAAGTAGATTGAATTAACATTTGATTTATCCTGGTCGCATTATTTTTCCAAAAGCCTTCGTTTTTTTAGCAACTTCCTTTACATGGAACTTTCATTTACTTGAAGCGGTAACGAGATGTAGAATTATCCTGTCATTGTGCGCAAGGTATATGCGCCTAAGAAAAACATTGCCACCGTATGTGTAATTCAGCAATGGAACACCTCAGCCTAATTCCATGGGCTGGTCGGTGCGTTTCGACTTAGAACGAAGGGACCAGGTCAGTTTGTTTACTAGGTCCGGCAATGGGAAGAAATGGGTCAAAGAAAAACGAATCACCAAATCACGAAACATTCGCTTTGTTTTGCACAGAAGTACAGCAGGGCGGTGCGGTAAGACAGTTACCCTGCGGTCCGAAACAAGCTGGAGGCCTGTCGGAAGCACAACTGAAGCGTATCGTTGTAACAACACTTTGTCTGCGGATTAGAAAGACACAACGGAAACGCCGGCGGGACACGGAGGTCTGGCGCCCCTCATATCGGCAGTGGTGATGTTTAGTGGTTCGTGTATAATACGTTTTAACATCGGCATATGTTGCTTACAAAGAACCCGTGTGCTATCATTTTGCGAGAACTTCGTGCCCATAGTTAAATCCATTATAGCTTGACGATCATATAATATTCGGCTAAATGAGAATTGAAATTTAACTTTGCCGGATAAAAGCAGATTTCCCCGGGAGTTTAGGTTTACTGCTCATTCCGCAATCACGAAGCGGCGTAGATAGATAGCATATATAAAACACCGCTTTCGCCAGTTTTTGGACTGAATACTAATGACGCAGCAATTTTAATAATTTAAATAGGCCTACTGCTTTTGGAGTAATCTTTTTTGTAGTACTGGTCTTAGTGTTCGAGACCTGAATGTTGCTTTGTTCGTAGATTATATATTAGTACATATCTCGAAGGCTTGTGCTGGCCTAGTTGACCGACACACATAGTTAGCAACGAAACCCCTTTAGCAGTAATTAAAGTACAGGGTAAAACAAAAATAACGGCAGAAAATTGGTTATATAATGAGTTTGCGCACATCACGTAAGGTGCGCGCGGGGAGGTTGGATGCTGTGAGGATCCGTGTCTGGAGACGTTGACATGATATCCAGGCCCAAAGGATTGGGGAGGTGCTATTTTAGACATGTCCAACGTTCGACAGGGAAAGCCTCCAACATAACCCTCATCGATTGCGAAAATTACCCAACAACATTACCACATCGACACCACGAAAAATGTTCCAGGAAGAAAAAGCACCCAAAAACAACAACCCGGCTACGGGCCTGATATGCTTCCCTTCAGGCATATTTATCATCATTCCAGACACACGAGAATATCTTCCTTTTCATCTTCTTAACACATTACGTGTGACACTCTTTAAGGTATTTTGTTGCACTATACGCCAAAAGTTAACGAAGTAGGGTCTACTAACAATCCTTCTTAAAAGGGTCAACTTTTTTGCGACCGACCAGAGAAATTATCAGAGTGCAATGCACAAAACGCGCTTCAGCCGTACAATTCTTTCCGCGGAATCCATTTGTGACGTCATCGTACTATATTTTTGATGCGCAAAAACTTTCGCAATAGAACGAAGCTATTGCAAACAGCGTTGCTAATTAACGTTTAATGTGGATAAATACACATAAAAACGTATGTATTACATCAATAACGGTTTTTAGCGAATATGACTAAACGAAATATAACTAAGTGCAGTCATCACGGAATAATGTTAACGTTGTAGAACGCTTCAGCATAACCACCCTAGGAGGTAAGCCGAATGGTGGATAATGTCTGGAAATTACCGCGTTACATCATTTGTGCTTTGCCTGACAGAAGGTTTCAGGTTACCTATAATTCGAGTCAGATATTTCGGTGTAGACCAGACGGGGCGGATTACATCCACACCCATGTTTAAAACATAATTTACTAAGACCCCCAGCACAGCTTGTCGCCGCCCCGTATATAGATTGACGATGCCCTCCATAAATTGGCGGAATTTTTTCATTTGCTGCAAAATTGCAACAAATTTCATTGTGAATTTTGATGGATCACTCTCTTTATGCTATCACATCTGTGCGACATTGTCAAAACTTTTATGTATCGCAATTTTATTACCCCCGATATAATAATTATTAAAACACACCCACATAGTTATATGGCGAACTATTTAAGTTGGAGTTGAAGTTAGAGTTCCAGTGAACAGGTGTGTCAGCAGATGATGTCCAAAGCATTACATTTGTTCCATGTAGTAGACATTGCCATGTATAAAATTGTACTTTTTACGGTTCACGTTTTAAAAGATATTTACCTTACATATATTTTGAAATGACACGCGCAGGGATTCGCCTAATTCGAGTTTAGTAATGTCTGGGTCAATCAGTCAAAACTGTGAATCTTATGTGTGGATGTGGATAGACAATATAAAAGGTAAAGGCAAGTTCTTATACAATTATAGTGCAGTATCCAGTCCTCGGGACTGCTCAAACCGCTTTTCACTTTACTCCCTGGCAGACCTGTTCAATCGAACACCATCTTGACTTCTCTGGGAAGTATCCAGTCACGCTGCAATTAATGCGCGAAGACTGTTCATATACAAATATCCACCACTGTCTATAGCCAGATACTCATTCATACAGCTGAATGAACTGGAGCAACCCAATGTCGGTTGTATTTCGCCTACCCCTGTAGTATTATATGACTAAATTTAAAGTAATCATATTTAATCATACCCAGTGGCGTTATCAATGTAGTGTCATGCATTGCAACCGTATAACAACTCAACTTGCCATGTAATGATAAACTAAGATGACAACGCATAATAGAGTATTACGCAAAATATACGCAGTTTCTGTCTCGTTTCCACCTGGTTTGAAGAAAGACTAAATACATATTTAACAATAAAACAGTTAACCCATTTGTATCAGTGGATCTGCTTTTCACCAAGTCAGTGGTTGTCCACTTAACCATAACTTTATTATCCACAAATATTAAATATATTTGTTAAAAATATCGGCACGAACATCAGATCCGACCACTACTTGTACCTTCTGACCTATCTCCCCTTCACGTATACTAAAGGATCGGTTCAAGATGTCCACGGTCCGTTTAGTTACCTTCCATCTCCACCAACCATAATACCTTTCTCCGTAATTATGCGGGCAACCCAGCGGAAACATATCACATTTGTCACTTCTGCTAATGGTACTAAACCATGTAAATGATTGTTGCAACCTGTCATCTTCATGACAGTGTCATTACTGTCATAAAGTTGTGACCATGGGAGGTGAGTAAGTGCATAAAACACCTGTTGACCTCAATCACTCCCATATTGTGAGGCTGGGGTGAATGAGGTCAACAGGTGTCAAAACGATTTAATTAAAGTTACAAAAGTAATATCCTTAAGAGTTTTTGTTATTCCTTCTTACAGTAAATCTGAAAAAAGACAATGAACAATCATAATTTTACCGTTGACCGGTTGAGTGCTACCAGCCGGGGTTAGTATTCAGTTTACGAGAAACCGGTCAACTTTGGTCTATAAGGATTTTCTCACCACGTCCATGTTTAGAGCTCGACGAAATTGCTTTTTGATGACGAAGTAAATGTCTGCGCGCTAGGATACTGAAAGTGTATGCCTTTCTTTATGTTGATATATAAACAAGTTAATTATTGTAATTATTTACTAAAATAGGCACCTATCTCGTTCATACGGCATATGCACTAGGTTTCCGATGCGGGTAATATATGTTGTTGAGATGAGAATATGAGATAATGACCCTGAAGGAAAAGACTCCATTTAACCTTTTGATCAACGGTTACATAATGATTTATATACATAGGTCTACAGGTCACGGCAAAAGCCATTTTAAGTAGTCAGCCTTTTCCCATGATGACTTGCGCGTTAAATATGTCCTTGTTATGGAATTTGTAACATGGTGCATGTTATGTAGACTAGCCCAATAGAGTCACACATTTTATTTGATAAAACACGCATGTGTCGTGCTGTATTTCGACTCTTAATTTGTTTTGCCTATTGGACTGAACGCGGTTGTTTGATGTTCATCTGATAAGATTTAGTCTGAAATCAACTAGACCAGAACAGCCCGACAAAACATGGCGTTTATTTGACCAACAAAAAGGCGATGTTGCTCACGATACTGTTACGTGGGGTTAGGTTTTTACTTGCCATGCACATGTTTGGTGCAAATGGTTGAGAATAATTACATTCTGTTAACATTCGGTGAGGTTGCTATAACTACTGGCTTTGCTTGTGATCAATATATGCGCATAAGTAATAGTAACTGTTCGCAAGAAACAAAACCGCCATTTGTATTTCTGCAAGCAGCAGCAGTAGGCCTATTGCTGCGTCAGCTTTCATGCGGTTATCGCACGTTTTATTTGCTCGTCCCATAAAGAGTTTCTTTTTGTCCGGGTCCGTTTTTGCTACTGACTGATTACACAAAGCGGCATCTTTTTATATCTGTGACGGTCGGAATGGGGAAACTTGCACGATTCATGGCCACCTCAATAGCAAACGATTCGCCAACACACGACTGCCTTTCCTTGCCGTGAGGTGGTTCCAATCTCGTGACCTGGGGGTTCTGGCTTCGAACAGCCGGAGGCAGACCATGTTTACTAAGCTTGAGAATAACTTAACAATAACCGATGCACTTACCATTATAAGGCCAAAGTTGAAACACAAAGAATAATACTTGATCTCTACATCTAACATAACTGATCTCTATATTTAATATAAACACAATAAAATTACCAAAAGCAGATATTCCCACTGTATAGCTCAAACAATTCTGCTAACCACAACTTTATATAATCAGTAATAAATTTTGAATCATAGAACGTGCAGGATAATGAACAAAAGATTGTTGTTCTCAAAAAATGTCCCACCATATGTTAACTATCCAATTAGTACTTAATAATTTTCGGCTGACAATGTGTGTGTGTGTGTGTGTGTGTATGTGTGTGTGTGTGTGTGGTAAGGTAACGGTGTGTGTGCGTGGTGCGGCAGGTGGCATCGCAGGCAGGTTCAGGGGTGGCATTGCAGGCAGGTGGTGTGTGTGGCAGGTGGTGGCAGGCAGGTTTTATGCGCGCAAGGCGTTTGCGCAAGCGCGGTAAGTGAAGGTGGTTGGCGTTACGCGAACCCGTTACTTGTCCTCAACTGGCTACAACCCGATTAATCATCTTCTCCCCTTATCCTGGTCAGAGTGGACGCAATACCAACCCGGTTTATCTTTAATCCCAAACCATCGATAACCGAAAATCTCTTACCATTACTTTCTATAAACTTTTACATTTCATTATGTCCAACCGTATTCGTAACCCACTTAGATATGCTATAAACTATTTGGCATATGTACAGACATTACAACGCGGTCCAACCGAGAGCCCAACTATGTTGCGTGTTGTATAGGGTTCGACTCAATCAGTTCACCGGGCATTCAACACAAGCGTGATTCTTCGAGCCTGGCACAACCACACCAGAAATAGCATCGCACAAAAAGTCCACTTTGATACAAGTCGATACTGTTAAAGGATGGTTCTGTAGTCATAACAGATAAACATCAGTCGTGATAACGGGTAATCATACGACGCGGCCAAGCGTAGTAGATCTCTCGAAGAGATGCGCCATTCATGTGGCTACTGTGAAGTCTTGAAAGACCCCGGATCTTGGGTGTTCTATGCATAAAAACATTCCTGCGTTATAATAATAATGTATGCACGGTGGCGCTATAAGCACTAGATATTTATAGAAATAAAAAACACGTTAAAGGTGCCAACGCGAATGTGTTCAAAAGGGAGGGGAATTAGCAAGATAATAAACAATACAAATAGCGCATTTAATGGTTATTGCTTATCTTGTTGCAATACTGCGCCGAGGCTGCTAATACTGGCGAAGCGTGACACAGATCAGTCAAGCCGACCGGCGACCGCACCGTCGGCAGGCCGCGGCGTCGCCAGATTCCAGGCATACTAACGGTGTCAGGCCACGTACGTCAAGCCAAACTCTGTTTCACCAACCATCAAAGACAGAGAAGGGTGAAGGATAGTGAGAGAGAGAGAGAGAGAGGAGAGAGAGGAGAGAGGAGAGAGAGGAGAGAGAGAGAGAGAGAGAGGAGAGAGAGAGAGAGAGAGGGATAAAAGATTACAGAGAGAGAGGGGGGAGAGAGAGGGGAGGGGGAGAGAGAGTGGTGGGAGAGAGAGGGGGAGAGCAGGATGATATAGAGAGATAGAAAGAGACAGACAAATAGAGACAGACAGAAAAAGACAGACTTATCTCTTCAAGCAGGTTCCAAAGTTACCCTTGAAGATGTCGCTGTGTTTGGCAATGCTGTTCAAACCGGCGGTGATTCTTCTTGAATCTCCTTTGCCTTGGTTTGTGTTCGATACTGTATCGCTGTTTCAGATAGGCCGAAGCGTTCAACTGCCTCAACTGGTGAAGTTGATTATATATATATATATATATATATATATATTGGTGTGTAATTTTCTAGCATCACTTTTGTTTTCAAAATGTTCACTTTCGCCAGACCTTTGTTTTTCATTTCTTCACCAGTTAGCTCTTTTTGCAGCATTTTTGTAGTTCTTGTGGTGTAGTAGCGCATTTGAGAGTATAAGCCGTCGGCGAAGGAAGATGGCTGGGCTATTATCGTCTTAATCACGCCTTATAAGCCCTTGCGCCAGTCTTTGAAATATGCTTTCGAGCGTTGCTGTAAACAGCCTGGGCAATATGATGTCACCTGTCAAAAATTCTCCTTTGATGCTGATCTGTTGCTCTGTTTGTGTAGATAGACTGGTCACCGAGCTGTCGGTGGTGAAGATGATTTCAGGATTCTTTCGACGCAAATTACCGTGGCTATTGGCTTAGCCAGTAGTCTTCGAGGATGGTATCTTCTCCAGCTTTTAATGTTTCAATGTTTACATAGTCGTTGCCTGATGTCTTCCCATTCTTCATATATCTTAGCGCTGCTTCCACATCCCATGGTGTTATCTTTGGTACCTCTTTCGGGTCGGTGTGAATTATGGTACTCTATTCACTGTCAAATAGCTCGGTATAGAATTCCTCTCTTCGTTCCTCTTAGTCATATCTTGTTTTTATTTTAGGCACTTCAGTTTGTCTTAGAAGGAAACTTTAATCTGCTTCTTATTTAAAATCTTTGATGCCATAATCGTTTCTCGTATGATCTTTTGTTTGTACTTCCTGACGTCCTCCTTCGCTTTCTTTTTGATGGTCTTACATATTTCTGCGTACTCTATTTGTTTTTTTTTACGGTCGCCGTTATCCACCATTTCTCATCGTTTCTTCATCAGTGCTCGTGTCGGTGACGATATTTTCGCCTTCACATGTCTGTTGATTGCATGCATGCATGCATACATACAAACATACATACATACATACATACATACATACATACATACATACATACATACATACATACATACATACATACAAACACACACACACACACACACACACACACGCATGCATGCATGCATGCATGTATGTACGTATACATACATATAGACAGCCACAACAGACAGACGGACAGACGGACAGACGGACAGACGGACAGACGGAAAGACATACATACGGACACGGAGAGACAGAGAGACACACAAGCAGACAGACAAAACATACATACTTAGCCTTTAGCAAACATGTGTGTGTATATAATTATGGAACCAGAATTTAGACGGAAAATACGGCATAATGTGCGATAGCTTCACTTTTATTTCCACATGCACCTGACCCATGTAGGCACGCCTGCACGCCACCTGGCCCATGTAGGCACGCCTGCACGCCACCTGCGCTCCACTAACATTCACCATCCATTTAAACAAATGCTACAGTGTGACCGAATCGCAGTGTCCATCACCTGCCTGGCCACACAATGCAATGGTCGATTCAGCCATTCTGCTGGTACTGCATATCAGAGATTCCACTTCAAAGGTCCAATCTCTCATTTTTACCCACGAACCAGACCGGTAACTGTCAATCAGCAGACAATGGACACAGATCAAATGAAAATATCGAAAAGCAAAGCACGTGTAATCTTTAAGTTATTCCGTCGACGCCTTCAAGAATAACAATGTCCTCGAACAACGGACGCTGACAATCTTCTCGAGTTCCTCTTCACGTCAGTAGTGTTATTCCTAATGTTTAACGAGTGCTTTTGGTCGTGCACGATTTGCCCGTTGTAACTGCTAACAAGTTCGCTGAATGTTCCAGCACTGTGTCTGGGAACGTTTTGTGTCACTACCAATTAAATGAAGGTTTTATGGGAGTTATGTATTCGTCAATTGTGCAAAAGAATACTTAAGCAGCAGGGCGGTATAGACTACTCAGGGTAAATGCATATTCCTGGTGAGCGACATGGGACATGTTCAAATGTGTTTTGGTGATGCTGCGTATTAATTACGTGGCCAAAATGTAGAACACGAAGCGTCGTCCGGCAGCCTTGGAATGAAAGTCGAAACATAGAATCGTTGTTAAGGGAAAACATAAATAAATGATCTATGAAGAATGGGTTGCTCCTGTTCTGCTGATCGTGCGATGAATCAACAGCTGATGATGCAATTGAAATTGTTCTAAGTGATAAACGATCTAAGCGCCGTCATAGTTGTTTGCTAGGCCTATATGTCATGCCCATCTTGCAATTGAAGACTACTTCAAACCGGACAATGGCGGCTTCGTGGGCGACCTCGAGTAAGATTGCCAACGATGTTGAGCGGGGACTTGAACATAGCTGGCTTGCAACTGCGCAGTTCCGGGGACATCAGAAAGCTATATATATATATATAGTAATCTATATATATATATATATATATATAGTAATATATATATATATATATATATATATAGTAATGGCCGGTAACTGCACATTCTGCATGCCTAACCAGTTCTCCCCCCATTATAAAACCAAGGCTAGCACTCCACTGTCCAGTGGATATAACGTTCACGTCCTCACAATATCTCCCGAAAATTAAAGACATGGGAAAACACAAAGCATAGGCGACCATCTCCAAATCGAAACTTTGTAGTTCAGACCACTGTCGACTGTGTCGGTTAGGCATCGCCACCGCCTCAGAAGTTTTAACATAAACTTAACTGTGCCGATTCTTGTCATCTCTGAACAAGAATATAAGCTCCACTGGACATTATCTATTACGGTGGACAGAGGGTAGATTCCACGACGGGAGGCATGCGTGAAGACAATGGGAGTTGTGGTCACAACTCGCAGTGTGCATGAATCGTGGATGTTACTGGATATTAAAAATGGAACTGAAATGTAGGGGCATATGATCACAGACCCTGAGGCTGATGGCGGCCTGACTGAGTCATTGGCCTTGCAATCAGGCTAATTAGTATGCGGGATTCCGCTTACCCGGCATTGCTATACTGTCGACCAAGGAATTCGGTTATTGTGAAACAGTCAGAAATAGTTAATAAACAATGTTAGTAAACAGTGGGCGTGTTTATTGATGGAAACGTTGCCACCTGGTGCTACGGAACGATAGCGATATCATCAGAAGTTACGAAATAACGTTGACGGTTTTATTTTGACGTCATAATGAATATATAAAATGTGGGTAAATCTCAAACACTTGAAGCAAAACCTTCTTTCAAATTATCATTATTGTTGGTGTTTAAGCCACCGTTATCATTCGTGATGCATTATGTGTGATGTTGATATACCAATAATTTGTCGGTCCATTTCATCAACTTATGGTAGGCCTAGACATATAAGCAAAGGAACTGCTGATTCACGATGATCACGAATCTATACTACCTCAGATGTTTTAATATACAACCGATAGGAGGGTGTCTCAGCGAGGCGGGTAGCCAGCGGGTCGGCGTACTTCCCCCGCCATGCGTGGGCCTATTGGGCAGCAAATGCGGGAAGTCAATACTGTAATTTCTCGTCATGTGTGAAGTCGTGATAGCCGGCGTGTAAATTAGGAACGCACAGGTATTACGACCTGGCCTAATAACTAATGAATGCTGTACCATAACAATATTCGATTGTACTTATATAGTAGATTTCTGCCGCAAACTTAGGGGGTGCCATACTTTGCTATTGAGCATTGTTGTCGGTATTTATTGTTTTAGGTGAGTACCTCTGACTGTAATTGGTGAGTTTTGGTTGTCAAAAAGTAAGGAGAATATATTTATTTTCTAAGGGTAGATTGTTGCAATCTCCCCGCCTTTTTAATTGTTAATCCGGGATCCAACATTGGTTCACATATTACCTAACTTGAACGCACGCACACACGGACGCACACACACGCACACCACAATATGACATCCTAGTGAAGTATTCATTACGATACACTAAAGTCATTAATGAAATAATTAACTATCAACAATACTTGGGTTATTATATTGCAATCACTGTCATTAAACGGTCCATGTGCGTGTATAATGTGCATGCAAAAACACGAAAACAAATGAGTACGTGTAATTGCCGAATTAGCACAACGGTTCAACGGGCTTGGGGCTCAATGTTTGTTGGTGGATGTGCCAGAGGAAATAAAAGATCGCACGCAGTGAATATACCTGTGTGCAATCGATTGTAGAACCACAGAGTGGTGGTCGTTAAACCCATCAGAATGAAACAGTCATGCCGAGGCTTAGACAATTTCTCTAACCCCTAAACACGTCAATTATTACCAGATTCCCCTTACAAGCTAAATATAATTATACACAACCAGTACGTATGACCACCATAATACAATCAATATTATACCAAACAGACGCATGTGTTTGTAAGAACATTTCCTGTCTGACTATTTGCAAACTACAACATATGTTAACATAACAGCACGTGCACCACAGGAGCAATTTTATTTACAATCAATGCACCTTGTGCGTTCGCCAATCGTGTGACTCGGCAAAAAAGGCACACGCTATGTACGTGTGTCGACTGGCCTATGTGTAGAATTCGTCTATTATAAACAAGATGCGTCGCGTAGCGCATACACCGTTCGGGTTGAGAAAGAACGACAAAAAGACGCCACATAAACGTAGAAAGATTTAACAAGATTTAACAAGATGTAACAAGATTTAACAAGATTTAACAAGATTTAACAAGATTTAACAAGATTTAACAAGATTTAACAAGATTTAACAAGACTGCCGACTAGAGCTATAAGCTCCAGACGGCACGTGGACAAGGAAGCCTTTGGCTTATCGAGAGTCCAACAAGTTTCCACCTACATATAACCCGCGCTCGCCAGATAGATGTCAATTTATTTATTTTTATTTATTATATTATTTATTTTTGAACATATTCACACAATCATGAGATCATTTGTTCCAGTCATTTATTGTCCTCTGAGAGAATGAGTATTTTCTCATATCCAACCTACATTGTTACAAATGGCCTAATACGAAATGCGATTGCTCACATGGATGTTAACGTCCGCTACGGCCAATTTAAGCCAACTAATTATTATATTGATTCACAGAACTTAGACTATAGAGATGTCTCAATAGTCATTCTGTCGCCAGTAACGTTGGCGTGGTGCGCACAAGTCTGTCACGGTTGACTTGATAGGTAGTGTAGTTTGCAATCGCGCATGCAGAATATTGTGAACAAATGTTTTTTTAATCCGAGAACAGTGACTTCACGTTTTTTTGTGAGTCACGTCATGACATCACGATACTAATTATATAGTAATATAATTGTATAGTATAGTTTAGTATAATTGCGGTGTGGGCCCATTCGGAGCGTGGCTAGCCACGCCATCAGTGCCGTTAGTGGCTGAGAGAGAATGCAGCAACAAAGGCACGGATGGCTCGCTGCGACACTTAACGGTGGTCATAAATCAGGCAGCTACAACAGGGCCTACATCCAGTGGTTACTGCTGTATACCGGAGCTGAAACGTTTGTGGTCAGCAGTGCCTATTTGAAGTTGTGGGTACAACACAAATGCTGATGGTCCACATTTCAACATGAATAAAAACAACAGTGTGTG
Source organism: Paraescarpia echinospica (assembly GCA_020002185.1). Classification (NCBI taxonomy): domain Eukaryota; kingdom Metazoa; phylum Annelida; class Polychaeta; order Sabellida; family Siboglinidae; genus Paraescarpia; species Paraescarpia echinospica. Next base: position 70,935,848 of record CM034532.1, read on the forward strand.
TGTGTGTGTGCGCGCGCACGCGCGTGTGTGTATGACCATGTGTGGGTGACCGCGTGAGTGACCGCGTGAGTGTGTTCAGGGTTATGTAGCGGAAACATTCCGTTGTTGTATTGTCACCCTCAGCGGGGCTTAGGTCAAGTATTTGTACTTGACTACAATAGTTTAGTTTGAAAACGGGCTGATGTTTCACGTGCCAGTGAATCTATGCTGTATTTGACAACAGCACGACGTGTAGTACGTTCGGCCACATGGCCTGACGTCCAAGACGTAACTACGTATGGAGGAGACCTCAACCGAAATCTTTACATATGGCTATATTAAGTTCGACAGCACAATGCACCCTATCAGAAGCCTGGTCAAGCTTGGGTTGCTTCTTGATGTTTGATTACTGGACAAAGACAATATCAGTTACCGTATCGGTGATTTGAACGGATGGACCAAAACATACAATATGTATACAGAAATCTACACCAATTCCTGGAAAGCGCCACGAGCCGCATATAAACATACACGTTAGACCCCAGTCGATATGGTCTAATTGTTGTTGCACATATCTACATTTGAGGATCACACGCACGCACACACGCACGCAAGCAAGGACGTATGCACAAACACACACACGCACGTACGCAAATACGCAGGTACCTTACCTTGCTGTTCTGTTGCGTGTTGGTAGCCATCATTGTCCTCGCGTTGACGGCGTCAGAACGGCAGAGAGAATCTGAAACAGCACAAACATTGTTTCGTTAACGACACTTTACTGTTGCGAAGCCGCTAAATCGTTTGCCTGGGCAACGGTGTGACGCCGAGGACGCCACCGTGAACGAGTCCGTATGAAGACCGAAACTGCGACATTGTTTCATCATTATTCAAGATCTTGCACATCCGACATCGTGCGGACAGTCCCTTGCTCACATTCTTTGTAGTCCAGGGGCGTTTGCCCGTTTAATGGAATGTATTATTTAACTGGTACATCATAAGGAAATCTGATAACGAATGCAATGGACATGAGGGTTAACTATTTGTAAAGCATTTGCAGAGGGGTGTGCTTTCGTGTTATCCCTAGTTATGTATGCGCGAAAGGTAAGTTGTTCTAGAGCTTACTACATGTGCCCTGCTCAACTAACATCCTCTGGCAGAATTTACCTATGTATCTCGATTGTCAAGGGTAAACTTACATACAAGTCAATGACTTCCTGTTCAACCCCTTCAATCATTGTACACTGTACATCCTCACGTGTATTAGAGCAAACTTGTTTTTGTCTTGTATATATATTTTTGTTGCAAATGTTTGAAATAAAAAACGTACGTTCGTTCATTCATTCATTCATTTATGAGGGAAGCATTAAATCACGATGCAGTTACAGAGCTAAAACAATTCGTTCACACACACACACACACACACACACACACACACACACACACACACACACACACACACACACACACACACACACACACACACACACACACACACACACAAACATATATATATATTCATCACTGTCTGTAGCCAGGTACACGTTTACAAAGCTGGGTGAACATAAGGTAATGTGTAGTGAATTACCCAAGCTTCGTAAAGAAAGTATGAGGATTCGAATCCCGATTCTTTCCAACTAGAGTGTGATGCTCTAAACACAACGCTACCGCGCCCTACTCACTTACCATATCCACCATCACATCAGTCAAACGTTAGTAGGTATGTAGCTCCAACACAAGTATTGCTGATTGTTGCGCTGTCGACATTGAGAGACTTTAATAATGCTTTACGAGCGAGTCTGTTTTTATGACAGTTGCTGGGTGTTGTGAGATCGTTGGTTTCAATCGATATTGTTATTGGATTTAGTTTAACAAAACAACGTTTATTGTTATAAAAACAAGCATGCAAAGAAACACTTAGAGTATAAAACAGTGTGCGCGTTTGCTGCATTCTTTTCCTCAAGAGCGCAAAGTCGTGGTAAAACGACTTAAGGAAGGAATAATAGAATAGCTGGGTTGTCTTCACTTTGTGCGCTGTCCTCCTCTGCATTATCGGCAGATAGCCAAACATACGGATTACCAGACCACTCATTACACGTGACCTTGTAACACAATATATCGAGGCAAATGTGGACACAACGAGTGTCAATAGTTTCACACACAATGGGAGACTAATAATTTCACACGGCCACAGCATACCGTCTTGCAACATCTGGTCCTCTGCTTCGACGTGTCATGACTTGCACGATTCGTGCAGCCTCTTAAGGGTAATAGACGCTTGTTTAATTACTATGAACTGGCCTAATGACAAATAGGCGCATTTGTTCCGTAACAAGTGAAAATATACGGGGGCGGCGCTCGCATTCAACGTATAATCCTCTTAGAGTCAGGTGAACAGATATTCAACAAGTCAATAGAGTTGAGTACCTTAGCTGAATGATTGCACCAAACGGAAAGACTGACGACAAGATGAATTTGCATAGGAAAGAATAACTTCCATAAAACCTTTGACGAATGCCTATGCCGTGTTTGCTAGTGAACGAGAGTGAGAGTGTTAATGTGCTACACGGTGGATAGTTATGATATACGAGCGCGAGACGGGCACTAATAAGAACCAACCGTGACAGAATACTGATGCTGCACAAATGTTGGTTTGGGGAGCGGTGGTCCGGTACTTGAAGCGCCGGACTGTCAGTCGATAGGACGACGTTCGAATCCACCTACTGCCATTTCGAAACTTGGGGGAAGTTTCGTTGAAACCGAATTGCTGGTGTGTTTCGGAAGAGACGATAAAAGCCGTTAGTTCCTTCTATTCGTTGTCTAAGCCAGGGGAACTAAAACATCCGACACAGGGGGTGAATATGTAACCTGTCTTTGACTCTCATTCTCTAACACAGTACAATGTTGCCGCAGAGAGGGGTATATACGACATGACTGAAGAAAGTACAGACTACAGTGTAGCCTAGATAGCATGGATAACTGTACTTGGCTAGTGAAAGCAACACGATCGCCCACTACTACAGCGCACCATCGGCTCTAACATATAACAACGATGTCCTCACCCAATAACAATGTTGTCCTGAAATAATAACTATGACCTCACCGCCACACATGTATAGAACCTAGATCCATTACTCGCCAATGCATTGAAATGTCTGGCTAATCAATACAAACTTTACACTTAAACCCACGACAATTAAACCAGATTATTTGATTTGACACACTTCGTATTACTACCGACGTAATATGCAATATTTAGACAAATAGGCAACCCCAAGTTTCCTTCCGCGTTGACTTACTCTAGATACTTGAAGACGTCAGAAGAAGTGTCGACACTTTGTAGTAATATAATATCTCCAAACTTCTATTCTATACAAGAACTGCGCTGATACAGCGTAGCACCATGTAGAGTAGCGTCGCGCTGAATGCAACAGAGTCGACAGGAGCAGAGGCGACAACAGCGACCGTACGACCGACTCTCTACGTAGCTCCCGGCTCAACCGTCTCGCACCGGTGCCAGCGACGGTATGTACCGCGAGTCGGCGACGACAACAATCATTAACGACAACAAGAAACGGCCTGCCGCGGTCGCGCCATCGATATAAATCGCTGCGACGAGAACGCAGCGGGGTATGTCTGACTCGCCACTCGTCACGCCTGGTTGCGTCCACTTCCGGCAAGAATTTGGCAGTCTCGGCCACCAGGTCCGCGGTTGTTATGGTTGGCGCACTGAGTGATCACCTGTTTGTATCCCAGTGACAGGGGCAATGGGCGGACCCTCGAATGTTAAATTTAACAAACTCATTATGTTGTAAGGACACACTTCTGGTGCAAAGTCGTAAACTTTTGTTCTAATTTTCAAAGAAATCGATTTCAAGTTGTACAGGTTACTTCAAAACGTGAGCAGGAATAAGTAACTTTATGAAACCTACAAAACCGTCACACGTTTTAATGCACCTGAACGTAACATATGGGTGTGCATAATATCTAAATATAAAAAGCATACATTAAAAATTCGCGTAACACATAATCACTTGGCGTTTTAAAGAAAAGCTGTACAGTGTACTGACATCCGGCTTTTTCACTGTAGTATAGGGCCTGCTATTGTAAACTAAATCTCGTTACTGTAAAAACCGTGACGTAACTAAAAGGCACAGACGAATGTATGACAAACATCACGTGAGCGGGATAGTGAAACCATCCGCTATTACGCAGCGTTGCCATGTACGTAGGCGTATCTGCCACGACGCTTAACATTTCATCCTCGACAGCGGCGTTCCTTCTAATAACAGTATATGAGAGAAAAAACTACTAATTTGTGTTTGTAATGACGCCTATCGAGAGCGAGCGACAAGCATCTGTCTTGCGCGTGACAAAACAATGTTTTGCATTAAGGTGTTCACACGTTCGATATTAGGCGGTTAGAGCGAAACGACACAAAGTTGTCAAAAGAACATTCCTAAATCAAGTCAGCATCCGAAATGTTAATGGTATTGGGCTGTAGATGATTATATATGTATATGTTGGACGTAGATATGGATATTAGGAGTTTAGCAAGTTGGACATTTTACTAGGGTGTCACAAATAGGGCTACGTAACTTAGTTAGAACCTTGATATATCGATAGAGTGAAACGAGTTTGGAATCATCTTGGTGCTCTTCGAAGTCTTGGTAATTTCGTTCACTCCACGTTGCTTCAGGTGCATACCTTATCAGGTAAATTATATGGACGAACATATTTTTAGCTAGACCCCCCTATACTTACAACGTGGCTGATTTTTTTCGTTGAAAGGTTTCGCGCCGTGTAACAACACACATTAAAAAATAGCGGTTATTACAGTGAAGCGCCTTTACTTCTACTGGACTGTTCAACATAACCTCTAATTGCACAACTTAGGAACGGAGCCTCGCTGACAGCTGTCCTAAACTGGTATGGTTCACTGGTATTTTAGGTAGCACTTACCCACAATCGAGTACTAGAATTCTTCGATACCACAACACCGCTGACCGTACCAATTGCATAATGTCAACTTAAACACTTTAATGTGACGGAGTCACACAAACTAGTGTGGAAGTTTCGCACACACGGCGGAATTTTTCTCCGTCAACAAGGCACTTTATTGTCAAATTAGAGGTCGACTTGAACAAGTACACTACACTGGTGATCGCTGGTCGACGTTGTTAGATGGACCATCACCACGGGGTGTCCGGTTGTCCCGCGAAAGGCGTGAGAAATGTTACAGGTGACGAAGAAAGAGACGACGCCTCCAGCAGACGACAAGTTCTTTCCGGCATGCGAGCAATGTTGCCGCACGGTTAAGCTCTAGCATTAGCGAGTGTCTGCATCGACTCTGCAAGCACCCCGATTTCGACTCCCTATCCCGATGGCGCGATGCGCTCAGTTCGGTTGTCCAACATTCGAATTGCAATCAAAGTAATGACAGGGAGTCGAGATCGGGGCGCTTGCTGACACTCTCTGTTGCTTCATTATATACCTACATATCACTCCCACAGAACCAAACATAATGGCGACACCATTAAAAACACAATTGCGGTGTCAGCGCCTTCAATGACGAAACGAGAAGATGCAAAAAAACGTTGAAGCTATGTTATAAATTCATACCGGTTTGAAATAAGTGTTTTAAAGTATTTCGGCATTTTTTTGTATATCTGAAAATTAAGAAACAAATGAAAAATCATTCATCCGAATCGATATGCCTACTAATAACTACAAAGGACGGTTTTTGAGAGGGACGGCCAAGCTTTAAAGTACGATTGTGCTGATAATTTAACTAACCATTGAACTATACTGCGACACCAAAATGACGAATTTCGCCTCTCCCTTCCTGTTTGATTTAAAGCTTTTATTAGGAGCCTTCAGTGTTTCAGCACCCTCATCCGGTTGGCAATCGTATTGCGTTGACACCAAGAAAGGTTACTCGCAGTTTGCAGGGTCCGGGTCGTAATTGAATTGCGAATAATGTATAACGCCAGTACACGTGTCGCTTCATGTCTTCCTGGTTGTGTCGCTTTCTTTTCAGCCAGAACTAGCGTAACCTTGTAACGTCACGCTGAAGCTTTCTACACGGGTTTTAAAATCATCCTACCGAGGCATCAGCTCAACAAACTATAATTATTACGCTTCCACATTGCCATCCACAAGAGTACTAAATGGCTAAAAGGTTACACCGAGTCTTTGAAAAAGTAACAATTGTATATTTTTATAAGGTTCCATATAGCCTAACTGCGTTTTTTGCTTGAAATCAATGGTACGCCTGAAGACCTTGTTACTGCTAACGGTGCTTCTCCTTAACGATCGTTGTAAAACTATATTTACACCTCGCACCGCTGTGCATTTTATGAATTTAATGAACACACGAGTAGCATAAAGCAAAGTATGTCGCCAGTGCCCGAACTCATTTTGTCGTGTATTTATTAGCTCGTTCAAGAACAGTGAAAGCAATCTCTTCAAAGCAGACGAACTACAAACTACACCAGGGTGGTTTTTATCAAGAAGAATTTCCGAGATGGTGACAAATCTCAGTAATTGGCTTTTTGTCGAATCGGTCATTGCCACTAGTGTGTCTTCTCTGCTCTGAGAAACATCACTGTTTATGCGTTAGCTGCTACGCAAAATAGCACTATTTTTGTGTTGTGATTGCGAGTCACTGACACGCATTTGAATTTCAGTTCAACCATATTCAAAACAACGAATGTATAAACACAACATTAACATACATACAGTGTATACACATTTGGATAAAAAGAAGACAGAGCTCCGACATCGATTGTAATTTATCATACCTCATAAATGCAGCAACATGTTATAACTCGACGTCGTGGAACACAATGCAACGCAGACATCAGTTATCGTTCCGAGGCAATGAAAACAATAAATAAGAGACAATGAGAGGCGTGTCACCATTGTATCCCACGCACTTACTTGTATCCCACGCACTTACTTGTATCTACGCCGCCAGGGCGTCGTCGGGTCGTCCATCAACGTAGTAGAGCAACCTCTCTGTAGTCACTTGCATAAGTATGATTACAACTTATTCAAAATAGGTTGTTATGCTACTGCAACAGCCATTGGTCAAACTGGGTGTAAGAAAAAAAAATAGGGACGACAACACAACAAGGAGACGATATACTTCGTAGTAAATATACTCCGGGATCAATGTATAAAAGAGTCGCTGCGCTATACTACACCGGACGTCGGAGAAAGCAACAGCCATTACATCACCACACAGAATGGTAGTGGTGATATGATGGCTGAGGTGTTCTAATGAAATGCAGGACATTTGGTCATACAACTGTGACATTGCGTCACAAGATATTTGATGACATGACATTTGGTCATACGACATTTCGACACAAAATGCAGGGTACTCACGACCTTTCGTCACGAGTGTACACCATTTCGTCACATAACATTAATTTTGATCACTCGTTCATTATTACTGTTCATTTCTTCTACTACTAGACCTATGATGTGCTAGTAATCCTCTACAAGACAGACTTTGTATCTGTTTTACAAACATCAGTTGGTTTAATCAGCGGTAAGATCAACTATCATTGACGTGTGATGAAATGTCGTACTCTTCACTTCATGACAAAACGTAATGCCACGCGACCAAATGCGTGTAAGTGTGACCATTTGTTTTGTGATCAAATTACAAAAAAATCCGTTCTACTGATCAGAGTACCGGGCTGGTGATCAAGTCGACGAAGGTTCGATGCCAACAGCTGTCGTTTCGTAGCTTGGGCAATTTGGTCACTACACGATGCCTGAGTCTTTCGGGAGTGATACTAAAAGTCATTGGTTCATCCCGCCTGGTGTCTATGCCAGGGGAAGCAAAACTACACCACGGGTAAAGGCAAAACAACATGTCGTTGATTCATTAGATCGACAGAAAGAGAACTCTGAACATAACATCACACTTGAGTTAGTCTTAGACAGGGCTGTTTGAAGTTAAATATCCTAGTGTCTATGTCGTTCCACGTGCCAGCAACAACATCAACAAGTGAAAAACGTAAGTTCTTGTATAAGCGCAGTACCCAGTCCTTAGAACTGCTCAAAGCATCCGATCAAATACCATCTCAACTTCTCTGAGAAACATTCAGCCACGCTGCAATTAATGCGCTAAGACGTAGATCCCGGATCCTCTTGACTGACTGAGTTACCTCTCAAATGTATGTCGCTCTAGCTTTCGTTCCTTATCATTATCCCTATCTCCGATTGTTTATACGTCATCAACCTATTGGAAAACAATTACTCCAAAAATATCAAGCGTTTAATTAATATGGATCGCAAAGCGTGTTTGTACCGCATAAGCTATATTTTGAGGTAATTGGCATCCAAGTAGATTAATTACGTACTCGCCCTCAATTATTGCACATAATACGACAGCTGTAGTTTTAGTACGTCGCCGATGAAGTCGTTTATAATTTATCGGAAACAGCTTTATGACACTAAAACGCACGTGTTGGAAGATGTTGCAACTATTGTATTCCACAGAGTGACAACACACACCATAAACCATAACGAATTAGTTGTAAAGCTAGGATTCCATATGTACGGATGCGGCATGCGGAATGTGTTTTGCGCGATTCCATGCGTGCGGAACGCAGTGCGTTTTCTCTTTCCGCTTCCGTCTAGGCGGCGTGTACATTCAGCATAAAAATGTAAAATAGGGTGATGACGCACTTCTTCCACCAATGCTTCTACTTGAACTGTTGGAAGTTTCCGAGACGGCATGTTTAAATCCTTAATACCTACGTCGTTATTTTGAAAGTTGGGAAAATACCTCTATAATGACGTCACTCCTGGGAATTTCCTGCCCGATTCGTGTGCAGATACGATTTGAATCGCTACATGGAGCGATTCAATTTGCCGCATCCGTATCCGCACGACAAAACGCACCCGCATCCGTACACATGGAATCACTCCTACGAATTCCCCCTATAGTCATTTGTTGTCGCATGCCGCGTCCGCATGCCGCATCCGTACATATGGAATCGTAGCTTAGTGAAGTTAAACTATATTATTGTCTTACATATGGTAATCCGAAACTTGAACATATGTAGCTAACTTTCAAAATAATAACAATTAATGCGTAAAATACAAGGGCGGCGAAACATTATTATGTATGTGTATACACGCAACATTATTATGTATGTGTATACACGCACACACACACACACACACACACACACACACACACACACACACACACACACACACACACACACACACACACACACACACACACACGAAGTGCATATGAACTAATCAGCGTAATTAAACTGCTTATAACTGCGGGCAGACCACATCTGGAGAGTTCATCCGACTGCTGTGCACACAGAGAGCCAAGATGGTGACATATATCTTTGGACACAGAGAGCCAAGATGGTGACACATATCTTTTTAGTTTGTACTATGAAATAAACGTTACCCTTCTTACGGAATATTACTGATTAACCCTCATCCACGGTCTGCTAAATTCACGACGTTACCGATATATTGTCTTGGTCTCTCGGTGAGATATTCGTTGTCTGTTATCTTACTCCTGATCTCTAGGAACGTACACACTAATTAAACCTACCCAAATACAACTATAGTCCTGTAACAATACAGCAGATTGCTTCATTTTAGGCAATGATAACGCAACCGTTGATAGGCTCAGGCTCACCAACGTTCGGGAGATCAACCACAACCCAAATCCCACCATTAATTTGACAACATAAAGGTTTCTAGTCGTTGTGTGTGGTAGTGGAAGACTCCGAACAAACCAAGCAATTCTATGATGGAAATTCGTTGCAATGGCAACGTTGAAAGAAAAGCGAACATGAATAAAAGGAAGCCTATCATAAATATCACAAACTCTCTGATATGTCACCTCATGCGCCATCACTTAAATATGCTACTAACGTTAGTAGTACTAATATTGATATTAGCGATGATTAATTAGATACTAAACTAGGCCATAATTTAACAGAACAATGGGTTGCTTGCAATAATAAGCCACAGAGAGGCGACAGCAAGTCTAATGGCCCAGATCGTCTAGTAATCTGACGAATCACGATTGTTTGGAGAGCGGAGGTTGTTTTGTGATTGGCCAATCGGTTGTCCGGAAGTCTACAGCTGTTTCTCTGACGCAGAAGCCGAGTGTCGACGTCATTATAAATAAATGCTCGCGAGACGACCGGGGCATCAGTTACGTAGCAGCCTCGAAGACGAGGAAAAGATGAAGACTCTGTTCGTCGCAGTCGCTTGCCTGTGTCTCCTGGCGGAGGTGGCCGGACTTGTCACGTACTACGTGCCGTCGCCAATAGTCTTCAGCAATGAAGGTAAACCTTGTTTTTTCAAATGAACAATTTAAATGCTATACAAATGAAAGCGGCTTTCCTCAACACCATCTGTATTTGTTCACATAACATGCGATTTTACAGACTACCCCACCCCAAAGGACGAAACATTATTTCTGCGTGCCACACATACATTATCCTGTATTTTTGCAAAAGCGCAATTGTTTATTGAATAATATATCAAATACCATATGGTAGCAAGTATGATCAAATAAGTAAATATTGTTCATGGTGTACACACAACGTGACCTTCGTAAAACAGTTAGGCCCAAAACGATGCCGTTTGTTTTCTTTTAAGATTTATTTTAGGCATTATTTTAGTCATTTATTTATTATTAAATTAGGTATTAGTAGTGATTATTTACTAAGTAATAGATCATTTTGCTTGTATTAGTTTATTATCTATGTAATTAGCATAATTAATGTTGTTATAGTAGTAGTAGTAGTAGTAGTAGTAGTAGTAGTAGTAGTAGTAGTAGTAGTAGTAGTAGTAGTAGTAGTAGTAGTACTATTATTATTATTATTATTATTATTATTATTATTATTAGTAGTAGTAGTAGTAGCAGTAATAGTAGTAGTAGTAGTAGTATTTTTGTTGTAGTTAATGTTAGATACTGTTATCACTATAAATTATTCAGAATCATGTATTATTAAGTATTATAAAATATATTCATGTTCACGTATTATATAGTATTAGTTAGTGTATTGGAATGTGTGATGAATTGATAACACTAGTGCTAGTAACAATAGTAATGTCACATTTTGGTATTATGGTATATAAACAGTAATCTCGCAATTGGTACTTAAAATAAGTAAATAAATAAAAACAATTGTTTAACAATGCCACGCATGTTACACCAGTAAATATGCTATTCCGTAAACATTCGCATATCAATAATTTATAGTGATTTGTTTTAGTTGCAATATGTTATTACATATATTATGTGTTCACAGTACTTTACACTGTAGCATAGTACTTTATTTGTTCATTTAATTATAACCATACTTTAACATTTTGTTTAATTGTGTAAGTATACTCTAGGTGGTCCTCGACAACAGCCCCTAGGGGTTTCCGGAGGATCTCCTGAGTTGCACGTGCTGTCTACTGATTATGTCATATAAGATATTGTATATTATATGTGTGACGAAATAAATGTTGTTCTATTCTGTTCTAAAAGAACTTTACGTGTGTGAGTTGAAAACTGGCCATTCGAAACGGCAAGTGCAACTTGGAAGAACACTTCCACGGCAGAAAATCGACGGCATCTGTATCGAGTGTTCCGAGTGCACCACGGAGGGCATGACATGTTCTGAAGTGGGACAGGAGTCGGGGATGGTCAAACCAGTCGGGTATGGTGAATTTAGGCATGCGGTCTATACACTGACAGATTATATGTCGGTCAACCTTTTAATTGTAATACAATATATACAGGGTATTGTTTATTTATAAGACCTTTCTATGTTGTACCTAATTATTTATCAGTTCTCGTAAATGTTGAACATTTACGTGATGGGGAACCTGCAGACATAAGACGTATTAAATGAGTCACAATCATACCTTCATTTCAATGACACTTGAAAAAGTTGTAGTAAAACGCAGTGTGTCTCATATTACGACAAATTGCCTATCTAATGTACTACAATCTGCTTACAAACAAGTATTTCATTCCACGGAGACTGTTAAAAGGTGCATAATGAGACATAACTCTAAATTGGGACAAAGGTTAAGTAACGTACTGCACATACCTTGCTTGATCTGTCTGCCGCATTTTATACAATTGATCACATCGTTCTCATAATTCAGTTACCCGCTTACTTACACAAATCGTTTTTTTGTTATGGTAGATGGTGTATGTGGTATAGCCTTGATCTGGTTGTCGTCACATGTAACTGATAGACAACAGAGATTTAAGATTGGGGATTATCTTTCATCAGCAGTCCCTATGTCATGTGGTGTTCCCCAAGACACTGTTCTTTGACCATTATTTTTCGTTCTCTACACAACGCCATTAAGCTCATTTATTAACAGTCATAATTTGAGGTACCACCTTTATGCAGATGACACACAGGTTTATACTTCTTAGTCTACTCCTGATATTAATTGTTCCTTAGATTAGCTCAGAAATTGTCTTAATGACATTTTGCATTAGATGACTGAGAGTAGATTAAAGTTAAATGATAATAACAATATTATTAGTATTATTGGCACACATATTATATTACGCCACAGTTTCAACACGAAATCTAGGAGTTATCTTTGATGACAATTTAAATTTCAGGAGGCTCACGCACGCACGCATGCACGCACGCACGCACGCACGCACGCACGCACGCACATACGCTGTTCCGCTAGCATTTATTATAATGCAAATCAAACGAACTGCATGCGTTTGTATATTTTCAGATCGTCGGAAGACACGTATCTCCTAGACACAAACAGTAACAACGGGCCATGCTAGGCGTGCGACATTCAGAAGAGACCCGCCAACGCCAGACGATTAAAACATGTTTAACAATGCGACTGTGACGACCATTGTATTCGAGCGACCAGACAACAAATAAAAAATAAAAAATTACTGATCCAACTGCTGCCTCCTGTTGTCTATTCAGTGTCCAGTCGGTCTGAAGTGCTGATTTTTAGTTGTTCCTTGTATTAATCTGTAGTACGTCTGGTGCGCTGTCGGTGATTTAGTCAGCAAATAGAAGCATCACGTGGACGCTCATTGGAACACGTCCTCATTGTCATCAAAACATTCCTTCGTTCCTGTAACAAGAGTCTTCACGAACTTTCTAACAATTATCTTCAGTTCTGTCGAGAAGTAAGTCTTACGCATACACATGCATGAATACATACGTATATATAGACGTACATGCATACATACATATATACATACACTCGTACGTACGTCCACAGCAGAGGCGGATCCAGAGAGGGGTCCAGGGGGCCCAAAAACCTCCATTTGCATCCTCTTGAGGCACGCCAAAAACCACACCTTCAAGCTCTCCAAAACCCTCAAATTGTACCCCCTTGAGACTCGCGAAAGCGGGGGCATATTCCAAAGGCCTGGGGGAGCGCGTAAGGCTAGCACGGGCACAGCGCAGCATATTCCAAAGGTCTAGGGGAACACGTGCTCCCCAGCATCCCTGTATCCGCCTTTGCACACACACACACACACACACACACACGCACGCACGCACGCACGCACGCACACACACACACACACACACACACACACACACACACACACAATATCATTTGCACACATTATCATCACACACACACACACACACACACACAACACACACAACACACACACACACCAATACTACCAATAATACCGCACACACGCACACGCACGCACGCATCAAGTACTCCATCGCACACACATACCATCATTCTATCTATAGTTATAAAAAAAAACGACAGCAAACCCTAATCGTGGCAACACAAAATTAGCAAAATGTAGAATATAAATAAATCAATCAATAAATCAATCAATAAATGTACAGCGGCTGTAAATATATATATATATATATATATATAAATATTTACTGGTTGATTGATTGATTTATATTCTACATTTTGCTAAGTTTGTGTTGCCAAGATTAGGGTTTGCTGTGTGTGTGTATATATATATATATATATATATAATTCTTTCACGTCACAAATTACAATGGACGACATTTCTGTTTCCTTTTCTACGAGAAATGCACGGCTCTGGCCACTCCTGTATGTCGGTTGCTGTGTCAGCAGAACGTCTGTCAATGTCTGATTCTGTGAGTCATTCATTCCAAGCACCGTGTCCAAGGGCTTGGCGGAATGTTGAATTGAAAAAAGCTTTCTTCCGACAAACCATCGATCGTTGAATGTTTTTTCTTGAGAAGGCTGTTGTAGGACTCGCTCGATAATTGTATATTGTATTTAAATGCTTATTAACTTCAGTTCTGTCGAGAAGTAAGTCTTACGCATACACATGCATGAATACATACGTATATATAGACGTACATGCATACATACATATATACATACACTCGTACGTACGTCCACAGCAGAGGCGGATCCAGAGAGGGGTCCAGGGGGCCCAAAAACCTCCATTTGCATCCTCTTGAGGCACGCCAAAAACCACACCTTCAAGCTCTCCAAAACCCTCAAATTGTACCCCCTTGAGACTCGCGAAAGCGGGGGCATATTCCAAAGGCCTGGGGGAGCGCGTAAGGCTAGCACGGGCACAGCGCAGCATATTCCAAAGGTCTAGGGGAACACGTGCTCCCCAGCATCCCTGTATCCGCCTTTGCACAATAATAATAATATCAATATCAATACCACACAATAATACCACACACACACACACACACACACACACCCACAACACACACACGCACGCACGCACGCACGCACGCACGCACGCACGCACGCACGCACGCACGCACGCACGCACGCACGCACGCACGCACGCACGCACGCACGCACGCACACACACACACACACACACACACACACTGATACACAGAGCCTATAGTTATAAAAAAAAACGACAGCAAACCCTAATCGTGGCAACACAAAATTAGCAAAATGTAGAATATAAATAAATCAATCAATAAATCAATCAATAAATGTACAGCGGCTGTAAATATATATATATATATATATATAAATATTTACTGGTTGATTGATTGATTTATATTCTACATTTTGCTAAGTTTGTGTTGCCAAGATTAGGGTTTGCTGTGTGTGTGTATATATATATATATATATATATAATTCTTTCACGTCACAAATTACAATGGACGACATTTCTGTTTCCTTTTCTACGAGAAATGCACGGCTCTGGCCACTCCTGTATGTCGGTTGCTGTGTCAGCAGAACGTCTGTCAATGTCTGATTCTGTGAGTCATTCATTCCAAGCACCGTGTCCAAGGGCTTGGCGGAATGTTGAATTGAAAAAAGCTTTCTTCCGACAAACCATCGATCGTTGAATGTTTTTTCTTGAGAAGGCTGTTGTAGGACTCGCTCGATAATTGTATATTGTATTTAAATGCTCAATTAAAAAAACAATTATACTATTGCATGAACATATAGTCTTCCTTACTGTTCCATGTATGCATTATTATTTATGTAAGTGACAAATCAAGAGAATATGTTGACATAAAGTTAGGGTGTCTCAACCGAATGGTACGCGCGTAATCGACAACAGAAGACGCCCGTCTGCACAAACAACTATAATACATTCTCCATAAACACCCGTTTCGCGTGAGTAACCACCGACATTTTCAGCGTAGATGATTCATTTATCACTCCTGTGTGGAACCAAAATAACTCAAATGTGTTTGTTCCTGCTCGCAAGAATTTGGTGTTTTTAACGTGCTTGTGATTACGCGGAGAGTGTCATCTGTACATATGTTGAAATCGCAATACTGCATCTGCATTTGTTCTCACACATAAAAAAGAAATCCTTTGCAAATAATTACAAAAGTGTATACATATTTGTAATCATAGCAAAGTCAGGTTGTGCTGATTATTAAAGAAAGTTATAATAAATACAATACTTACAGAAACACAACACATACCCCATATTAATTGTTTAAATCTTAATTTTGCTGACAGAAGTGAAATCTTGCAGTGATCATTGAACCTTCTGAACGGCCAAGTGTGCAAAATGTGTTCCTGGGTATAGTAAGCGGACTGAACCGTCACGACTCGATTTTACGACTACGTGTTTAAAGTACTCACACTGTAAGGAATGCAAGGGCTTCACACCATTGTTTGCGGTCTTGCGTGCGACGCGATTGTCTCAATAGCGCATGCTGTAGATATGCCACGTTTATATACGACATCCAATACCGAAATACAGCCCCACGGTTTGGCTCAATTGACCACGGAGGCTTTTACAGTAACGTGTGTAAGTGCCCCATTGTGGGCAGGTGAAATCTGACCTGCTGCTAGCCGACAGAGCGTTGGAGCGTCACCAGAATGGGACCACTGGTTCAATGGTGACAAGTCTGTGGAATGGACACTTAGAATGAATGAATGATTCGTTTATTCAAACATTGGCAACATGATACAAGAAAAGACAACCGTGTATATATATATATATATATATATATATACATACATAACCATATACACGTCTATATATTTGATATTATATAATTAAACATAATCTACAAAATACCATATACACACACAAGTATGTATACGATGTTTGAAGGGGGTAAACACGAAGTCAATGTCTTTTATGTAAGTTTACCCCTGACAAACATATTAGGATAAAAGTGTTATGTTTCCCACACGTGTACTTTCTTCTTTTTTACACACTATAATCAATACATACTGTGCACGCTCTCAATCTATTTATTGTGATGCACGATACATTTTATTCAATCCGTTAACAGTTACATTTCCACAGTAACATATTCGTGAAATGTCGACCTACTTCTCACGGATGAAATATATGTGGTAGTTTGCAAGATTAATGTGTTCCGAATATACCTTTCCTTACATGTCATTGCGATATATAGAAACATACTAGGTTTAAACATGACTGTTTTATCATTAAAAAACATACCATTATAGCATTAGTCAGAACTAAAATCCGTCTTTTAGATGTCAATGTTTTGCGAGTGGTTTCAAAAATTTCCAGAGTGTAATTTGCAACAAGGGTTTCTACCGGTCCGCCAAAACTAAACTAGAGAAGACAGTAATCAATGTTGTTCTCTAATATATCATATCACAATGATGTTACTGTAAGAGATGTTTGACCAACGCTACCCCTTGAGGCTCATCGAAAAATCTCCTATAGCACCCCTCTTTGAGAGTAATAACTTGTGGAACGCAGTGGAGCAGTAGACAGAGCTTCGGACTCACCTGTTCGAATCCTGTGCGGCGGTGTCGAACATTGGGCAAGTTCATTCACTATACGTTGCTCCAGTTCACTCAGCTGTATGAATGAGTACCTGGCTGTAGACAGTGGTGTATAATTGTGTACCAATAGTCTTCGCGCATTAATTGCAGCGTGGCTGTATTCTTCCCAGATAAGTCGAGACGGTGTTCGATTAAACAAGTCTGCCACGGAGTAAAGTGTAAAGCGCTTTGAGCTGTCCTGAGGACTGGATACTTCGCTATATAAGAACTTATCTTTTTAGTTTACTAACCCCCCAAACTGCACCCCGCTTGAGGCCAAAATGCGCACCCTCGTACACCCTCGTACAACTAAACCTGCATTATTCCCGATGAGATCGTTACCGTTTCATGGTGGGGTAGCTTGCGTGCCTACGTGATAGTGCGAGGTAAGTCGGTGGAAAATGTATTTTCGGTAGGGTCGCCCAAACCAGATTGCTCAAGTGGTAGAGATCAGTCTGAATCGATATTCAGTCACTCCAATTTAGACGTTTAGCGTTTAGCTTAGGATTAACAAAATATCCTCGTAAAAACACAAAACTCGCAAAAACAACAAAACTCAACGGACCCCTGCTGCCAAAGAAGCAAAAATCAAACTCCAGATTGGGACATGGAGTGCAAATAAGGCCGAAACAGCTGCTGCCAGGAAAGATGTGAGCACGATGTATAAGACGAATGTGTGGAAGCACTAACTACAAGGTCAACCCCCAGTCACGGACAAAGAGGAAGGCTGTTGACCAAACAAGAGGAACAAGAACGAAGATGGACAGAACACCTCAATGAAGTGCACTAAACACACCGGATCCACAACATCCAGCACATGTTCATCACACGGAAAGAGACCTGGTGATAGAAACAGAAACGGTCCTATGGATTCTATGAGGAACAAGAAAGCTCCAGGAACAGAGTTACTACGCGCATAAGTGTTCACGGTTGACCCAGAAACGAAAGCCGAAAATCTTACACCCTATCTTTATTACGATATGGAAAACCGAAGAACTGCCTGAAACAGCCCGATGACTGGATACATGGGAGGATAATCGAATTACCAAAGAAAGATAATTGACTGCAACACTTGGAGGGGAATTACTCTACTCTCTATATCGAGCATCGTTTCCCCCAAGATTATCGTGACGAGGATCAACATGACAGTATAGAAACCTTCTCCGCCAAGAACAATCAGGATTCAGAAATGAGAGGTTATCAACCGAACACATATGAGCAATGCGACGAATGTCAGAGACAAATCTCTGTCAACTTCGTAGATTTTGAAAAATAAACTTTCGAAACAGAGCAGGGAAAGAGCCTATGAAAAATGCCGAGGCACTGCAGAATTCCGAAAAGGCTGGCTAAGCTCGTCCAGATCTTCTACAATAATTTCTTCTGAAGTGCCGGAAGCTCAGCAACCAAATTCAGGGATGTGTCATGTCTGCTTTTCAATTTTACTCTAGCCATTGACTGGGCAACAAAATATGAACAACCAACAGCGGGCATGCATTAGTTAGAACCTTTACACTTCACTCGCACATCTAATCTTAGCAGATGACCTCGCCTTTCCATCGCACACTCGAGACCATGTAGACCATAGAGGAAAACAAGCAACATAAGGCAACAAGCCAGTTCCGCTGGTCTCACAATTAATCCGAAGAAGACATTAGAGTCGACAACGAGCATGTTAAAACAGCAACCCATCGTGATCAATAATCATCGACTCGAGTACGTCAACAAGTTCACTTACCTGGGCAGCATCGTCAGTCTCCAAGGTGGTATAAAAGAAGCCGTTAAGCCAGGTCGGTATGAACTGCAAATTTACAACCGTTATGGAGATCTTCAATGTCCTCACGAAAGAACAAACTCAGAATCTACCAAAACAGTAATCGTCTCTGTGTTCCTCAACAGCTTTATGTTCCACATTGCACGAAGAGCATACGCCAATACTCTACCGTTATCGGCGCTTGATAGGTAGGCCTACATTGACATAGTATAATCAACATACGAGTTTGCAAGAACTTTGAAGATGTTAAATCAGAACAACAGGTAGTCATTAGTTAAACATACCAATTATAAGTTAATATATAATATAAGTTAATATGTTATTCTTAGTTATATAATATAAGTTAATATGTTAATATGTTATTCTATCCGTGGCGTAGTATCACGACAAGAAATGAAATGGCGTCTCACGGATTATGACGTCACGCGTTACCACGAACGCATATTTATGGGCGGCTAGAAACTCATTAGACATTTAGTAGATTCAGCTCAAATTTAAGATTTTCTATTTTTCCGATTATTTAGACTCATTGACAGATGCATAATTAATTTGTGGTGTGGTGCAAGCACAGGTCTGTAGGACGCGTCTAGTGTCGCAATGTAGTGAGTAGCTTGTAGTACATGCGCTTCTTGCTCTCGCTTTCAGTTGCGACCGCCAGCTAGTCCCTTCACAGGGACGAAAAGGGGCATGAGTGCGCAAGCCTCCCCTGCTAGTACATAGCCTCTCCATAGACAAGACTATAGCATGATCTCCTTGTGGTACACTGCGGTAACCGGGCACCTTACGGCCCAAGGCTAACATGCTAGGGATCTAGGAGAGGGACAACTCTGATTTAAAACCTGGGTAGACCCAACTCTTTAGCCTTGACAGGCAGTGGGTCTACGAGAAGGAAAACTCTGACTTCAAACCATGGGCAGATCAAGTCCACTAGTCATGGAAGACATTGACCTACGGGAAGGAAAACCTGGAAGACAAACCCACCACATGGGTCTGCATGGGCAGCGTCATGTGGCTCGAATAAATGACCTCAATTATATGCTATGTCACTTAGTAATTACGAGATTGGCTACCGCGTGCGGGGGAACCGACACGCTGGGACTCAGGCACCAGCGAGAAATCAGCGAATACCTGGATGGTCGAACAGCCGGCATCGACTCTCATGCGAAGTCCGGTTTGCCACTCTCAATGTGGGAACAATGACGGGGAAACGAGTGGAGGTGGTGGAGCTAATGAAGAGGCGGCAACTGTCAGTGATGGGGGTACAAGAAACCAAGTGGAAAGGGGACCGGGCAGTGGACCTGGGGGATGGGTTTAAGATGCAGCTTGCAGGGGGAGATGGAAGGACAAATGGAGTGGGAGTGATTATGAAGGAAGAATACAGCAAGAAAGTCATCAGGGTGGAACGATGGGAAGGCAGGATAATTGCAGTGTGGATGTTAGTTGGTGGAGAGATGATGTGCATACTATCGGTATATGCACCGCAGACAGGGAGAAATCAAGAAGACAAGGATGCATTCCGAAACAACCTGGAAGAAATTATTGGGCATGTGGAGCCGGAGACAATGCTGGTTGTGGCAGGTGATTTAAATGCACATGTAGGAAAGAGACAGAACAGTGAGGAGACCTTAGGAAAGTACGGACATGGAACGAGAAACAGAGAGGGACAAGATCTGGTCGAGATGCTAGGCAGAAATCAGCTAGTGGTGGTAAACTCCTTCTTTCAAAAGAAGGAATCACGCAAGATCACATACAGAAGTGGAAACAACAGAACAGAGATAGATCTGCTGATTGTTAGAAGCAGCCAGTTGAACAAGGTTACGGACTGCAAAGTTCTGGCAGGAGAGCACATAACGAGCCAACATAAACCAGTGGTTTATGAAATGTGGATAGGAAGAGGCAAACAGGGAAGGAAGAAACAAAGACAGGTAATGAAATGGTGGAAATGTGAAGGAGAGGTGATGGCCCAATACAAAACCGGAAAGCACTTAAGGAAGGCTTTGTTAAAACAGCTGAGGAGATATGTGGCCGAACATCAGGAAAGCCGACACAAAGTCGAAAGAAGAAAGAACAGTGGTGGTGGAACCAGAAAGTTGAACAGGCAATACGAGAAAAAAAGGAGGCACTGAAGTGTTTGGAAGAAGCGAGTGATGAAGAAAAGACAAGGCTAAAGCAGAAGTACCGGGAGAAAAAGAAGGCAGCAAATAAGACAGTTACTAAAACAAGAGATGATAAACAGCAGGAATTATGTGTTAAGATTGAAGAAGATGGATGGAAAAAAACTGATCTTCAAACTTGCCAGGGATAGAGATAGAGACAGCAAAGATACTATACGAACATCAACAATGAAGAGAAGCGAAGGGACACTGGTCACTGGAACAAAACAAGTGCTGGGTGTTTGGGATGAGTACTTAAAAAAACTACTAAATCCGGAGGAATAATATGAGATAGAGATACTCATATCGCAAGGAGAGAGCTGGAGGTGAAGACAATAACAGAAGAAGAGGTGAAGAAAGCAGTTAAGAAGATGAAAACTGGAAAGGCTGTAGGAGTGGATGAACTCTCAGTGGAAATGGTGAAAGCAAACAGACTAGATGGAATCAAGTGGCTGACGAGGCTGTTTAATGTGTGCTTCACAGCAGGAGATATACAAGCAGAGTGGCGAAGAGGAGTGATTGTGCCGATATGGAAGGGGAGAGGGCACATCCATGACCCAGGGAGATACAGAAGCATCACATTACTGAGTCAAGCCCTGAAATTGTTTTAAAGGATGCTGGATGCTAGGGTGAGGCTTTCAGTTGAGAGCAAAATCGGAGAGAATCAGCTGGGATTTAGGAAAGGGAGAGGAACAAATGATGGATTGTTTGCCATCAGACAAATTATCGAGAAGAAGAGAGAATTTAAAAAGGATGTAGCGTTCGGTTTTTTAGATCTGGATAAGGCATTTGACACCGTGCCGAGAGAACTCGCATTTGCAGTCATGAGATGGATGGAGGTTGGAGAAGCAGAAGCCAGAATGGTGGAGGAAATGTACAAGGAGACAACAGCAGTAGTGAGAGTCGAAGGAGAAACATCGGAACAATTTGGAGTGGAAGTAGGACTCCGACAGGGAAGTGCCTTAAGCCCCCTGCTTTTCATTATGGTGATGAACCTGATCAGTGGAAAGATATCGGAGCAGGAAGAACTTAAGAAGATACTGTATGCAGGCGACCTAGCAGTGGTGGCTGATAACAAAGAGGAACTACAGAAAGCTTTGCAAGAATTGAGTGACACCTTCAGAAAACACGGTCTCCGAATGAATCTGGAGAAGACTGAAGTAATGTGGATAGGAGAACAGGAGGTAGATCTGCATGTAGTTATTAACGGAAAGACCATTAAACAAGTGAACAGCTTTGTATACCTGGGCGGTACAGTGTGTGAGGATGGAAGGAGTAGTAAAAAAATACAGAGGAGGGTGCAATCAGGAGCAGCAGCATGGAAGAGTGTAGAAGGCATTACGTGGGACAAAAAACTGAAGAAACAACTGAAAGGAAAAGTGTTAGAAGCCTGCGTTGTACCAGCCTGTATATATGGGTTGGGAACACTGCCACTGACAGAGAGACAGGAGGAGAAACTGCAGGTGGCAGAAAACAACTGGGTCAGAAGAATATGTGGAGTAACACGAGAGGATAGAAGGAAAACGAAGGAATTGAGAGAGGAGATTGGAATGAAAACACATCTAAAGAGGAAAGTAGCGGGTAACAGAATGAGATGGGCGGGACATGTACATATAATGGGTGAAGACAGACTGGCGAAAAGAGCGTGGAAAGTAGAAGAGGGTGTCAGACGAAGGAGAGGAAGACCAAGGCTGAGATGGAACGACATCATAAAACGAGACCTAGGGAGGGCTGGCGTGAACAGCCATGAATGGATGGCAATTGCGGACGAGAGAGAGAGGTGGAAAGAACTGACAAGAAAAGTAGAAGAAGCTACCAAGTGACGTGGACCCCACCCCGCAAGGGAGCAAGGGAAAGAAGAAAAAAAAAGTTGCATAATTAGGCCCTATATTACTGACTTTATTTTGTCAGACATAGTTACATACACATAAAACATAATTACGCTTCGTGTAGTACAATTTAAATAAATAATCAATAAATGAATCGACTTCTGAAGGTTGAACTGTTTGGTGATATTTTGATATTCTCTTTCCTTTTTCTTCTCCTTTTCTTCTTTTTCTTCTTATTCGTGTGTCTCAATCGGGTAAGTGCCCCAAAATAAGATACTGCATCACGACGAGTGCGTGCGTGCGTGCGTGCATGTGTGTGTGTGTGTGCGTGCGTGTGTATGTGTGTGTGTGTGTGCGTGTGTCTGTGTGTGTCCATGTGTGTCTGTGTGTCTGTGTGCGTGGTCGTGTGCATGTGTGTGTGTGCGCGCGCGCGCGTGAGTGAGCGCGAGTGTGCGTGTGTGCGTGCCTTTATTCGTTGTAGGCGGAGATCATGCAGGCCAGTTGGTAATAAATCATGTCTTGCTTCCTACGCAGCAACCATTTTAATGTAGAAAGGGTGTCAAGTTATGTGTAGACATAATATGTTAACCGTGTCATTCATTTTCGCAGACAAACAACACGCTAAGTTTGGTTTGCATTTTGTATTACGTATAAGCAACTTGTCAAAGTGGGCGGGTGGATGGATATAGTTTCTTTCTGATTGGTTTTGCACCGTTTAACGATCCCTCTTCGGGCAGTAGACGGGTCTGGCTCCACTCGCCAACGGGCATTGACCTCAACTGAGCATACACGCCAGCATTCTTCGGCCCTTTGATAGAATTCGTCGACAGCGGAGAGCAACGTAATGACTCGCTGTAGTGTCGACTGGTTCTATGTCTGCGTAAGTGTGAATACTGGAGATGTCCTATCGACGTGCGTCTCTACCACCTTTAGGAAGCAAGCTGACTTTTGGGTAGGTTATGGTCAGAGAATGCTGCGAGTTATATTATATTCGGTATCAACCGGAAAAACCATTTAACAAATGTACAACTGTACAGATATATGACGAAAGTTACCCAGAAGGCTGAGAATTGTCGGACATTGCTGCAGAAATAAAAATGAAATGATAAGACGTTCAAGACTACCCTGTTGCAGCCAACACGTGGAAGAACAAGTCAGGGCAGATCATCTTATATAAAATAATACATTTACACGGCATTGGGACAGACGCATCTGGAAAAGCAAAGTTCAACCCCTTTGGCCGACATGAGTGAGTGAGTGAGGGAGTGATTGAGTGAGTGAGTGAGTGAGTGAGTGAGTGAGTGAGTGAGTGAGTGAGTGAGTGAGCGAGCGAATGACTGAGTGAGTGAGTGAGAGAGAGAGAGTGAGTGAGTGAATGAGTGAGTGAGTTGTGATGGAGTGAGTGAGTAAATGAGAAAGTAAGTATGTTCAGTAATTGTGTTTATGCGTGGAATAGTTTATGGTTATGCTACAAGGCATTAAGTTACGCCCTTGTAAGACTAGCTCACGGAATAGCAATAAAACATGGATTAAAATAGCAACTGCGCGAAAACGTCATTGAGTCGGTGAGTGAGCTAAGTAACATATGGATGGTTTAATGGGCGCGAAATGGCTCAACTAGAAGAAATGAAAAAGAGGAGTACATTCTAAAATAGCTCTTCTGTGTGCCATCATTTCCAATGCAGCATAAGTTGCGTAAAACAGCGGCTGAAGATGCCTATTTTATGTCCTATTCAAAATGTTGGCCCTGTCTAATCCGAAATGTCGGCCCTTTCTACAATAACTCACAAGTAACCTGGCTGGAGTGGTGTGTGTGCGCGCGTGTGTGTGTGTGTGTGTGTGTGTGTGTGTGTGCGTGCGTGCGTGCGTGCGTGCGTGCGCATACGTGCGTGCGTGTGTGAGCGTGGGTGCGCGCCTTCGTGCGTGCGTGCGTGCGTGCGCGGCCCGGCCCTTGTATTACATTTAATTTAATCTACACGTAAAGATGGCTCAAAACGTCGTATTTATAAACGAAATTACTTAAAATTAAGCAGTAAACTTGGTAGTAAATGTAATGAATTACATAATATATTCCAACCAATCATATCCGTCATAATGGAAAGGCCACATTGGATCCAGACGCGCGAGCGCGACAAACAGTGGCGCCACATCACGGAGCCAGGAGAATCAAGGCGTGGTGACAGAGACATCTACTGGATTATTAATAATTACTGTTGCTGTTATAACGGGTTTAAACACACTTTTCGTCGGTTTGGGTATTTTTAGCACCGGAAGTTGTTACCAAAACAAAGAACGTTCTTTACTAAAACAACAACAATACCTTAATCAAGTGCCGGTGTAAATATATCAGATGTTATGTAGAGATTAGAGGTCGACAACCATCAAGATCACACGTTCAAATGGATTGGGAGGGCAAATTCTCGTCAATCATAAAAGAAACGGAAACAAATCTAGCCAGGGTGAAGGTAAGCGATTCGGTTGCCATGGCATAGCAGGGGTAAGACCACATTAAGAATTTAAGGATTCGTCCGCCATTACCCACTGAAAGGGTGCCCTTGACAGTACCGTTTTGGTGTGATGTGTGAATTATTTCGAGCACTTTGACATGGCACATGTTAGTCCAGTGAACACTGAATGTACTACTGCATTGGATCGTTCACGAGGTAGCAATACAATTAAATATACGCTACGTCGCTAGTCGCTCGCGTATTCCCACAGTGTCAGTGGCTATTTTGCAGCACGCACCAATATTTAAAAATCCGTCATCAGATTGGGGCGAAATTGAGGGGTGTCAGGTTTGGGTGGATTTTTCTGAAAAATTAGGTATGAGTTTTCCACAGCATTTGTGTCAATGGAGGTTAAATATGCTGTGAAATTTTCAAGAAAATCGTAAGAAAAATTTTGCAGGAAATATAGGAAACGTTGTAATGGCTGCCTATGTAAAATTTAAATGTGGTTTTAATTACCCAAGCATTTATGACTCTGCCCCGCTACACTAGGCATTGCACTGACTTCAACCCTCATCTTCTTCTCGTCCACAATACACTTAAGGTTTAATGGATATTTAGAAGCTGGGCTTGATATATTCCATACCTATCCTTTCCTTTGGCTTTCCAATACCTATCCAATCTGGCCTTTCATTGAAACACAACACATATTGACATATGGGCAATATGGCTTCAGAAGTAATCATTCAACTTCAAAAGATTATACATGAATTGTGAACATTATTTTGTAATTTATTTATAATGCGTTTTATATATAATCCTACAATTCATGATACTCGTCCTCCTCCGGGCCAAGTTGACCGCAATTCCTTTTGATGTTCCATTTTCTCACGTTCAACAAGGCACACTTCTTGTTACAAATTATTATGCTGGCTATTTCTGGATAGAGGAACAGCTAGTTTTCTATTTTGGTTAGCTGCTGTGTTGCGAATGCCCGGAAAAAGTCGGACACATCAATCAAAACATCTGTCTGAGCACCGTTTTGTTGATGTACGCATATTACTTTCAATGATTTTCCTTGACAGCAGCGACTGGGGTCGGCGCGTGCCTCTACCAAGTCTGCACTCATGCTCTCCTCCGACACACCCCAGACACGTAAGTCAGCCTTTGTCATAGTTCCAAGCACAAGATGGACTTACATCTAGCACAAAGTAGACCTTTATCTAACACAAACTGGATCTTTATTCTGCATCAAAGTTGGTCACAATCTTTATTTAGCATAAAATTTCATTATCCATGGGCATTGTCTGTGATTCAGGCCTGGGATAATAGTAATATGTAATAGTAATAGTAACGATTTTGTTTTCAATCTTGTTAATGATTATGATGATGAAAATACTTGACATTCTCAAATATTATTTCAAATACTTTGGGCATGGGTATCAATAAATGGCAAGTTAGATTTTTTTATTCACCTGTTTTGTTTAACTTCTTGAGACTGGGTGTCATACAATTGTACCTATTGTATTTATGCATACTGTGCATTATACCATAAAATGTTCCAATGAAAAATGTAATAGTAATTGCTTCAAATGTAATAGTAATAGTTATAGGAAGAATTCAGCATGTAATTGTAACAGTAATAGGAAGGATACATAGGGACTTTCCTAGGAAAAATCACCAATTGGCCCATGGTGACAAAATTGTGTGGGTGATTTCAGTGATGATTGGGTCAATATAGTTTCGGCCAGAGATTTTTTACATTATAGATGCAGCGGCTTATGTAAGTCAAGAGAACAACTTGTATTATGTGTACAACATTGATGTGACATCAAACAATGATATAACGTGAAACTGTTCTCCGGGAATCTCCCACAAACACCACGTGAAGAAAGACTATTTGCAAAAAGCTTTTCACAATGAGTTAATATTAAGACTGACCTTTATATAATGCTGGTTTACATCTAGCAACATGTCTATTGATGTATGTGCATTGATGGAAGCCTGGAGACATGCACAAGACATACCATCTGAATTTGCGACTATGTCGCATTTACGAATGCTGCATGACAATCATAGCCTTGGTTATTCAGGGTCCGCAATGTGGCGCCACTTATTGTTGGTTCTCTTTCACGGCGAAATCACGCAGCCATATGAGTGTCATGGTAACAGTGATGTGACAACGTTTGTTTGTAAAACAGCCAACGTAGGCAACGATCAAATCACATAACAACAGTCATTATTGTTGTTGGTCATATTTAAAAGTTGCCCTAGATGTATTAAATTAACTAAAACATATGGGACTTACTAGTTCTAGATATACAATACATGATTAAAATTGTAATGAAAACTACGTGTCGTTGGACCCGGCGAATAATTTGAGTGAGAAATGGCCCAGTTGCACTGCATGGCACGGCAACAACAGCTCCATTTTCATGGACTTGTTTTCAACAATTTGATTGGATATATTTGCGATAAGAGACTAAAGTAAATTAATATTTCATTTATATGTTTACTGGCTATGAGGACATTTCCGCCGGCGTGCATTAGCACAGAAGCGAAATCAAAGTGAACAAATTATACCGGCCCAACTATAGTCTATAGTCATGCCCGCGTGCCAACTGGCCCAAGGGTTGAGACGGACGCACATCATTCCAAAATGGTACATCCCAAAGGAGATCACTGGAAACAAAGTAATACAGTGTAGTAATAGTAATATATTACATTGCAATGTAATTGACCCCAGACCTGCTGTGATTACCTACTCAGATTTGTGTATATTGTGGATTTATTCTTTAAGACATGCAACCTTTTTAATGATTATATTTAATTAATCTGATTTTTACTAAGCTGGAATAATCTTGTTAAGATGCTGTCATATCCTCCTTGTTCCCAGCTGCAAATAAATGTTGATAAAATAAACACAGACTTTAGAATATTAATGCTTTAGCATCTCCCATGTCAAATTGCAATATTAGCTAAAACGTAGACTTGTACAACACATGTGAGATATTGATGATGAGATGTGGTTAGTTTCAGACATGTACATGCCATCCGCTGGTGCCCCATGGACTGGACTGTCGGCAAGTCTCCTATCCCCACTTGCCAAGTCCAACAGCTACCCCAACATGGCAGCTTCCCTGTCTAGTTCCGCCCCGATGGCAATGACTGACCCGTCCGGTGGGGCCTACAGACAGGGCTTCAGCAGCTCGACACCCTATCCAGCCCAAGACTGTTACACCGGGTGTGATAACTCGTCCTTATCAATGCTGCATGATAAGATAAACATGCAGAGCAAGGTAGAATATCTATGAATAATTTTGTTTTGTATACTGACTGTTACAATTAAATAACTTCACTAATTCATGTCACTGCCACATTCAATGACAACTATATTTAAAATGTAGCACGCACCAAGGAGTTAAACCAGAAAGACGTTTGGTTGCATCTCTACCAGTTTTTTTTCACCTGTGTGGCTAAATGTTTATAGTAAACAATATTCAACTGTAAGAGTTTTTTTTTTTTAGTTGTGTATACTGTTGTCATTTTATTATGTTAATCCATGTCATGTTACAAGTTTGTCGTCCTCTTATTCTGTCATGTTATTTTCTGGACAATATCTCCTGGATATGTACATAATAATTACCTGACCATGTGCGGCAGATGATGTAATCAGATGGTCAGTCATCATAAGTTCCCATTGTTTTATAACTTAGCTATGTTCAGTTGTAGTCTCATGCAGTACGACTTAGGAAATAATTTAAGTCTGATTCTCATTCATTATATTTCATTTTAATGATGTAAGAATTTGTACGAAAAACATGAAAATAAGAATTAGACTAGCTTTCTAAATAATGGTAGTACATATTATATATTTTAAATAGTTAAGCGTGTATAATGATAAATGTCATCTTTCTTGTGCAGGGAATAGAGAACCTGACCAACATAGTTCGAAGACTGGAAGAAGAAAGGAACTTCTATTACAAGACGGTGCGGGATCTTAGAGGTAATGTTTCATTGTCTCATACTAAGATAGCTGGTGTCATCCACGCAACATGGTGACATGATGAATTACTTCGAGTGGTTTCTGTCTGTATATGATACACAAGACACTGATTAAATCCAGCCAACTGTTTTTATTTAATTAAAGAAATGTCACCCAGGAGCAATTTCAGTCAATATTTCTAATCTTTCATTCTAATAATTGATTCCAGAAAAATTACCATTTTTATTCTCCGAAAGGCCAGTGAAATATCTGGTACTGCCAGGCAATAAATGGGACTGCCAACATTTTTGTTTGTGCATTTACAGGAGTCTTAGCTAAAAGAAACCATGTCCCCTGAAGACAATCTGGGAATATTATTTCCCTTATCACTGTTTGTCTGTTTGATGACCTTGAATCAGTCAAGGGTGGTCATTATACTTAAAGTGAGGTTGTCTGTTTGATGACCTTGAATCAGCCAGTGGTGGTAATTATTAGCAGCAACTTTGCTGAATCAGTTGTCGTTTGCCCGATTGGTGGTTTGTTGTGTGGGAACCAGGAACTTCAAAGGCATTTGCAGGAACAAACATGTGCCTCTGCAATAAGTGGAAATTACAGGCAAAAGTATCTCTTTAGTATTGAAATATGTTTACAAGTTGAACTTTCTAGAACACAACTTTCAAATTGTGAATACTGTTATAGGCTTATTAGACTCAATTTGGTGGGCAGGGAACATTCAACATATAATATATATATATATTTCTTCTTCGTGAACATCAGAAATTAAAATCAGAATACTTGCTCTCAGATGAACTGACCCACTTGAACTGCCATGTCGCGGACAGTCGAAGGGATGCCCACACTGACCACAAGGTGGAGCTGTGGCAGCGTGAGATGACGCGGGAGATTCACGGTCTACAGCAGCAACTTCAAGGACAGCGAAGTCGCAGCACTGACGACACTGCTAGCGGCCAGGTGGCAGCTCTGGCCAGGGACCTCCATGAACTGTAAGTGGTAGTTGTGGCACCAGACGATAATTTCTAGTTCATCAATTTTTTTGCACAGTTTTATTTTTGTTCTCTGATTGTGGTGATACAATGTTGAATAGTTTTTGTTTGGGTTTAATTTAATAATTTTAGTTAACCACTTATCTTTACTTTCAGTTTTATGAGCTTAGTTCCAGATGGACCACTAGATGGCACTACAGTTGTAATAAGTTGTGCTGACGTTCTAGTTTATCTTTTCTAGCATGGTAAATGTGTGTGAATGAATACTTTTTGTGCAGTAATTTCAGTGTAGCTGAACACTTCCATACACATATAAAAGAGGTCTGTCAGGATGTGAAGTGTAAAGAGCTTTGAGTGGGTCTAACAACAGGATACCTGTACGAGGTATATGAGAACTTATCTTTACAATTATCATTGTTTTCCATGAATTTCCAAAACATATTTTACATTCTGGGAGAGTTTATATATATTATATATATACATATTTATATATATATATATATATGTGTATATATATGTCATAGAGAAGGCAGTGTCTGGAATTGTGACAACACTTTGATTACAGACAGATCGTATGTTTGATATGCCTGTTGTTCTGTTTCAGAAAGATGCATTTACATGATGAGTGTGAGTCAATGAAAAGAACTATTGATGGCGTAAAATCTAGACTAGGTAAGTTACAACTTATAGGCAGGTGAGTAATGATCAGTTTGCCAAAACATGCTGGGAACATTTGAACAGAATCTAATTTTAAGTATCATCTTGTTATAAAGATAATTGACACAAACTAGCATAAAACTACACTGCATTGTACACTTGTAAAATAATTTTAAATTAGTACATAAAGTTGTTACTTATTGATGGACATTCGTTAAACAAATATGTTGTCAGTGTATTTCCAAATGATCCCACTGTTGTTCTTTTTACAGACAACAGTACCGTATGCATAGTTTAATAGTTTGGAACAATCACAATATATGCACAGCATTGCTTATTTGCAAACAATTGTGTGGCAGCGTAGGAAAACCAGTCACATTGACAAAAATATCATATGCATTTTTATTCAAGAAATGGAAAGCAACACTATTTCCAATTCTAATACAGTTTACTGTATTCAAATATTCCCACCAGAACCAAAGTGACAATAATTTAAAGAGGGCCCCTATCAAAAATTAGTTCAGGAGAAAAATGAGTTTTAAAGTCGAGAGTCATTATTCACATGAAAACAAAACTTCATGATGGTATAACAAAATATCTGCTCCTATTAACATATACAGTCCAGTGAAACAAATGTAGCTGTGTTTGTTAGCTTTAGCTTACAGAAATAATTATTAAATTCTGATGTCTACTTTTAAAGTTACAAGAATTTAAACAGGGCACCTGTCAAACATTATTGCAGGAGAAAAGTACCCATAGTGTCTGGAATCAACATAATTCATGTCAAAATAAAATGTTGCTGCAGTATTAATATTATAACAAAATATCCAGTGCTATTACCATGTCCAATGTAGTGAAGAAAATGTAACTATCTTAGCTTTGGAAAACTCAAAGTATTATCAAATTCCGATGGTTACTTTTAAAGTTACAATAATTTAAAGAGAACACCCGTCAAAAACGTTGTAGTTATTTGTTAGCAAAAATGTATATTACTAATCAACATCCAAGAGGTATCAAACTCTTCCATGAATATGTGGTTAGCTCTGAAAAGAACTTGTTGTTTGGGTCTGAAGAGGGGCGTTTGTGTTCTCATCTTGCACCTCGGGTCGTCATAAACAGTTTGACTGTCACCATTGAGTTTGACAGATCCGCTTACTTCCTGTGCCAGCTCCTGGTCAAAGTCGTCCTCGCTCGAATCAGACAAGTCCGAATCACTGTCATCATTACCAATCGGGTGTGTCACATAGTAGTCATTCACAAGTTCGTTGAGGATGTCCCCACTTGCGATATACTGGATGTTCACCAATGCCAATGCGTTGAAACACCGAGCAACATCGTTCGACTTCGGTCCATCCATGGCCATGGGCATAGCCATCTTTGATTTTTCGAAGATCGTAAACACGAAAAATAAATTGTCCCGTAGTCTGTATTTCCAATGAAATCCGGTTCAATAACACGTTAAACGGTTAAGAAATATGTACAGATATAAACTACAGCAACATCAAACTAAACTAATAATTAATCGAACTACATGAACAACTCCAATCCAACTTCCAAATAAAATCCCGTTAACTAGGGAACTGCATGCTGTAAATAGCTTTTGAACGGTATGCCATATGTGGGCATGGGAACTTCTGTCCTAGGTTTCAAGCGTTCGCAAAATAGTGCGCTTTTAATTCTAAAACGCTGCAACCTAGAACGAACTTCACGGTTACAAAAACATAAAAAGTACAACTTTCACTTAGGTAATCAGGAAACTACTTGGTGAACTTATAAATAAGTATATTAGCTAAAAGATCGCAGCGAAATCCCAAAATCAACCCAATGACACAAAATCAACTTTATGATGTGTTTGCGTGCAATTACGCCTGGCAACTTCCGACTGGTTTTCCTGGGCCGCCACACAATTGTCAAAGTTACGTAAACTTTGTCGAACGTGGTACAAATACTTTGTGAAACTCTCCCCTGTGTCTGTGCATGTAACGCCCTCTGACACACGATAACACAATAAAGACGCGGTTGCTTTGTTTCTGACCCATGATCAACTAGAGCTGCTTATGAACTACTGAATGATCCCTTCTGGAGGATGCGTATTTTTGCATCTACTCTTGTGGCATCTGTTGGTTAGGGTGTATTACAACCAACTTTTATGTTGTACAGGAAAAGTGGAGATGGATGTGAGTGCACTGCGTTCAGGAAACATAGACCTGACTCTCAGACAACAGACGGCAGAAGAGGTGTGTACCTGGTTTTCTGTCTTGCTCAACAGCCACACAAACTATTTAAACTTCCACAAAATGTCATGTCAGTATTATGTGATGAGTTTGGTGTTTGTGCTTGGCAGGGTTGCCATGCAATGCTTTTGATGTGTTATGTACAAAATGCTATAATAACATTACCTCAAAATGTCATGTCAGTATTATGTGATGAGTTTGGTGTTTGTGCTTGGCAGGGTTGCCATGCAATGCTTTTGATGTGTTATGTACAAAATGCTATAATAACATTACCTCAAAATGCAGCAGTTTTTGTTAAACTTATACTAATGTATGACGTGGTGGTCTGGTTGTTGGGGCATTGGACTGTCAGTTGAAAGGACATGATTTTGAATCCACTTGCTGGCATTTTAACAGGCAAAATTTTGGCAATTTCGTTCACTTTGCTTTGTGTTCTTTAGAAGAGATACTAAAAGCCATTGGTCCCCTCTACCTTGTGTCTATGCCAGAGGGAGTAAAAGATGTCACACAGGGGGTAAATATACACCCCGTCGTGGACTCATAGAGCTGATGGTCTCTATCAGTCAGACTCACTAAGGAATCATCTCAGAACATTGATGTCTGATATCACACAACATTTTATTTGGGTCGTCCGGTATCGTACATCAATATTTTATGCTTTAATAATAATGCTTCTGACTGGTACTGTTAATATATTGATATCATCATATCAATGCATACACATTTCTCTCAGGGGAGGAGGTGGGGCTGGAGGTCAGATGAAAATAGTTTCGTCTGATATCAGACATGAATGTTCTGAGATGATCCCCAACTTGAGTGTCTGTTGAGGACGAATGAAGACAATCTGTAATATTGTTGCTTCTCAGCGTGAAGTTTAATTTGTTTCTAGGGATCAGACAGGGACGGCGTTGCGAGACAAAAGGTGACTTCAGTAACAAACCTTCAGCTGTATCTGCTTCTTAAACAACTATTCTAGCCTTTTTTGAGGCTACGTGCATTGAAAATTACTTTGAAAATTTGGTGCATAAAAGATCTTAAGAATTACTCCAAAGTAGACATGTAATGTATGTGTCTGTAGCAATGTAAGGTATTTATTTACATTGATTAATGTAAAAATATTTATTTACATTGATTAATGTGTCTAGAAATATACTTTCCACGTGTGTAAACAACCAGTTATTTTGGTGAAGTGAAAATTCTTAGAAAAGTTGTTTATAAAGCAGATGTTTTTTGAAGAAACTGTTGCTATAAATGTAACATTGTCTTGGTCTGGGTGGAAGAATGGTTTTCATTTCTCTGAGTTCACCTCTTTCGCTGTACCTTTCTTAGACCATTGTGTGTTTCTGGCGGTTTTTTCTTGCTGATTTCCTGGTATAATGTAAGGGTCAGTGAGGCTGGTGTTAATGGTGTACTAACTAACTTACACCCACTGACGGAGCAACAAACAAAGATTCGGTGAGGCTGGTGTTAATGGTGTATTAACTAACTTACACCCACTGATGGAGCAACAAACAAAGAGTCTGTGAGACTGGTGTTAATGGTGTATTAACTAACTTACAACCACTGACGGAGCAACAAACAAAGAGTCGGTGAGGCTGGTGTTAATGGTGTACTAACTAACTTACACCCACTGATGGAGCAACAAACAAAGAGTCGGTGAGACTGGTGTTAACGGTGTATTAACTAACTTACACCCACTGACGGAGCAACAAACAAAGAGTCGGTGAGACTGGTGTTAATGGTGTACTAACTAACTTACACCCACTGATGGATCAACAAACAAAGAGTCGGTGAGACTGGTGTTAATGGTGTATTAACTAACTTACACCCACTGATGGAGCAACAAACAAAGAGTTGGTGAGACTGGTGTTAATGGTGTACTAGCTAACTTACACCCACTGATGGAGCAACAAACAAAGAGTCGGTGAGACTGGTGCTAATGGTGTATTAACTAACTTACGCCCACTGATGGAGCAATAAACAAAGAGTCCGTGAGACTGGTGTTAATGGTGTATTAACTAACTTACACCCACTGATGGAGCAACAAACAAAGAGTCGGTGAGACTGGTGCTAATGGTGTATTAACTAACTTACACCCACTGATGGAGCAACAAACAAAGAGTCGGTGAGACTGGTGTTAATGGTGTATTAACTAACTTACACTCACTGATGGAGCAACAAACAAAGAGTCTGTGAGACTGGTGTTAATGGTGTACTAACTAACTTACACCCGCTGACGGAGCAACAAACAAAGAGTCAGTTAGACTGGTGTTAATGGTGTACTAACTAACTTACACTGACATAGCAACAAACAAAGAGCCAGTGAGACTGGTGTTAATGGTGTACTAACTAACTTACACTGACATAGCAACAAACAAAGAGCCAGTGAGACTGGTGTTAATGGTGTACTAACTAACTTACACCCACTGATGGAGCAACAAACAAAGAGTCAGTGAGACTGGTGTTAATGGTGTATTAACTAACATACACCCACTGACGGAGCAACAAACAAAGAGTCAGTGAGACTGGTGTTAATGGTGTACTAACTAACCTACACCCACTGACGGAGCAACAAACAAAGAGTCAGTGAGACTGGTGTTAATGGTGTACTAACTAACTTACACCCGCTGACGGAGCAACAAACAAAGAGTCAGTGAGACTGGTGTTAATGGTGTACTAACTAACTTACACCCGCTGACGGAGCAACAAACAAAGAGTCAGTGAGACTGGTGTTAATGGTGTACTAACTAACATACACTGACAGAGCAAACAAACAAAGAGTCAGTGAGACTGGTGTTAATGATGTACTAACTAACTTACACCCACTGATGGAGCAACAAACAAAGAGTCAGTGAGACTGGTGTTAATGGTGTATTAACTAACTTACACCCACAGACGGAGGAACAAACAAAGAGTCGGTGAGACTGGTGTTAATGGTGTACTAACTAACTTACACCCACTGATGGAGCAACAAACAAAGAGTCGGTGAGACTGGTGTTAATGGTGTATTAACTAACTTACACCCACTGACGGAGCAACAAACAAAGAGTCGGTGAGACTGGTGTTAATGGTGTATTAACTAACTTACATCCACTGACGGAGCAACAAACAAAGAGTCGGTGAGACTGGTGTTGATGGTGTATTAACTAACTTACACCCACTGACGGAGCAACAAACAAAGAGTCGGTGAGACTGGTGTTAATGGTGTATTAACTAACTTACACTCACTGACGGAGCAACAAACAAAGAGTCGGTGAGACTGGTGTTAATGGTGTATTAACTAACTTACACCCACTGATGGAGCAACAAACAAAGAGTCGGTGAGACTGGTGTTAATGGTGTACTAACTAACTTACACCCACTGATGGAGCAACAAACAAAGAGTCGGTGAGACTGGTGTTAATGGTGTACTAACTAACTTACACCCACTGATGGAGCAACAAACAAAGAGTCAGTGAGACTGGTGTTAATGGTGTACTAACTAACTTACACCCACTGATGGAGCAACAAACAAAGAGTCAGTGAGACTGGTGTTAATGGTGTAACTAACTTACACCCACTGACGGATAGGTGAGTTCGATCATGTAGGAGAAAGAACCTCTTGCAAAGCACTGCATATCAAAACATGTAAATAAATAACTCTAAATAAGTATAATTATGTTTTCTGAAATACAGTGTCATTTAGTAGGTGAGAGGTCAAAGGTCGAAGGAGGCGAGTGAACATAGAGGGGAGTGGACCTCGGTGCCCGGGAGGAGATGCACTTATAATGATCCAAAGTTAGCCTATTAATATATTATATAGATAACACAATATTTTAAAGAAATGCCATACCATGACATTAGACCATCTAGATTTGCATAACATACCATATTGTCTATTGAGATAATATGTAGTGTCAAGATGATGTGAGTGAACCTATTCACATGATCTAGGCTCTATGACTTTGTCTGATTTTTAACAACTAACAACTAATGTTGCACGGAATATCAAAGCAGGCTGTCCTAACACGCATGGTGTGGTGGTTATTTCTCACTTCTGAAACTCCTCTGGTTTCTGGTGACATCACATCTGATGTCTGGTCACACTAACTGCACAACTGGGCACTGTAACAACATTCTATGAATGAGATAGCTGTCTGTTCATTCCACAATGCAACCAGGGAACTGCAACCTAAATTCCGATTCAATCGATTCTCATTTCCTTGTGTACTTGCTAAAAGTCCACTTTTTATTATAGATTAAAACATTTATTACCAGGAGAACTGTTAGTGTCTTACAGTAGAAGTCTTAGTGGGATCATAGCGCCAAACAAATCACATTGAGTTTAGCACAAAATGTCTTTAGTCTATGCAATTGTATGCATTATTGACAACTGTGTCAATGACGCCTAGTAAATATGTTGTGGACACGTTAGATGTGTTATCTTAACTTAGCGGTGATTAGGATTCTCTGGAAGTAATGCATCAAATATTGTAATGCAGAATTTTTTTGAAATTTGTAATTGATTGCTAAGACGTCACATTATGAATTAAATATATATGGGGTATTTGCATTAATATTTGTAGTAATATAAGATAATTACCATATGTACTGACAGTGTGCACTGAAGATGACAAATGGCCACAAGTCTGTCGCAGCAGAAATCTCCAGGATGGTGAAAGACAGAAAGGAAAATAAACTCGACATCACAGAGTTGAAGTAAGTTGTAGATGTGTGGCACTGTCTGTGGATGTGTGGCACTGTCTGTGGATGTGTGGCACTGTCTGTGAATGTGTGGCACTGTCTGTGAATGTGTGGCACTGTCTGGATGTGTGGAACTGTCTGTGGATGTGTGGCACTGTCTGTGGATGTGTGGCACTGTCTGTGGATGTGTGGCATTGTCTGTGGATGTGTGGCACTGTCTGTGAATGTGTGGCATTGTCTGTGGATGTGTGGCACTGTCTGTGAATGTGTGGCACTGTCTGTGGATGTGTGGCACTGTCTGTGAATGTGTGGCACTGTCTGTGGATGTGTGGCACTGTCTGTGGATGTGTGGCACTGTCTGTGAATGTGTGGCACTGTCTGTGGATGTGTGGCACTGTCTGTGGATGTGTGGCACTGTCTGTGGATGTGTGGCACTGTCTGTGGATGTGTGGCATTGTCTGTGGATGTGTGGCACTGTCTGTGAATGTGTGGCACTGTCTGTGGATGTGTGGCACTGTCTGTGAATGTGTGGCACTGTCTGTGGATGTGTGGCACTGTCTGTGAATGTGTGGCACTGTCTGTGGATGTGTGGCACTGTCTGTGGATGTGTGGCATTGTCTGTGGATGTGTGGCACTGTCTGTGGATGTGTGTCTGTGGATGTGTGGCACTGTCTGTGCATGTGTGGCACTGTCTGTGAATGTGTGGCACTGTCTGTGAATGTGTGGCACTGTCTGTGGATGTGTGGCACTGTCTGTGGATGTGTGGCATTGTCTGTGAATGTGTGGCACTGTCTGTGGATGTGTGGCACTGTCTGTGGATGTGTGGCACTGTCTGTGGATGTGTGGCACTGTCTGTGAATGTGTGGCACTGTCTGTGGATGTGTGGCACTGTCTGTGAATGTGTGGCACTGTCTGTGAATGTGTGGCACTGTCTGTGGATGTGTGGCACTGTCTGTGGATGTGTGGCACTGTCTGTGGATGTGTGGCACTGTCTGTGAATGTGTGGCACTGTCTGTGGATGTGTGGCACTGTCTGTGAATGTGTGGCACTGTCTGTGGATGTGTGGCACTGTCTGTGAATGTGTGGCACTGTCTGTGGATGTGTGGCACTGTCTGTGAATGTGTGGCACTGTCTGTGGATGTGTGGCACTGTCTGTGAATGTGTGGCACTGTCTGTGGATGTGTGGCACTGTCTGTGGATGTGTGGCACTGTCTGTGGATGTGTGGCACTGTCTGTGAATGTGTGGCACTGTCTGTGGATGTGTGGCATTGTCTGTGGATGTGTGGCACTGTCTGTGGATGTGTGGCACTGTCTGTGGATGTGTGGCACTGTCTGTGGATGTGTCCATTGAATGGGTAAGTAGCTGAGCAAAGTTATGTGTCAAATGAGATGTCAGTAAGTGGTAAAAATAGTCACTGCAAAAATGTTAGGCAGATGTGTGAATTTGTGAAATGACTGTTTCACTCAATCATTTCACTTATGTGACTAATATGGTGTTCATTGCAAATTATTAATCTCTTTTTACAATTTTTTATTGACTTTCCTGCTAAAGTTGAAACAAGATTATTTATAGTGACTTTATCTTGTAATTAAGTTATAGGAGCTTACCATATGGCATTTCCAACACGGAGACTTTGATTTGAACATTGCAGGTCAAGCCTTCGAACTGTGCGGGCAAAGTTAGGTCACATAGAGGCTCGGATGTATGCTGGCGTCGGAACCTCAGGGAAAGGTATATACATTATATTGGGTTTACTGCATTTGAACAGTCATAATTGTGCTTAATTCTACTTGTGGTTTGAACATTTTTTAGGCAGTACATTAATGTAATCAGTTGGCAAAGTTATGAAATAATTATTAATCAAGTTACCTTTCAAAAATTGCCTTAAATTGAGTTTAAACATTTAGTTATGAAGTTTTTTTACTTTTCAGAACATAGGGCTAGCCAAAGTCCCAAAATTGAATACCGAGAAGTTGTTACTTCATATAGAATTATTGGAGATGAGCCAGTGGGTGTTTTTGTTTATTGAATTGAATGGATTGTTCCTTCATTGGCTTGGAATAGAAATACACTATTTTTCAGACATATCTAGCATTGTGTAAAATTCTAACACGAAATGTGTTAGCAGTTTAAACAAAAATTAAAAAATTATAACATCCTGTACTTTCCTCTGATTTAAGTTGAAAACTAAAACGTCCAATTTCTATTTGTACCATAGTAGTGTAATTAATAGATATTTGGATTTTTGGTCGACAATGTTTGTTGGTAACATAAGTCACTGCAAGTTGTTGAAGTCAGTGAACCAAATTTAATTATCCCTTTAAAATTATGTTGTTACAGTTCCCCACGGCGCAGACTTTGATGACCTTCTGTCACCTGACACCAGTGACCTTGACCTTGACCTAAGCAGCAGTGACGCGGGAGGGTTTGACGCAGGAGGCCTGGATAGTCATGACTTCACCATGACTGGGGACGACATCAAACTAAAGCCAGGTACACTATTTCACCTCTGTCCTGGGCCTTATTGAAACATTTTAGTTGAGGAAATAAATAAACTTACTTACTCTTCTTCATGCCCACTGGCAAGTAGGGTGGATCTAGATAAACAACTGTTGCTTTTTTTTTTTTTATTTACTCAGTAATGCTGTATGAGAGAGATTGGAAATGTGAAGTACCGCTAATAACAATGTATACATTTTTTATGACCTTGTATACCTAACATTATGACCTTGTATACATAACATTATGACCTTGTATACCTATATTATGACCTTGTATACTTAGCATTATGAATAGTCAACATTGAAATAGATTCAGGAATTGGTCATGCCATAATGAAAGTGTGCCAGACAGTGTGATAGAGGGATACATCAAATAACAGTTCTGTGCAGTTGTGATATTTCCGTACAGTGATGACATTTATGTAGAGTGATGATGGTTTTATACAGTGATGAGTTATGTAGTATCTACAGTGCTGACAGTTCTGTACAATGTTGAATTATGTACAATGTTGACAGTTCAGTACAGTGCTGACAGTTATGTACAGTGCTGACAGCTATTTATGTACATTGATGACAGTTATTTATGTACCACGATGACACTTCTAACAAGTGATTTCCACTGCAGGTACAGACACATTCCTAGAGTCGGCAGACCTTGATCTGTCCACTACAGACCTGACCAGTGGAGACCCACTGGACATCAACGACTTGAACTGAGTATATCACCACGACTACCTCACTCACTGCCTGTCACCTCCTGTTGACTACACTCCTTGGTGCTAGTAGTTGGACACAGGAGACAACAGGATGGTATCAAATGTACCCAGGTTAACCATCATGACGCACTGGTCAACTGTTACGATACATGTGACCAGCAAATTATAATTGTATTGCTCAACAGATGTAATGATTACATCGCATATAATAGTAAGAGATGTGCAAATTCATGTTAGTTCGGTAAACTACACATTTTATGTCTTTCCACAACCTGTTGTTATAGGAGTAAAACAAAATTGTATGTCCAGTATTATTTATTTGCTTTATGATTTCATGATTTTGTAGGCTGGTAGGCCATAAAACTAAATGTTTTTAGTGTTCCATGATGGTTGATGTACATAACACGTACTCTTAGACTTCTCATACACATACCCATTAAGCATATCCCTGTATACAGTATACACCCACACATTAGACACACGGTACACACATATTACACACACGGTACACACATATTACACACACGGTACACACATATTACACACACGGTACACACACGTCAACATTCGAACAGAAACAGGAGAGGTCATTAATTAACCGTCTAAGTGCCAGTGTATTCAGGGTCAAAAGGCAGCAGCAATATTTGTGAATGTGTAATCTGGTTTATGCAACTGTTGATATTGTTATATTGATATTGTTCATGTATGTTTCTGACGAGTTCCCGCGGACCAGTCTTTCTGCTGTGGACAACTGACTGGCTGGACGATAATGAATCGGTCATTCACATACTCATGTTCTGTCTCACAATGCACATCACAAAGGATTTAGTTAGATAATATACATCATTCTTAAAGTAGTTATTGTTCAATCAATGACTTATTATACAACATTGGTTTTTCAAATAGTTTATCTTGTATGCTATGATGTAGTTTTGTCATTTTAAAATGTTTAATGTTGCATGTTCATAGTATTAAATACATTGGGAGTATTAATGCACAAGTAACTTATTTAGCAAAGAATGCAGCAATTTCTGTGCATTTATTATGTTCACTCCGAGTGTTGTGAGCTCAAATCAAATGTGTTTCTACTTACTACCACATACCAGGTATTTATTTATTACTTATGTAATAAAACTTTCCACTGGAGAAGTTGTGTTTTGTTCTGAACACAGAATAGATATGGCACAAGATATAATCATTATTGAAAACTTTCTCAGTTTGCAAGACAGGTTTTTCTTTTTGACGGGTGTCTGCTGAGGCTACTTGACATTTCAGCAAATTAAAGTACTTAAAACATCACCATACCCACCAATACCAGAACTTTTAAGAAATGCGAGGACTGTATATGTGTGCGTGTGTGCGTATGTATGACACATTGCAATTTTTAACATTCCAAAATGCATTTCACATGTACATAAAAATTCTCAATTTCAGACCCCAAAATAATTTCTTCTGATACTTCTTCACCTTTTGGATGAGCTTCAACTGCAGAAAAGGTGGCCAGCAAGATGGGCATCTTTAGGATGTATATTTGTTGTACAGAAGTTCCCAGCAAGTAGACATAGTTCTCTTTCACGCACACTTTATTGCTCAAGTCGTTTCTGTTCTTGCATAATGTGACATCAACATAATGTACAACACAATAAGTTATTACAATTCTAAATAAGTTCCTTTATGAAGAATAATGCCACAACAACGGTAGACACTATAGGCACAGAAGAGTGCAACTCTTATGCCAGCTTTACAAATTTGCCAATTTTAATGAGCAAAAGCAATCATTTGTAGAAACATGGAAGATACAGTGCCGTTATGCCATCAGTACATCATTTGTAGAAACATGGAAGATGCAGTGCCGTTATGCCATCAGTACATCATTTCTTTTATACCGTTTTCTATTTTGTATTATCGTGTTTTAATAGTAGCATAATATATGCACACTATACCATTTTCATACACTGTACTGACCATAGGTATATAGCTATTTCTCACTCGACTCTACTTGTCTATAAAACAAATCAAGAACTCGGCATTTCACAAATATCCCTGCTTTTACAATGACTTGCTGTGACCAAACGTACACCATTTAGAGACATGGCAAGCATGTGGTATATAAAACAATAAACTGCTGGCAAAAATGCCACAATCCCCGTAAAAAGAATTGCAATTTGAGCACACACTTCTGTTTGTCTAACAGAAACCCCTTACTGGCTGACCGTTTGAAATGGTCCACTAGTGATTACTGGGTGTGACCACAACACAGATTGGATTCTGTAATCTGCCTGAATTAATCTCATTGAAACACTCCTGTGGTGTGAGAAGTCTGAATCCAGATTTAAGCACCAAGGGAGGAATGTGGGTGAGGAAAAAATATGGGTTTGTTCTAAATTACTTCTGCAAATCAGACTTGTCTTCCTGTTTTGATTGTGGAACTTTTATATTAATACACATAAGCTCGTGGGCAAAAACATTCTTTTGTAGATGCGTTATTAGGCAAGTTGGTCTGACTTCACATGCTATTTACTCTAAACAACATTATATCACAAAACAATATCGAAATAATTTTGACAAAATCATTCCTCTAACAGTGCATGGCAAGCATCTGTTTTTTATTTATTTCCACAAAAACGAACAGCATCGCTTTCATAACAAATTCACACTTTTTGGTAACATATAAATATTTTCAGCACATCCGTCTTAATTTTGTGTGAAATGGTTTTTAGTAATGATGCACATATGAGACAGATTAATGAAGTACTCGCTGTACAACAACACGGTAACAAGACAAAAGTTACCACATCACATATAATATTATTCCTTCCTGTTAGTAATACCACTGACAATAAAAATACAATATACATATTAACTACATGTACGCAATCCTTAAGATACCCCCCTCACTCGATACATGAAACTACAGTCAAATTGAAGCATCACACAGATACTGTGTAATTTCTTCGCACCAGCTTTTGATCAAACTTTCTTGTCAAGGAAAGCCATCATATCATAAAGCTTCAGGCTCAACATTGGAATGATGCAATCTGTCCATTTGGCAGTGACTGTGAACACCTACTTTGACAAAAGAGTGGGTTTGGAGTATATTTATTAGTTTACACACACTTCCTGATTGATTTTTTAACTTAGACAATGCTTCGGTGAAAAAACAATAACAATTTAAAGTGAAACAACTTATGGATGTAGACGACAGCACTGGGAGTGTGTACACAAGCATGACAAGGAGAGCACATCAGATGTTTATAACTTTGTGTACACTTGAGTAAAATATCAAGTGTGTGTTTTCAACCACATTCTGTACATATAATGGTAGGAAGAATGCGGAAAAAAAACGGAAAATATTTAAGGTCATGCTATCACATAACACTGGCCTACTCACAAACCAACCCAA
This sequence comes from Paraescarpia echinospica, assembly GCA_020002185.1. Taxonomy (NCBI): domain Eukaryota; kingdom Metazoa; phylum Annelida; class Polychaeta; order Sabellida; family Siboglinidae; genus Paraescarpia; species Paraescarpia echinospica. Next base: position 70,980,479 of record CM034532.1, read on the forward strand.
CTACCCAACCACAATGGTAACCCAACATAGAGGGACTGATTGCATCATCCCGTAAGTCCCGTTTTATACATTTGGGAACTTGCACCAATGTTCCCCACCATTCACGGGGCACCATTAAAACTTACGATACTCACAAATGTGTTAAATTAAGCACATACTTAGCAGTGATGCCACAACGCACCACTTACACATAGCAGACTGAAACCCCTATCCTCAATTCATTGAGTCCACTAGATTGGATAGATTTTTGTGTGAAATCATTCTCAGATGAGCAAATGAACTGAATTGAGGAGAGAGCTTTACACAATTGCCAAACTGCTACACAAAAGAGGGAATAAACAATCCTTGTCTGCGAAATCAGATCGACTGGACACGAACGACACATTTGACTTCGCTCAATCAACCAATGAGTCTTGGCATCATATCAGCTCGTCAAAGGAGCGTCGTATTTCATCAGCGATGTGCAGTGTTATTACACCTTATAGCATTGAGCTGTCACTGAGACCACCAGACAACAAACAGGCAGTGATCACGTCTACGTCTCATTACACTCTCAATAATCACAGTGCCAAAAAATGTGGTTCAGACGATATACCTAATGAGTTAATACTAATTTAATTATTTTATCAATTAGGATTGCACCTTATGCCCGCACCAACGAACATGACCAATAAACTGTGCTGCGCTAAGTGAAGAGGTCACAATACAGGACCTGAGGTCATATCTAAGTGAAGAGGTCACAATACAGGACATGAGGTCATATCTAAGTGAATAGGTCACAACACAGGACCTGAGGTCATATCTAAGTGAATAGGTCACAATACAGGACCTGAGGTCATATCTAAGGTCATAGCAGATAGTAAGGATATTGACCATGACCAATACACTGTGCTGTTCTAAGTGAAGAGGTCACAATACAGGACCTGAGGTCATATCTAAGTGAAGAGGTCACAATATAGGACCTGAGGTCATATCTAAGGTCATAGCAGATAGTAAGGATATTCCTGGATAGTTTACAACACATTATACCATGTTAATTCAAAGCCTAATCAGCAAATTAATTCAGAAATCACACCAGCAGCTGTAAGATCTCATTCAGTTGTTATGCTACACTACCACATAAATCACAGATAAAGGTAAGAAAAGTTGGGAGTGGTGGAAACGTGCGGCCATCCATGACGGATACCCAGTGAAACAAATGTGTGGTCATGCATGATTGATACAAGTGTTCAGTCAGGCATGACATACATATTACAAACCTGGTGAAACCACAGTAGTCTTGGTGGCATCACTTTTATAGTTAGTGTACCCTCTGCTATAGAAAGAAAGCACAAACATCCATCTGATATCTACATTCCTGTTTTAGACATTTTCTTGTTTCACAGATGGATTGGAAACATCCATCTGGTACAATAAATGTAACGTTGCAGAACAAAACACCACACAAATATCTTAACGATGGGACAGCTTAACTATTACCTCACAATAATTTCATGTCATGATTTGAGATGTTAAAGCTAGCCCAGAATCCCAACTGTGGGACTCGCCTCCATTCTCCATCACAACTCGTTGAAGAATATTTCACTTGTCCGCAGTAGAGTATACTAAATGGAACTGTATTTAGGAGACATTATAAATCTCTCAAATTAGACGTTATGTTAAATTTAATCAGATAATTATTATTAACTATGAATCACAAACTTGGATACTTTGTCATGTACATATGAGAGACAGACATATTTATAATATGTAAATAAACTATATTATGTGGAGTAATGCTATATTTTGTTTACCATGTAAATACAATATTTAATTGCCCTTCATATGTACAACTTAATTAATTACTTTTTTGTGATACTAATTACTGTGGTACAGTATCTTTTCAATAGGCAAGCATCTTTAAACACACCAAAAAGTTTATCAAAACAATTTCTTGTGAAGTTTCTACGTACTTTGCTGCCTGTGTAAGTTTAGTTCTGAGATATTTCTAACACAATAACTCATTGATGTCCTAGACTATATCAATATCACAAATATTGCAATTCCAACAAAGAGATACATGAAAACAAATGAAAAATATTTTAAAGTAACGCAATAATACATTACTAGTCTCAAATCGATACAAATATTGGTTTTAACCATACTGTAAACCTTTAGCTGAAAAACACAGCAAATGAAGATTTTTGACCCACTACATCTGGAATGAGGAAGGACCGGCTAGCAAATTTTTGTGGTGATCAAACTCCCCTACCAGTGTGGATTTGAGATAGAAATCTGCAGTATTGCCTGCTGAAAAATATGACTTTTAAAATGAATGTTTTCTGCAAACCCTTCAGCTGGTTCAATGTTTTAAGCCTCATTATCAAAACTTCCCCTTATCCTCAGAGGTTCCTAGAAATGGGGTAAAACAATTGTATATAATCCGTAGCATCTCAAACTTGTCTACTCTAGTTTTCACAAAACAAATCATAGCTCATATTCTGCATGCAATTAGTTATCAATATGGTATCAATGTTTTCCCTCAGAAGAACTTGCCAGCCAACCCTTACCTTATAAGTAATGAACTCCCCAAGACCACTAATTGAAAAAACTGGCCAGGGATGTGGATACCACACCCATAAAAAGAAATCAAAAACATTTCGGACAATCTTAATTAAGTCAGCCCATATATCTTGTGGGTATTTCTGTGCGTACAAAACAGCCAACAGCATCAGCTTTGGTTTGAATAATTAAAAGAGGACAGAATCACTAAATCCCATTGCACAACCAACAAGGAGTAATATGCCCCGTCGCAGTGTGAACTGGCTGGAATGGCTCGGAGATGTATGAACCTATGTTGAGAAGCCACACAGTCGGATATCAATCCGTCTTCATTGGGACTTAAACATGTTCGAAGATCACCTTCGCAAAAAGCCAAAGCCAACAAAACACCTGCATCATTGTCACTGGTGATAAACAAATGAGATTAATTATGGGCATGTACAGGTGTATAAATAAACCACTTGGCAAAATATGTTTCTCACTGCTTCTGTATGAAGATGTGAAGTCAGGGTAATACAGAACCAGAGAAAGACAGTGACTGGACATTGCGCTGAACCACGCGTCAATACAATAAGGTCCTTTCTAAGGTGCAGTGGACATGTGTGGTTGTTATGACAACAGATTTGTTGTAACATGTGATGTATCAAAGTTGTACAGTTGGCAGTGGCACTGGCATGAGATTTGTGTTCCTTACACCTATCTACGGTCAAGTAACGCACTTCTAGAATATCAACACCTCACACATTCGTACATCAACAAGCTAACTTTCTTGGATTTCTCGGATAAACTCCTGGTGCCATAGGCAGACCAAGCCCTCAGGCCGGTTAGAGTTGCGCCATCGCGTCCCCTGCACCACGCCGCATCACCAATGACGTACACTGTCAAGCAGAACCAAATGCACGGAGAATGCTGTTAGATTCTCGCCTTGCGACTGACTTTGTCGTAGACCTCCGGGAACGCCTTCTGACAACACAGCTGTTTGCGCATCTTGTTGTAGAGCCGGTGGTCAAACATCTGGCGGAACTCTTCCCGTGTCATGAACGAATCAGCATACAGCATCTGGAACCTGTAGCAGACACACGTGTTACAATCACTGTCTCATGTCATCTGGAACCTGTAGTAGACACGTGTGTCACAATCACTGTCTCATGTCATCTGGAACCTGTAGCAGACACGCATGTTACAATCACTGTCTCATGTCATCTGGAACCTGTAGCAGACACGTGTGTCACAATCACTGTCTCATGTCATCTGAAACCTGTAGCAGACACGTGTGTCACAATCACTGTCTCATGTCATCTGGAACCTGTAGCAGACACGCATGTTACAATCACTGTCTCAAGTCATCTGGAACCTGTAGCAGACACGTGTGTCACAATCATTGTCTCATGTCATCTGAAACCTGTAGCAGACACGCGTCTTACAATCACTGTCTCATGTCATCTGGAACCTGTAGTAGACACGCGTGTCACAATCATTGTCTCATGTCATCTGGAACCTGTAGCAGACACGCATGTTACAATCACTGTCTCATGTCATCTGGAACCTGTAGCAGACACGTGTGTCACAATTACTGTCTCATGTCATCTGAAACCTGTAGCAGACACGTGTGTCACAATCATTGTCTCATGTCATCTGGAACCTGTAGTAGACACGTGTGTCACAATCACTGTCTCATGTCATCTGGAACCTGTAGCAGACATGCGTCTTACAATCACTATCTCATGTCATCTGGAACCTGTAGTAGACACGTGTGTCACAATCATTGTCTCATGTCATCTGGAACCTGTAGCAGACACGTGTGTCACAATCATTGTCTCATGTCATCTGGAACCTGTAGTAGACACGTGTGTCACAATCATTGTCTCATGTCATCTGGAACCTGTAGCAGACACGTGTGTCACAATCACTGTCTCATGTCATCTGGAACCTGTAGCAGACACGTGTGTCACAATCACTGTCTCATGTCATCTGGAACCTGTAGCAGACATGCGTCTTACAATCACTGTCTCATGTCATCTGGAACCTGTAGCAGACACGTGTGTCACAATCACTGTCTCATGTCATCTGGAACCTGTAGTAGACACGTATTGTCACAATCACTGTCTCATGTCATCTGGAACCTGTAGCAGACACGCGTGTCACAATCACTGTCTCATGTCATCTGGAACCTGTAGCAGACACGCGTCTTACAATCACTGTCTCATGTCATCTGGAACCTGTAGCAGACACGCGTCTTACAATCACTGTCTCATGTCATCTGGAACCTGTAGCAGACACGCGTGTCACAATCATTGTCTCATGTCATCTGGAACCTGTAGCAGAAACACGTCTTACAATCACTGTCTCATGTCATCTGGAACCTGTAGCAGACACGCGTCTTACAATCACTGTCTCATGTCATCTGGAACCTGTAGCAGACACGCGTGTCACAATCATTGTCTCATGTCATCTGGAACCTGTAGCAGAAACACGTCTTACAATCACTGTCTCATGTCATCTGGAACCTGTAGCAGACACGCGTCTTACAATCACTGTCTCATGTCATCTGGAACCTGTAGCAGACACGCGTGTCACAATCATTGTCTCATGTCATCTGGAACCTGTAGCAGACACGCGTCTTACAATCACTGTCTCATGTCATCAGGAACATGTAGTAGACACGTGTGTCACAATCACTGTCTCATGTCATCTGGAACCTGTAGCAGACACGCATGTTACAATCACTGTCTCATGTCATCTGGAACCTGTAGCAGACACGCATGTTACAATCACTGTCTCATGTCATCTGGAACCTGTAGTAGACATGCGTCTTACAATCACTGTCTCATGTCATCTGGAACCTGTAGCAGACATGCGTGTCACAATCATTGTCTCATGTCATCTGAAACCTGTAGCAGACACGCGTGTCACAATCACTGTCTCATGTCATCTGGAACCTGTAGTAGACACGCATCTTACAATCACTGTCTCATGTCATCTGGAACCTGTAGTAGACACGCGTGTCACAATCATTGTCTCATGTCATCTGAAACCTGTAGCAGACACGCGTGTCACAATCATTGTCTCATGTCATCTGGAACCTGTAGCAGACACGCGTGTCACAATCATTGTCTCATGTCACCTGGAACCTGTAGCAGACATGCATCTTACAATCACTGACTCATGTCATCTGGAACCTGTAGCAGACACGCATGATACAATCACTGTCTCATGTCATCTGGAACCTGTAGCAGACACGTGTGTCACAATTACTGTCTCATGTCATCTGAAACCTGTAGCAGACATGCGTCTTACAATCATTGTCTCATGTCATCTGGAACCTGTAGTAGACACGTGTGTCACAATCATTGTCTCATGTCATCTGGAACCTGTAGCAGACACGTGTGTCACAATCATTGTCTCATGTCATCTGGAACCTGTAGTAGACACGTGTGTCACAATCATTGTCTCATGTCATCTGGAACCTGTAGCAGACATGCGTCTTACAATCACTGTCTCATGTCATCTGGAACCTGTAGCAGACACGTGTGTCACAATCATTGTCTCATGTCATCTGGAACCTGTAGTAGACACGTGTGTCACAATCATTGTCTCATGTCATCTGGAACCTGTAGCAGACATGCGTCTTACAATCACTGTCTCATGTCATCTGGAACCTGTAGCAGACACGTGTGTCACAATCATTGTCTCATGTCATCTGGAACCTGTAGTAGACACGTGTGTCACAATCATTGTCTCATGTCATCTGGAACCTGTAGCAGACATGCGTCTTACAATCACTGTCTCATGTCATCTGGAACCTGTAGCAGACACGTGTGTCACAATCACTGTCTCATGTCATCTGGAACCTGTAGCAGACATGCGTCTTACAATCACTGTCTCATGTCATCTGGAACCTGTAGCAGACACGTGTGTCACAATCACTATCTCATGTCATCTGGAACCTGTAGCAGACACACGTCTTACAATCACTGTCTCATGTCATCTGGAACATGTAGCAGACACACGTCTTACAATCACTGTCTCATGTCATCTGGAACCTGTAGCAGACACGCGTGTCACAATCATTGTCTCATGTCATCTGGAACCTGTAGCAGACACGCATCTTACAATCACTGTCTCATGTCATCAGGAACATGTAGTAGACACGTGTGTCACAATCACTGTCTCATGTCATCTGGAACCTGTAGAAGACACGCATGTTACAATCACTGTCTCATGTCATCTGGAACCTGTAGCAGACACGCATGTTACAATCACTGTCTCATGTCATCTGGAACCTGTAGCAGACACGCATGTTACAATCACTGTCTCATGTCATCTGGAACCTGTAGCAGACACGCATGTTACAATCACAGTCTCATGTCATCTGGAACCTGTAGTAGACATGCGTCTTACAATCACTGTCTCATGTCATCTGGAACCTGTAGCAGACACGCGTGTCACAATCAGTCTCATGTCATCTGGAACCTGTAGTAGACACGCATCTTACAATCACTGTCTCATGTCATCTGGAACCTGTAGCAGACACGCGTGTCACAATCATTGTCTCATGTCATCTGAAACCTGTAGCAGACACGCGTGTCACAATCATTGTCTCATGTCATCTGGAACCTGTAGCAGACACGCGTGTCACAATCATTGTCTCATGTCATCTGGAATTGCGTCTCATGTCATCTGGAACCTGTAGCAGACATGCGTCTTACAATCACTATCTCATGTCATCTGGAACCTGTAGTAGACACGTGTGTCACAATCATTGTCTCATGTCATCTGGAACCTGTAGCAGACACGTGTGTCACAATCATTGTCTCATGTCATCTGGAACCTGTAGTAGACACGTGTGTCACAATCATTGTCTCATGTCATCTGGAACCTGTAGCAGACATGCGTCTTACAATCACTGTCTCATGTCATCTGGAACCTGTAGCAGACACGTGTGTCACAATCACTGTCTCATGTCATCTGGAACCTGTAGCAGACATGCATCTTACAATCACTGTCTCATGTCATCTGGAACCTGTAGTAGACACGTGTGTCACAATCACTGTCTCATGTCATCTGGAACCTGTAGCAGACACGCGTGTCACAATCACTGTCTCATGTCATCTGGAACCTGTAGCAGACACGCGTCTTACAATCACTGTCTCATGTCATCTGGAACCTGTAGTAGACACGTGTGTCACAATCACTGTCTCATGTCATCTGGAACCTGTAGCAGACACGCGTGTCACAATCATTGTCTCATGTCATCTGGAACCTGTAGCAGACACACGTCTTACAATCACTGTCTCATGTCATCTGGAATTTAGTTCGGGTTTGTGCCAGGTGGTCATGTCCTGACTTCACAGTTGTCATAAACTGTTTCGGATAGAATAACATAATTTTAGGCAGGTATTTTTATTTTTTATTTTTTTTATTTTTCAGGACAGACATCTGGTGTAAGGTCGCAGGTTGCATTTACTGTGTTCACTATAATTCCGTTGCAGATATTCGACTGTCAATTAGAAATAATAGTAGCAGGTCACCCATGTCAGACAGGAAGGCATCATTTTCAACATCTTGCGGAGTCGGCCAATAACTGTCGCTCCAACCAAGATAATAACTTTATATTTAACTAAGTTTCTAGTTTCTTAGATGGTGACAGTTGCATTGCTTGATAGCACATCTGCAACATGGATGTAATGATTGTTTTCGGTCTATATTGACTTGTGTTAATAGCATAGCACCGAGACATACGGACAGCTGGGTGTTCGGTCCAGATGGGCATCCTGTCTGTGTGACGATGTAGCCTACTCGGGGTTTCTGGTGTTTTGGCCCAGACGGTACCAGTGTGGCGTTCTTTCCAGTGAAGCATCCGGTCAGTGTGATGATATGGCCAGCTTGGGGTTTCTGGCGCTTTGGCCCAGACGGTACCAGTGTGGCGTTCATTCCAGTGAAACATCCTGTCAGTGTGATAATATGGCCAGCTTGGGGTTTCTGGCGCTTTGGCCCAGACGGTACCAGTGTGGCGTTCTTGCCAACCGTGTTGCCGTTTCAGGAAGCCGGTCTGATTGACATCTTTGTTATGGTATTTAACGTTGTATGTTGGCGGCGTGTCATGGCTAATTAATTAACTTTATTCCAGACTAAGGTGGCCATAATGACATTACAACTTATTTCAGGTTAGCATCCGGACAAATTAGTTTATCTGTTTCAGCTGGTTGATCTTTAGATCTTAATAGTTACTCTAATTGCCAGTACGATAGCAAAGCAATTCTGTCATGCATTAAATAACACGTGCCACAACGGCAATGCATAATTGTTGCAGGATGGCTCCGAAAAGAGCACGCAGCCAGAGTTCGACTCGCCCGGTGGCAGCCATAATAGAGCCAACTCGGACTCGCAGCCGGACGGTGACATCGGATCGCCCACCAACTGGACAGCCAATGCCAACCGTAACTCGGGGTCGACCCCGAACACGTGCGAGGCGGCCTGTTGTAACTCGGGCACGTCTGTCCGAAGCGCATCCTGGAGTTGGCCATTTGACTCACGACTATGAGCGGCAGGGCGCAACCGCAGCGCCACTGTTGGAAAGTGAGACAGCGACAGCAGCTCGTCAGCAGTGGGAAGAGAACATTGAGGAGCGTATGCAGCAGTCGAACACTTTGCTGCAACAGATGCACCAGATGTTGACTGAACAATTGACTAGAGACACTGTAGTCCCAATTGATGATAATGTGCATGGTGGTGAGTTCTTACCAACTGCTCCACAGCTGTCCCAAGTGACGGCCTTGGGTCAGTCTGTCGGGGACATAGGTCCACCAGAGTCTTCCCTGCCCAGAGTGACGGCCTCTGGGTTGGCGACTCCTTGGCCATCTGTCAATGGTTTTGAGACAGGTGTCGGGGGGGTTCTAGACAGGCTCCCAATGGGAACGCAGGATAGGGTGAGGGCATTCACTTCCTCCTCTCTGTCGCTGCATGCCCATGTTCCCGATAAAACCAGAGCAATGGTGTGGGCAGGCGAGTTCATTGAATTAGCATCCCTCCTGCCTCAACGCAAAGCAGTCCCCCAAGAGCTATCATTAGGGTTGCAGTCGGGGATGGAAGAGGGTACATCTGTGGTATGTGTCGAACCAAGGGCTAAGCCATCAATCACTTCCTTTCCTCTGTGGTCTAGGGCTTTCCAGATCTACATGTCAATCTACCTGACCCAACCCATTCATTACCCAGAAGCCCCAGCAATGTTAAAATATATTCAGACGATTCGGGATCTGTCAGAACGGGGTAGTAATTGGCAGGGGTATGATGAATCTTTCCGTGCAATGCGAATGCTGCATAACTGGGGGTGGGACACAGTGGAATCTGAGCTTTGGCTTCAGGCAGGTAGGACGGTGGGTGTTCCATACGGAGGCGCCCCCTTTCATGGCAAGGGTGGGGCCCGCCGGCCACCACCTCAAAGTGCAAACCCCTGCTTTGCATACAACAAGGCCCTGCCCTGCGACAGTCGCAGATGTCGCTACCAGCATAAATGTAAGCGATGTGGTGCAGGACACCCGGCTGCACAGTGTCCCCGCTTCAACAGTAGACAGGCCAGTACAGGCCTGTATCCTGCAGTTGCCCAGCGCAATAACCTCAGACAGTAAGCAGTAGCTGCTGCCATCACCGGTTTCCCCATCAGTATTACATGATGTATTACAAGATTATGATAGTAAGCTAGCCCAATATCTGCTTCATGGTTTTACTTATGGTTTTAGAATAGGGTGTATTGGCCTGCCAGTGCAACATCAAGCGATGATAACAAACCTGAAATCTGCATTTATATACCCAGAAATAATAGATGCGAAGATTGCAAAAGAATTGAACCTAGGTCGCATTATCGGACCCTACAATGCGCCACCTAATGTTCCAAATTTCAGGGTCTCCCCACTTGGAGTTGTCCCTAAGAAGGCACCCGGTGAGTATCGGGTAATTCACCATTTGTCGTATCCAGGGGGATCATCTGTTAATGACTGTATCCCACGAGAATTCTCGTCCGTGCAGTATGCCACAGTGCAGGATGCCATTACTTTCATAAAGAAATCTCCTCGCACAATTTTTCTGGGTAAGTTGGACATCGAAGCAGCATTCCGTATAATACCAGTATCCCCGCAAGACACGCCTTTGTTAGGGTTTCAATGGAGGAGCAAATTTTATATGGATGCTGTTCTTCCCATGGGGTGTGCTAGCTCTTGTTCAATTTTCGAAGCGTTCAGTAGTGCTTTGGAGTGGGTAGCTAAGACTAAGTTGGGTGTTTCAGAAATGTTTCATTATATTGATGACTTCCTGTTTCTCGCAGATTCTTCTGCAAAATGTACAACTGATATGAATGCATTCATATCACTCTGTGGGCAGATGGGTGTACCACTAGCGCCAGAGAAAACACAGGGTCCTGCTACTGTACTTCCTTTCCTAGGCATTACATTGGACACGGTGAGGTTAGAAGCCAGACTCCCCGAGGATAAGCTAGACAAATGTAAGTCACTAGTGTCTGAGTTCTTAGCAAAACAGAAAGTCACTCTTCAGCAACTCCAATCATTGATCGGCTTTTTAGGACATGCTTCATGTGTGGTAGTGGCCGGAAGTTGTTTTTTAAGGCGCCTTATCGATCTAACTGTCGGCGTAACCAGACCTCATCATCATATTAGGCTGACTCGACAGGCGAAGCTTGACTTGAAAGTATGTCAGGAATTTTTGAGAAATTTCAATGGTAGGGCATTTTTCCTGAATGAGAAGTTTCGCACAGGTGAATGTTTGGATCTATACACCGATGCATCGGGCAGCGTAGGATACGGGGCAGTGTATGGCAAGGAATGGTTTTGGGGAGAATGGCCTCAATCATGGTTTTCACGGAACATTGCAGTGTTAAAGTTGTTCCCTATCATGGCTGCGGTAGAAGTCTGGGGGGAGGCATGGGCAAATCAGAGCATACGCTTCTTTACAGATAATGAAGCACTCGTGTCAGTTATTAATAAACAGACATCCCGCGAACCCCAAATTATGACTCTACTTCGCAGGATGATCCTCACTTGCCTAACGTTCAATATAAACTTCATGGCATGTCATGTGCCGGGTCGAGTCAACATTTTGGCAGACAGGTTGTCACGTGGTTATAACAAGGTGTTTAAAGAAACCATGATAGAGGATGTGCAGACTTGTCACGGGCGAGCTCTTGCAGTCCTGGTAGAGTAGCGCACCTTTTAAAAATTATGTGGGTTTTTGGACAGTGTTACAATGCTAGGGAGGCTTGTCACGGGCGAGATCTTCTAAGCTTTGTAAGTAGCATAGTGCTTTGGCTGTTACAATGATGGGGCTATGATAAGTTAGAATGGTAGCAAGACTTGTCACGGGCGAGATCTTCCAGTCCTTGTATATATAGATATAGGAGTCCTTCTCATTTGAGGTGGGGTGGTCACATGCTCAGGTGACCTTGTGGCGGAATGGCCCCACCTCTCTTTAGTATGTTTTAATAAGTAGTAGTTTTAGTTGTCAAAATGTTTGTGAAACATCTTTTTGAGGTTTTTATGTATTATCTACCACTATTTTAATGTAGTGCTTTATAATGTGGGCCTTTATTAGAATGTATAGGCTAAGTAAACGGGGCAATGTTTAAGACCTCAAATGGCCCACATTTGTTTGTAAATATTTGCATGTTATAACTCATCCAATAATCTGGTGAGTAATAAATGTCAGAAGGTTATTCTGGCCATATTCTACCATATCTGTTGTTGACTTGTTGCATTGCGTAAATGGGGTTATGCAAATACATTGCATAATAATTTTTACGCGAGGCAATCAAAGTCAACATTTAAGTCATGCTAGGTAAACAGGGGACACGGTACCGAAGAGGTCAAGAGTCCAGCATTTGAATAGTAACAGGTTTTCCCGCGCTTTAGCGTATGAATACAGTGAAAAGAAGTCCCGTCGCGCAGGGTATAAAAGGCCAGAGCGGTCCCGGCGGCGGCCATATTCGAATTTATCGGTTGTACGAACTCGTCAGAATTCAGCGTCAATTTTAGTCCACCTCCCTCCCCTCCTACCAGTAATTAGTGTGTGATTCCTTGTTCTTGGCATGATTTGTGAATACATGTGTGTGATATGGTATATGTACTTTTTCTGTGACGCTTTTCCCTGCTCTATTATACACGAGGTTTTGCCTGAAGGCTTTTCTCCTCCTTACTGATAATACAGTAACAGTGTACGCAGGGTTTTTAGGGCGGTAAATAAAGTAGGATAGATTACACGTGGGGCGGAATGGCCCCACCTCTCTTTAGTATGTTTTAATAAGTAGTAGGGCGGAATGGCCCCACCTCTCTTTAGTATGTTTTAATAAGTAGTAGTTTTAGTTGTCAAAATGTTTGTGAAACATCTTTTTGAGGTTTTTATGTATTATCTACCACTATTTTAATGTAGTGCTTTATAATGTGGGCCTTTATTAGAATGTATAGGCTAAGTAAACGGGGCAATGTTTAAGACCTCAAATGGCCCACATTTGTTTGTAAATATTTGCATGTTATAACTCATCCAATAATCTGGTGAGTAATAAATGTCAGAAGGTTATTCTGGCCATATTCTACCATATCTGTTGTTGACTTGTTGCATTGCGTAAATGTTATTCACATCTGTAAACATTTATGGATTCAAAATTTGTAATAAAACTGCTAGAACATGCATGCAATGCAGACTGAGTAATCAAACTATCATGATGCAACACTGTTATCAACTCAAGCAGCTTGTGTTTCTGAGTGCCACATAATTAATTTATATTCTAATTATAAATATAGTCTTCATACTACAATTTAACAATTTTAAACAAAGTGACATTTTATGGTAATATATTGATTTTAATTCATGAAAAAATAAGAATAACATAACTTGTGGCTGAAGTCACTTTACTGTTATATATTGCATTTAATTAATAAAAATATGAAACAAATTGCAGACTGACCCATGAACACTTCGGACGTAAGCCTCGATCCTGCGCGTAGTCTCCACGTTATGGTAGTGGGGGGTTGTAGGGGCACCGTATGCCCCTATGTCCACATACATCTCATCACACCCCTTCTTGGGGTGTACAAACCCAGGGTTGTTGGGGAGGAGGAAGGGACACACCCACAGTGGGTACATCTGGGGGCAGACAATGCAGGGGTCATAAGACTGGCATCATACTGACACAACTATGGATGTAGTCAACCAGATGATGAATGCCTCCTGCCCAGTGAAATTATAAATGGACGTTGCTAAATAGGGTATCTAGGCATAAGCAATTTGCATGAATTCTAACTATGGTAACTGGGTAATGTTATATGTATTATGTTTATTATCATCAAGACAATAAAGGCATTCATTCATTCCTATGTTGATGGGATGGTGTTGTAGTGGTGGGTTGGATGGTGTTGTAGTGGTGGGTTGGGTGGTGTTGTAGTGGTGGGTTGGGTGGTGTAGTGGTGGGTTGGATGGTGTTGTAGTGGTGGGGTGGATGGTGTTGTAGTGGTGGGTTGGGTGGTGTAGTGGTGGGTTGGGTGGTGTTGTAGTGGTGGGTTGGGTGGTGTAGTGGTGGGTTGGATGGTGTTGTAGTGGTGGGGTGGATGGTGTTGTAGTGGTGGGTTGGATGGTGTTGTAGTGGTGGGTTGGGTGGTGGTGTAGTGGTGGGTTGGATGGTGTTGTAGTGGTGGGTTGGATGGTGTTGTAGTGGTGGGTTGGATGGTGTTGTAGTGGTGGGGTGGATGGTGTTGTAGTGGTGGGTTGGATGGTGTTGTAGTGGTGGGGTGGATGGTGTTGTAGTGGTGGGTTGGATGGTGTTGTAGTGGTGGGTTGGATGGTGTTGTAGTGGTGGGTTGGGTGGTGTTGTAGTGGTGGGTTGGATGGTGTTGTAGTGGTGGGGTGGGTGGTGTTGTAGTGGTGGGTTGGATGGTGTTGTAGTGGTGGGTTGGATGGTGTTGTAGTGGTGGGTTGGGTGGTGTTGTAGTGGTGGGTTGGATGGTGTTGTAGTGGTGGGTTGGATGGTGTTGTAGTGGTGGGTTGGATGGTGTTGTGGTGGTGGGTTGGGTGGTGTTGTAGTGGTGGGTTGGATGGTGTTGTAGTGGTGGGGTGGATGGTGTTGTAGTGGTGGGTTGGATGGTGTTGTAGTGGTGGGGTGGATGGTGTTGTATTGGTGGGGTGGTTTATGTTGTAGTGGTGGGGTGGATGAAATAGCATTCCCAGCCTACATGTGTGGCTGTCCCTGGCTCTAATGATCACTTACGTGTCTCTCTTCACCAATTCACCTCATGTTTCTTATATGTTGCGCCTCTAAGCTCAGATTCCTGATGATAAAGATGCTATATATTTATTATTATTATTATTGCAAGCACTCACGTTGATCTCCTCGTAGAATCGTTGCATGGCCTCCTCTAGTCGACTCATAGGCACCAGCATGTCCTGGATGATCTGGTACTTCTCATACATGTTCTTGATGGTTTGGCCCTGGGTCAGCTTGAGCAGGGAGATCTTGGGAGGCACCATCCAGCCAAACAACATGCGGAACACGATGTTGTTCCCAAATGGGATGATATCCTGGGAAAACGGGGTTGTTCATTAGGCATGATGATTGTTCAGCAAAGTAAATAATTTTTTCAGCTGCATAGTTGCACCATTTCAATATATTTAGAGTAGGTTTTTCCCATAAAGATCATACTTTTAAGCATTTTAATTCAGCATGACAACTTATAATTTATTTTTCTTGAAAATGTCACGTTCTATGTTATATGTTGAAGTTCGAGATGATTGCTCAAAGAAACTATTAAAGGAAATAAAAACAAAGCATTAGCTAAAATCCGTTTTCCATGTATACACAAAGTTTAACATTGTATGTAACATTCGAGAACATAAAAAAATACAGAAAAATACATTTGTAGCATAAATTCGATTTTAAACCCATCTGTGTAGCGATTTCCGCGGAAAATTAAAATTTAATGAGCTAGGTGATCACATGATATCGTGACGTCACATATGACCCAAACTTGCATCAGGCCGACCCTTTCATTGCATTCAGAGCATGTTTACAAGGAATGCAACCAATGGGAGATGATCTACACCAATATACATACATAGCAAACATATATTGTATCCATCTACAGAAAGTGATGTGTATAATCTCATAATATCACTAGAATATCGATATATGAAGGAGGAGTTGTACAATTTATCATGACTTAAATCAGTCAGTGAATTTCCGTCGGTGCCGCTAGCTTAGTTGGTAGACGCATTGGTTTCTTGTCATTGATTTTACAATCGGGCGATGCCGGTTCAATCCTGACACCAAACCATTGATTTTCTTTACACTTTTTTATGTTTTCACGAAGTAATATAAACCAAATCATTTTGTATCCTATGATGAACTGTTTGTAAATATTGTTTTGGGTAATAATTATTTATTCGCCACAAAAATGAAAATATGGAAATTATATAACGATGTTTCTAAATTTTATTTATCCAAACAAATATAATGTAATGGATATATAATTTATTAATTGTATATATATTGTACGGTAATATATTGTAATTATATATGTGAAAACAAATTGTGATCTGTCTGGATAAATCAAATTTATCTGTCTGGATAAATCAAATTTAGAAACATCGTTATATATAATTACCATATTTTCATTTTTGTTGCGAATAAATAATTACTACAAATTTTTTTACAAACAGTGCATCATAGTATAAAAATGATTTGGTTTATATTACTTTTTGAAAACATAAACAAAAAAAGTGTAAAGAAAATCAATGGTTTGGTGTCAGGTTTGAACCGGCGTCGCACGATTGTAAAATAAATGACAAGAAACCAACGCGTTTACCAACTGAGCTTGCGGCACCGACGGAAGTTCACTGACTGATTTAAGTTGTTATGATAAATTGTACAACTCCTCTTTCATACATCGATATTCTAGTGATATTATTAGATTATACACGTTACTTTCTGTAGCTGGATACAATATATGTTTGCTATGTATGTTTATTGGTGTAGATTATCTCCCGTTGGTTGCATTCGATATAATTATTTTGAAAATGAGCCTAAGCTTGGTGAAACCTAGTCGACTTGTAGGCCAATTTGCATTCATTGTTTTGAATAAAATTGGATTCATGTGGAACCGCAAGATAACTGTTTCTTCCTCTATGATGACTAGTGTTTGTATTACATCAGAATATCGCACAATAACTAATTTCGACCAGAAAGCTATCCTTGTAAACATGCTCTGAATGCATGGAAAGGGTCAGTCTGATGCGAGTATGGGTCATATGTGACGTCACATCTCAGCATCCCGAAAAATGTCCGGCTGCACAGTATAAAATGTGGAATTTCTAATTTATTAAGATTTTTTTTGGCTTGGTGGTCATGGAAATAGATAGCAGGATGTAATATAATATAAATTCAAGCAATAGGTGTTTTTATTCCCTTTAAATAATTGAGAACAAATATGTATAAGAGGATCCTAATTAACTGTTTTATCACCTTCACTAAATAAAAAAGTGCACAATGGTTTAAAGAAAGGAATAGAAAAATTACAGGCAATAAAAACAATAAATATGATGTTGAGACAACAAAACTAAGGACAGGGGACATCAGTACCCCCCCCCCCCCTCCGTTCCACATCCCACCTACCTGGAGCTGCCAGAAGATACTCCTCATGTGGCGCTGGTAGTAGTGTCGGAGGGGAATGTATTCCACCCCTGCACCCTTCTTCAGGAAGCCCTCCACGTGGCGGTAGAACCAAGGCTTGTAGTACTGACCAATCGCATTGATCTGAAACCACAAGACATCAGTCAGGCCTACAGATGATTTTAACCACACATCATTTTTATTTATTTATTTTGGTGGTGTCTTTTAATTGGCTAATACAAGAGAAATTTGATCTTTGTATAATTATTACACCATTTATTGTTATCACCAGATGGCGCTGAGTGTAGGTACGTGGAGCAACACTACATTGTTATCACCAGATGGCGCTGAGTGTAGGTACGTGGAGCAACACTACATTGTTATCACCAGATGGCGCTGAGTGTAGGTACGTGGAGCAACACTACATTGTTATCACCAGATGGCGCTGAGTGTAGGTACGTGGAGCAACACTACATTGTTATCACCAGATGGCGCCGAGTGTAGGTACGTGGAGCAACACTACATTGTTATCACCAGATGGCGCTGAGTGTAGGTACGTGAAGCGACACTACATTGTTATCATCAGATGGCGCTGAGTGTAGGTACGTGGAGCGACACTACATTGTTATCACCAGATGGCGCCGAGTGTAGGTACGTGGAGCGACACTACATTGTTATCACCAGATGGCGCTGAGTGTAGGTATGTGGAGCGACACTACATTGTTATCACCAGATGGCGCTGAGTGCAGGTACGTGGAGCGACACTACATTGTTATCACCAGATGGCGCTGAGTGGAGGTACGTGGAGCGACACTACATTGTTATCACCAGATGGCGCCGAGTGTAGGTACGTGGAGCAACACTATATTGTTATCACCAGATGGCGCCGAGTGTAGGTATGTGGAGCGACACTACATTGTTATCATCAGATGGCGCTGAGTGTAGGTACGTGGAGCAACACTACATTGTTATCACCAGATGGCGCCGAGTGTAGGTACGTGGAGCAACACTACATTGTTATCACCAGATGGCGCTGAGTGTAGGTACGTGGAGCGACACTACATTGTTATCACCAGATGGCGCTGAGTGCAGGTACGTGGAGCGACACTACATTGTTATCACCAGATGGCGCTGAGTGTAGGTACGTGGAGCGACACTACATTGTTATCACCAGATGGCGCTGAGTGTAGGTACGTGGAGCAACACTACTGTTATCACCAGATGGCATTGAGTGTAGGTACGTGGAGCGACACTACATTGTTATCACCAGATGGCGCTGAGTGTAGGTACGTGGAGCGACACTACATTGTTATCACCAGATGGCGCTGAGTGTAGGTACGTGGAGCAACACTACATTGTTATCACCAGATGGCATTGAGTGTAGGTACGTGGAGCGACACTACATTGTTATCACCAGATGGCGCTGAGTGTAGGTACGTGGAGCGACACTACATTGTTATCACCAGATGGCGCTGAGTGTAGGTACGTGGAGCAACACTACAATGTTCAATCATCATCATCACTTTTTATGGTTTTTATTAGAAATTATGAGTTTATCTCTTTAAGCTAATTATTTTCATTGTAACATGAACTACTGGTATGTGAGAAATAAAAACAAATTGTGTATCTATTCGACTGCTTGCTTGATTGATCATGTCAACATGGGTTGAGAGAAGGAATGTCAGCTGTTCATGCTTTGGTAGAATTGCTTGATATCACAAATTGTTGAGAACATAAGAATTGTGCAATAGGCTTTTTTATAGATCTAAAAAAAGCTTTTGATACCTTGAAATGCTATGGCATCCTTGGAAATGCATATAATTGGATTAGTAGCTACTAGCTAATCATAGCCAATTCGTAAACATTGACAGCTACAGGTCAGACACTCAAAGAATAACATTTGGAGTTCCACAAGGTTCTATACTTGAACCAAAGCAGTTTATTCTGTATATCAATGACATGTGTAATGTTTCTAAACTGGTAACATTTATTTTGTTTGCTGATGACACGAACACCTTCTGTTCTGCCAAAGATAAAAGACAGCTTGAAAATATTGTATGCAATGAACTACATAAATTTCAATTACGCAATCGGTCAACAAACTGTCACTGAACATAGCAAAAACAAACTATCGGTACATGTTATTCTCTGGTCGAGCACTTCTATCTGATGTAAATATCAATATAACAATACACATATATCAAGAGTGCGTGAAACAAAATTTCTAGGAGTGCTTATTGACGATTCGTTAAATTGAAAAGACCAAATCAGTCGAGTACAGTCTAAACTCTCAATCAGTGTTGGTGTCATGTATAGATGCAGCAAATTGCTTAACCGCCATAGTATGTACATGTTATATTCCACTCTGTTTTTGCCGCATTTATTGTTTTGTGTGGAAATATGGAGAAATACGTATTTTAACTAATTTGCCCAGTATAATTATGTTAAAAAAGTAGGTAATATGGCTTATGCACAGTACTATGACCACACGACTCCACTGTTATATAAAGCACACATTTTGAAGTTTACTGACTTGGTACAATTTATAATAACACTGTTTATGTATAAAGCTCACAAAAGTTTATTTCCGTTAAATATTCAAAGGTTATTTGCTAAGCATGACAATAAGTACTGCACACGAAGAGAAAATAAGTTTTCCCGAACCTGGGCAACCAATAGACGGTATTTATGTCTTTAATTGTCTATGGAACAAAACTTTGGAACTCGATGAATGTCACTTTTACCAATATTCGTTCGTATCTTTGTTTTAAAGCACAGTATAATAAATATATATTAGAAAGGTATTGTCAACAGAAGTAGTATCATTGCAATGTATAGTTTCATCATGATCAACTAAATCATTAGCACTACTATGAATACATTATAAGTAGTTTTACTTCAATGTTACTCCCTTCATACGTTTCACCAAATGCTTTGAATACTTAACATGTACTTTGAAGTGTTGTCTGATTCGTTTGAATAAACATTTTTATTGATTGATTGTGTTCAACATTATTCAAATGTCAGGTTGACTAATTTTTAATTATTTATACTCTTGTGATTTCTTTGGTTAAATATGAGTATTATAATTACTATTATTGTTGGTATATATTCTTTGCTGACATATATGCAGCATACTATATTTTGGTGAACATTAACATGGATGTGTCACTGGTCCAACGGTGTAAACATAAAGTACAAAATTACATGTTATATATCCACTTATGCATATAGAAATTAATATACACATAAATAAATAGTATGCAACGGCTCCAGGTTATTTCAGTTAGTTCTATTGGAGATCAGCATAGCATATTAAACTACTTATACATCTACACAGTCAAAACAACAGTGTCATCAAACGTGTGAAACAAATTATTAAATAATTATGTTAGCTGTTAAAACGTATTAATTAGTCATTGTCGAGGATACAGAAGACCTGCCCACAAATGGTTGACAGACAGCTGTGATGTCGTCTGAGACGTGACATAAAAGTGAGGCTTTGCTTGAGGTAGAGTTGACATTTAACAGTAAGTTCAGCTATCATAGTCTTATTTGTAATAGTATTCTGAATATTGCCTATATATACACAATGCATGTAATGGCCTGAAAGAAGTCAAACAATGTGACTCAGATCTACAATGTAGTCTGTAATGCTGCCAAATTTCAGATGAAATTGCCCAGAAAACCATAGGGAACATTTCTGCTACGGTTAAGATAACATGCCATTCTTACAACCTGGAGAAATAAATGTTTGCTAGATTAAATGTGGACAGATTGGAAAAATATATCTTTGATTAAATACATACTATTTTGTAGGTAAACTGGGCCAAAATGACCGGTAATGAAATATGACATTGCTGTAGAAGTACAAATTAGTTCAGCTGCTTTGCTGGTTGGGAACAACAAAATATATTACTGTATACATTTGTTTTCAGAAATCTGATTATACATAATTTTCCTCCAAAAATCTAAATTAAAATTCGACTCCACAGAATTTGCTTGTGTGTGAGCAATTGACCCTACCAACAATAAAACATAATTTACACTAGACAGTGAATGTATCAACATCCCACATGTTATGGTTTTTAAATGATTAGCTTAAATATTATTACAGAAACTTAATTAACTCAAAAACAAGAGATATTGAAACCACCCATACATCCCAGTTTGAAGCAAACTGTTGTTGGTTGCTGTGTCAGTGATGTATCAATTCCCTTGCCCTAGTTACAACTCCTGTCGTTAACGAACAGACAATGCAAAACAGTTGACAACAGGTTATTTAAAGAAACTTAAGCATGTAATTATAAAAAGGTATGGATGCTGTGCTAAAGTTATTAATTAAATGTGATATCGCAGTGTCCCTCCAGGAAATGAAAGTGAGACAAGCCATTGCGTGGGTTGGGAGGAAGAATCAGAGAAACGGCTTTCAACGCGGCATTAGCCAACCAGTGTGACATATTTACAAGCAGCTTATTAAATATATCCTAGTGGATCTTGTGCTAATCTTATATTACAGCATCCGTGATTAGGAAATATCAACACTTTGGAATATTGTATGATCCCCACGACCTTGAAGAAACAACTTTGGTAAACAAAATGCTTACTTCTACAAAACCATTAACTCTCTAGCAAGCATAATTTTGAAAATAAACTAAAACGTGAATTCTTATTGAACCATTTATATTTGGCCGATACCTACGGAATGTATAAGTTATGGACACATTTCATAAACCACTTATTTCCCTATCATAGTTTCATGTTGTATTGACCACTAGTTCCGTTCACAGTCTATAACAATTTTATTTACAAACAATTCCCAACTCGATGAACTCTGACCAGGGTGCCACAGAGAGACTGAAACTAAACTCTCAATAAGATTTCATTGCCCACATGCCATCTGAAACTTGTTGGTTTGGATAGCAATCATGAAATCTTGTTAAAAATCCACCAATGCGAATCATTAACACAGTCTAGTTGTCATGGAAGCTAAACACATTACTTCAAGATGCTGGTAAAAGGTAATCATTAAAACAGTCTAGTTTCATGGAAGCTAAACACATTACTTCAACATGCTGTTAAGAATTATTCAAATAAAGTTATAATAAAAGTACATCAGTTTGGCTACTATATCATTTCGAATGGAACAAGACAATGGACCACCCTGTGTATTGCAGTGATCCTGCATCATAAAAATGTTACGACAATGTAATGCAGGCATAACAATCTAATGGGGAGGAGGACTATGACAGGTAAAATGTTACGACAACGTAATGCAGGCATAACAATCTAATGGGGAGGAGGACTATGACAGGTAAAATGGTACGACAATGTAATGCAGGCATAACAATCTAATGGGGAGGAGGACTATGACAGGTAAAATGTTACGACAATGTAATGCAGGCATAACAATCTAATGAGGAGGAGGACTATGACAGGTAAAATGTTACGACAATGTAATGCAGGCTTAACAATCTAATGGGGAGGAAGACTATGACAGGTAAAATGTTACGACAATGTAGTGCAGGCATAACAATCTAATGGGGAGGAGGACTATGACAGGTAAAATGTTACAACAATGTAATGCAGGCATAACAATCTAATGGGGAGGAGGACTATGACAGGTAAAATGTTACGACAATGTAATGCAGGCATAACAATCTAATGGGGAGGAGGACTATGACAGGTAAAATGTTACGACAATGTAATGCAGGCATAACAATCTAATGGGGAGGAGGACTATGACAGGTAAAATGTTACGACAATGTAATGCAGGCATAACAATCTAATGGAGGAGGAGGACTATGACAGGTAAAATGTTACGACAATGTAATGCAGGCATAACAATCTAATGGGGAGGAGGACTATGACAGGTAAAATGTTACGACGATGTAATGCAGGTATAACAATCTAATGGGGGAGGAGGACTATGACAGGTAAAATGTTACGACAATGTAATGCAGGCATAACAATATAATGGGGAGGAGGACTATGACAGGTAAAATGTTACGACAATGTAATGCAGGCATAACAATCTAATGGGGGGGAGGACTATGACAGGTAAAATGTTACGACAATGTAATGCAGGCATAATAATCTAATGGGGAGGAGGACTATGACAGGTAAAATGTTACGACAATGTAATGCAGGCATAACAATCTAATGGGGAGGACTATGACAGGTAAAATGTTACGACAATGTA
Source organism: Paraescarpia echinospica (assembly GCA_020002185.1). Classification (NCBI taxonomy): domain Eukaryota; kingdom Metazoa; phylum Annelida; class Polychaeta; order Sabellida; family Siboglinidae; genus Paraescarpia; species Paraescarpia echinospica. Next base: position 71,003,884 of record CM034532.1, read on the forward strand.
ATGCAGGCATAACAATCTAGTAATAGGGGAGGAGGGACTATGACAGGTAAAATGTTACGACAATGTAATGCAGGCATAACAATCTAATGGGGAGGACTATGACAGGTAAAATGTTACGACAATGTAATGCAGGCATAACAATCTAATGGGGAGGAGGACTATGACAGGTAAAATGTTACGACAATGTAATGCAGGCATAACAATCTAATGGGGGAGGAGGACTATGACAGGTACAATGTTACGACAATGTAATGCAGGCATAACAATCTAATGGGGAGGAGGACTATGACAGGTAAAATGTTACGACAATGTAATGCAGGCATAACAATCTAATGGGGAGGAGGACTATGACAGGTAAAATGTTACGACAATGTAATGCAGGCATAACAATCTAAGGGGGAGGAGGACTATGAGTAAAATGAAACCACACTGGCCAAAAAAACAAAGAATGACTGAAGCTGACACTATCTTAAGTGGCGATTCAATCCATTTGTCAGTTCATTTCCGATTGCGATTATACATTTCAGAATAATCAAAGTAGTAGTAAACAATCCAATAGGTGGTGCTGTCATCAGCACATTAAAGCTTCACACATGCCATTAGGCTTGATGCAAGGACATGTAGACACTTGTATTAGATGACCTAAGAGGGCGGTGGTATTGCCAACAAAAAACCCTACTTGAATGATTGATATCAAATGTTTACAGCATACAATTACTGCACATTCTTCGTGACAACTGATTTTACTTACTACCTTTATTACTGTATCCAAAATGTTTTAATTACTTGTACAGCAAATATCTGACTTCATTCCACCAGGATGTCTATTAACTGCACTGATGTAGCCATCTAGATAATGTAAATCTCTATATATAGGTAATTGACATCTTGGATATGACAATAAGAATGTTGTAAGTATATAAATTATTCACTTGTATGTGAGTTTAAAGACATGCATGACTGCCTACACAAGACAACGGTCAGAGAAGTTAAGAACCCACCTTGTCAGCTTCCGCATCATCTGTGAGTTCACCAGTCATTAACACCCCTGTGTTCGCAGAGAAGGCAAGCATCTCAACAAAGTCATTCCCCGACTCAGGTCGTGACGCGTCCTTCACCTTCTGTGCAAGTTCGGCAATGTTGGTTGATGGTTCGTATCGAAGTTTCACGTATTTCTTCACAGGTATGATGCGGATCTCGGCAGCGACAAGGAATCCCAGAGTTCCATGGGACCAGGGCACAGCGTAGAACAGATCGGGGTCCTCCGTCTGAAAGTTATAAACATAGTGGATTCTTATGACTTGTTCCAAAGCTACAGAACTACTTTTCTGTCTAAAACGAACTTAATGACTGTTATATATGTGAAAGTTGTAAAGCCAGGGACACAAAATACTGATGACACTTGACAGTAAATAAAACCGTTAAACAACGGTGCACTGTATTATATTTATTATAAACAATTGCTGGACCTTTTAATGTGTTTAATTTTTCAATAGTCTATGCCTTGGAGGAGAATGTCCAACCATGGTCTGCTGATGGTAGGATACAATATGCAGAGTTGAAAATAAAACAAAATGACTACAGCTGTACTGATGTTTAACACAGTTTCCCTATCAGATGTGTGCAGCTGGTGAAACTTCCACCAAAAAAGCAACAGGTGACCTCCTATGTCTAACAATGCAGATTGATAACTATTTTTGTAACTTGATATTTAACATTTACACAGTATCAGCGATAAATAAATAAAAAAAAGGACTGGATGGTAACTTCAAGGTGGTGTATTTTTGTACAGATCCAAGCACTACTTCAAAGTACCACGGGGAAAATTTAACCAAACCCGACACACCACCCAAGGGATGACACCACACCTGGCTCCCTACCTCGACCAAAACTACCCGAAATTAACGGAAAATAAATAAATTGTTGAAGCCTCCTTAATATGAATGACATATCTGCTTATAGTAATGCTTTTCTTTATGTTCACCACTAAACATATGCATATTAAACTATTAAATTTGCATTTAAATCATCAGACCTAAAATGTTATCCTACACAGCAACAGTACAGTATGCATATTCTACATGGTATCTATGAACTGAAGGTGAAAATACACTTTTGATTAGCAAAACATGCCCACTGAAATTGGAGAGGAATCACAACAAAGACAAAATGAACACAGCTGGAGGGGACTGAGGTTAGGGTAGCAAGTAATAGCCCTGGCAGAAAATTCCACTGGGAACTTACAACTAGGTCTAGAATTTCCCCAGAGGAAGTTCTGGATATGAAAAGTATTTAACTGCTGATTGGTATCCAATATAAGAAAATTCTGTGTCTCTAGCCCACAGGCTTCACTGCCTGATGGATGTAAAAAAACTCAGGTGAAAACTAAACTGTAGAACTGGTTGCCAGGGAAAAAATAAGCAAATAGGATTCTACAAAGGACCAGCATCTGCTGTTTAGTTTCTGCCAGCAAGATTAAGTATTTGGTAGTAACGTTGACAGGTTGTATTGTGGCAGGGTAGAGAGGAAGGGTAACAACGGTTGAACAATGTTCTTGGAGTCACTCAGAACAGCCGACAAGGGGCACTACTGAATGGGGCGCTCTGTTTGGATTTCAGAAATATTTACTCAATTTTACTGTGAGCATATCGAGTGTTCAAAAAGATTATGAAGATAAGGTATCTCACAGAAGAGTTAGTCAGCCTAAATTTTATAGTTGTGTTTCAACGTTAAACATATGGATGTCTTCAACACGTCTATCAAAAGCCAGCGGGAACAGGAAACAGGTTGGTCAACAGTTTCATTTAATAACGAACATATGAAGTATCAATAGTGGCTACTTTTATTTTATTATAAGTTATATTTTATTATACATTATTGTATAATCTATGCGTGCATGCGCATGTGTGCATGCAAGTGTGTGTGTGTGTGTGTGTGTGTGTGTGTGTGTGTGTGTGTGTGTGTGTGTGTGTGTGTGTGTGTGTGTGTGTGTGTGTGTGTGTGTGTGTGTGTGTGTGTGTGTGTGTGTGTGTGTGTGTGTGTGTGTGTGTTACCACATGTGCACATGAGTTAAACGTGTAGTTTGTGTTTGTAAAATCATGCACTATTTATAATACTGCATTACAGAGAAAGCAAGTGTTACTATAAACCAATGAAATGGTCTTTTGTTTGACTTTATTGTCACAGGACGGAAGAAGGCCCCCATACCTTGCTACACCTGACGTGTCGACCGTCTGCCAGCACCAGCTCAAACGCCTCACATACGTGCTGCATGAGGCCGTATTTGTGGGACGATGTCTCTATCCCCACACCCATGATCAAACCTCCTGCAGCACATGGCATCACATACAGCACAGGGCATAACATACAGCACATGGCATCACACACAGCACAAAGCATCACATACAGCACAGGGCATCACACACAGCATCGCATACAGCGCAGGGCATCACACACGGCATCACACACAGCACATGGCATCATACACAGCATTACATACAGTACAGGGCATGACACATAGTACAGAGCATCATACATAGCATCACATACAGCACAGAGTATCACACATCACATACTGTATAGGGCATGACATTCAGCATCACATACAGCACATGGCATCACACAAAGCATCACATACAGTACAGGGCATCACACACAGCACAGGGCAACACACACACAGCATCACATACAGCACAGGGCATCACACAAAGCATCACATACAGTACAGGGCATCACACACAACACAGGGCACCATACACAGCATCACATACAGTACACGGCATCACACACAGCACAGGGCATCACATTCAGCTTCACATACAGCATAGGGCATCACACACAGTATCACATACAGCACAGGGCATCACACACAGCACAGGGCATCACGCACAGCACAGGGCATCACATTCAGCTTCACATACAGCATAGGGCATCACACACAGTATCACATACAGCACAGGGCATCACACACAGCACAGGGCATCACGCACAGCATCACACACAGCACAGGATATCACACAAAGCATCACATACAGTACAGGGCATCACACACAACACAGGGCATCATACACAGCATCACATACAGTACACGGCATCACACACAGCACAGGGCATCATATTCAGCTTCACATACAGCATAGGGCATCACACACAGCATAACATACAGCACAGGGTATCACACATCACATACTGTAAAGGGCATCACACACATCACACACAGAATCACATACAACACAGGGCATCACACACAGTACAGGGCATCACACAAAGCATCACACACAGCACATGGCATCACACACAGCATCACATACAGCCCAGGGCATCACACACAGCACAAGGCATCACATACAGCATCACATACAGCACAGGACATCACACACAGTACAGGGCATTGCACACACCGTACAGGGCATAACACACAGCACAGGGCATCACACACAGTATATGGCATCACAGACATCACAATGCATGATAGAATGCATCACAGACAGTACAGGGCACCATGCACAATACAAGGGACACTCACTTCCTGCATCAGTCATCACAAATCATGAATTTTACTAAATAAATTTGAAATTAATTAACTTTCATTTTTGATAAAGCTCAAGCTTGCCTTTAAACATATGTCTGCACCATAACTATAGAAATATAACAAATTAATCAGGATGCAGGTTATTTAAAAATGGTCACGTAGTATTTACTATCTTAAACAATTGTTATTTCCATGCAAGGATTAACTAGATCTGCAGCATATTGCTTTTTAATTGCACTTTGTTAATTGCACAGTTTGTCTTGTAATAATTCAGAGTCTGTTTTGTCTCACATCAGGTAATTATTCCATTGTTGTGGTGCTAATGTTGTACCTGTATCTTTGAATGGAAGCAAAGCATCGAGTCTAAGATCACCTGATACCACATCCGGAAATTACCAGGTATTAGTGGGGTGCTTTGAACCTCAACGTGCTTGGAATACAGACAAAGAGTGAGTGACTCAGGCAAATTAAATGTGACACCCGCCCCTGAATAACATCACTTTCACTTTAACATATTCTCACACGGACATGTTGACATGTTGACATGTTGACATATTGGTTGCAGGAAAGAAAGTAACAGAACAAAATAAGTGACAAATAGCAATGGACAAAAAGTTGATGTTATTTTAATCGTTATTACTATTTTATTAATTATGATGGTACTTCTGTGTTACAACACTACATGTTTTTAAATGTACATTTATACGTTATAGTGATTGTTCAAAATTATAACATTTTGGATTAATAAACTGCAAAGAACTGTGATGAAACCTAGAAAACTGTTGAGAACTGAGAGAGAATGAAAGAAACGTTTCACGAGACTGAACCGTGACAAAAAGCAGAAAAGTATAATTTTATAAGATAATGAAATTCACTAATTAAAAAAATTATATATTAACATTCCTAGAAAATGTAATATCTTATTTATGCTACTTTTTCTTGGTACAAAATTACTTTCTTTCCATTAATTTTTTCTTGTTAATTTCTTTCCTAGCAAAATCTGTTACTTTCTCCTGTTTCATTCTTTCTGACGACCCACTCACCGACTGTCAGATCGTCGAGTTCAGGGACGATGGGGAGTGTCCAGCCGAGGGGGTTGAGGGTGGCGGTGATCTGCCCCATGGTGGCAAGAGGCTCCACCCGCACGATGCGCTGCTCCGTGTCGACTCCGAGCACGTCTACGAGGTTCACACGGATGTTCCTCATTGTCTTCTTGTATTTGCCCACACGCAGACTGACGGCCATCCATCCCGGGCGCGCTGTACACATGTGGAGGTGACAGCCCTCCACGTACCATGACTTCACCTGTCAACACACACAGTCATGTCATCAACATGTGGATGTGACAGCCGTCTAGGCACCATGACTTCACCTGTCAACACACACAGTCATGTCATCAACATGTGGATGTGACAGCCCTCCAGGCACCATGACTTCACCTGTCAACACACACAGTCATGTCATCAATATGTGGAGGTGACAGCCCTCCACAGACCATGATTTCACCTGTCAACACAGTCATGTCATCAACATGTGGATGTGACAGCCCTCCAGGCAACACGACTTCACCTGTCAACACAAAGTCATGTCATCAACTTTTAGGTGATAGCATTCCATGCATCGTGACTTCACCTGTCAACACACACAGCCATGTCATCAATATGTGGAGGTGTCAACCCTCCAGACACCATGACGTGACTTCACCTGTCAACAAACACAGTTGTGGCATCAGTAGCAATCTTCATACACGTTAATGCACTTCAACATTTCGGAAAATTTTGGTTGCCCTTTTCAGGAACCGAATTGTGAAATATAGTTCTTCTTCTGGTCACCAAATATTATGGCTAGTATCATGTTGCAGATAGCATTACCACATTTGTTCATGGATGTTCTATGATATGCCATTGGTACCAATGGCAAGGGTACTGAACTTATAAATAAAAACATTCTTTAACTAATTGTTGCGACATTCTATCCTCACTGCATTATTACTGCATACATAAAAAGCAGTTTCAAGCTTTGTTAAAAATTCAAAGTTCCACTTCAACCGTTTGAATCTAGTCTAGTGCCAGCTACCAACTAATTTAGTTTTGCTTTGATAACTGTATAAGCCACAAGTCATTAACACAGCATGGAGATGATTTCAAAGGTGGCTAGGTAAACGACTATTTATTTTACATTTCAATACAGCTTTACAAGAATAAAAAAGGCAAGTCAACCAGATGACAGAGGCATCCAAATTGACACCCCCAACACACAAGGCCCATCTGTCATCCTGCCTGGACACATCAAGGATACCTCAAACCTGTCTCAAAATGAGTCTGAAATTCTTTCAGTGTCACACCATCCTAGACCACAACCAAGCATTCAGTTACCAAGACATTGACATGCGTTAACATGCTTACCGGGGTACTTGGACAACCACTTGCAATTTAGCATTAGTTGGTGACTTCTGGGGATCAGGTGATTTTATCATGCAACATTTGGTCATAAGACGTACATTTTTGGTGACAATCCTGTAAAACATAGACATTGTCTCTGTAACAATAGTTATTATAAACCAAGTAGGAGTTATATCCTCAACAGGGTCTCAGAAATAATGTTTGCCACTCTTGAATTAATCAGAAGTATACCTTTTAGCATGCGGATGGCTTGCATGGAAGACACATCAATCACAGCCATTATTGGCCAATTTAGTTTCTTTTTTAATAACAAACCAGTTTCATTTGAGCCATTCATTTAATTAATACTGATCCATTTGATTTGTTTCACCACCAGTTGTGACAGTCATTAGATTTAATGTGGCCTGCAGATTACATCACTACCTGGGATATATTAACCTACTGACCTATTAGAATGTGTATTCACTTTTAAATCTGAACCTCCTGATGGATGAACACAGAGCTTGAAGACATGTCGGACAGGTAATTGTGGGGATTTCCTCGAATGACTCTTTGACCAGGATTCAAGTTGGCCTAGGTATTTAACAACATTTGGGGTTGGTCACGCGTGAGTGAGTGGCTCCCACAATCAGGATCAACGGAGACAGAATGTGGGCCTAGGTACAAGTGATTCAGCATACTTCTGTATGATATATGCGAGGGGTACATGCAGTACGTGAGTGGTTCTGACAATCAGGATCAACGGAGAATGGAAGAGGGATAAGGCATTCAGCAAGCTTGGTGTACGGCATGTGCCAGAGGTGCATGAGGCACGTGCATCATTCCCACAATCAAGATCAAGGAAAACAAGTGGGACTCAGTACAAGTGATTTAGCAAAAAGTTCCATACACTGTGTGTGTGTGTGTGTGTGTGTGTGTGTGTGTGTGTGTGTGTGTGTGTGTGTGTGTGTGTGTGTGTGTGTGTGTGTAAGAATATGGTGTGTATGTTGTGTGTGTGGGGGATGAGTGAGTTTGAGTGTGTGTGTTTTGTGTGTGTGTGTGTGTGTGTGTGTGTGAATACACATACAGCTATATATATATAATACATATTGCACCCTCGCAATCCCTTGCTTGCAAGGGTGCAAGGATCCCTCGGTGTCGAGAAGACAGCAAGGGACCTCTACAGAGCACTGCACCTCAGCCGAGTGTAGAACATAACTCCTCACAGACAATGATGCCCTCTGCAGCACCTAGGACAGACAACCAAGACAGCCAGGTGCAGGCAGACAAGGCTACAGCCACTCTGAGACAATTTGCTCAAGGAACTAACTGATCCAGCATGTTATCTGCCCAAACTTTGGCAGCTGTGAAGCATAAGGGTGCTAAATCACTTGTTGGAAAGGAACTGGATGTTAAGTATTCTTCCAGAAATAACACAGTAAACAAACTAAACATAACATTTCTTATAGAACAATATACACTTCATAGGGAATGGGTGGATACAACTAACAAACTACCTCATAGCTAAATGTCCTAGATCTGTGCTTCCGATAAAATCTGTATGACAATAACTAAAACCTGTTCCACTGGAAGCTGTAAAGTCACAGTGATATGGCTTATTCGAGAATGGCAGGATTAGCTGCGACTACAGAGGTGGTAGCCAAACCATGCAAGTTATTTCAGATGATGAACATGCACACCTGTGCACGTTTGCATGCCCTCACCTAATTACCACATACCCACTCATCTAGCTACCACTTAGTGAGCACACACACATGCATTCTCCCACCCTCACAAACACTGTTTAACCAGGAGTATTCAGTAACACTGGACATCTGGCTATCTAATCAACACTAGACGCCATAGGATGGCTGCAGTAGGCATGTGTAAAGAACCATCTACAAGGGTGAACCTCTACTACACTGTATTGGTTGAAATGAGATAAACCAGTGTTCTAGCTGTTGCAGCTATCTCAACTTATCCTGTCATATTCTGGTCTCATTCGTTACTGCCACATTGTTACAACCTTTTCTCAACAAGGCAGTTGCCACTTATTACAGGTCCATCACGTGCTCTTAAAACTATATATAAGAGGACAGACCAGCATTTTATTTCCAAACAGGAATAAAATAGAAGTGACTGAGTTGGTACCTTCAAGCAATTTTATCATACCCAAAAAATAGTTTATGAACACTTCTGCTGTGTACAGACTAACATACAGCATGCGTGTATTAGTGATCCATGGAAAGATCCAGTGTGAATAGAGACAGGTTCCAGTTCACTTTGGTGACACATGACACGGAGCATCTTACAAGGTAATTTTCTTTAAAAAAATTACAATTTGATGAAAAACGCTAGTGCATGTCGATAACAATAATACATTCAGGTTTTATTCAAACTGAAATGTGACTTTGTGAACAATATGGAATTGTCTGTTTGACTCTTATCACTGATTATAACCTGAAGAATACTACTAGTAATGATCAGTAGCCACAAGTAGCCCCAAGTACATCTAGAACCTGGAATCAACAACATCTCAGGTCACATAACCATCCATTAAAGCTGTTCTACATTATTGTACTGGTGTCTCTACAATGTGCTTGCAGGTTTGAATGAAATAAACATCTGACAATTAATAAGAAGTCTAACACATCTGCAAAGTAAACATATTTACCAGAGCCAAGAATAATACTACGTCTTTCAAGTCTATTCCCACATCATGACAGCTGTCACCATAAATATACATCTGTGTCAATAACTTCTATTGTCCTACTTTGGTAGGTATTCTCTACCTCTGTACAATTACTCCATTGCCATACAGCCTTTGTACAACACCGCAATGTTCACTGTGTGTATCCAGCACTGGGGGCGTGGGTTGTAAATATATAATTAGTGTATTTGGAGGGACACTGAGTCTGAGGAGGGGGTGGGGGTTTTTCTCCTGGTTTTAGCGCAATGAACAGTGCTGCCATCTACTGGTAAATGTTCTGGTAAAGAGGCTGCAAACTGTTGAAACATTACAAAGAAAAAACATACAACCAAATGTGAAAAACTGAAAAATAATACACCCTTCCAGTAATACATTTAATCATGTGAAAGTACATTTATTAAGTATTACTAACACTTGATCTTACTGAAAGTATATTATTATTTGTTATCACTGAGCATTCATCAAGCAGACTGATATCAAGTTTTCAACGCATGATTTATCAATTTAATTACCTAAACTACTCGACTGAACATTAAATTAATTTTGATTTTAAGTCAAGTGGGGGAGTCTTGCTGTCTCAAACAAAGGGGATTATCAGGCAGGTGTCCTTGGCCAATCTCTGTAGTAAACCTTGTCCACTGAAAGATAACAAGATTAAAAAAACGTAAATGTAAGTTCTTATATAGCGCAGTATCCAGTCCCCAGGACTGCTCAAAGCACTTTACACTTTACTCCTTGGCAGACCTGTTCATATTTGCTTAGTGAGAAAGATTGGGACAGTGGCAAGGTCACTATGATGATGATAACAGGAAGGATTGATGCCACAGAGTCACTTCCAAAACTTTTCATTATTATGAGTTTACAATATTTCTAAGTTATAACTCTACCAATGTATTAATTTATATTAATATATTCTAGACTTAGAACTTAGTACTGCTAAAAGCCCTGTACTTGTACATGTTATTTAATGAAGTATACTTGATTACGCCCAAGTAATACAAAGAAGTAAAAGTTGTTACAACTTCCTCGGCTATAGTACTGTCGGCTAAAATCAGTAGTGTTTAATTTAATCATGTTGCTATATTGTGTAATGGTACTTGTTCCCTGAGCAAACACTCAGAGTCTGTATTAATTATACATATTTGCCCCACCCCCCCAGAGGAAGGGCCACTTGCTAATGATCAGCACAGAGCACACTAACAATATGCTAGCTTCCTATCTACCCTGCACCCTCTCCTAAGTCAACTGTTAATAGAGCTGCACAAATCACACACTGCCTGAAATACTCTTTGTGAAGCAGAAGTCTTCAAAGCGGAGGTTGTGATCCAATGATAACACTATCAATAGGACAAACTTTTCCATGCTGGACTTTTGTTGTTTAGGTGTGATATTTCATGGGTAGTCTTCCGAGTCTCCTCACGGCTGTCTGTCACATTGTGTTATAATAACGACGTGTCATATTACCATGGGAGGTCCTGTCAGGAACATGAAACCGTGAATACTTCTTTTGATAATACTAAATATGATACGCCGCCCGTAGGTGAGGCTAGTTTTTACAATCAATAACAAACAACAATTGAAGACATCCCATTACATAAGTGAATGCAATACCGGGACACCACAGGACATTGAGTTTGTAACCAAGTACTGTAAGAAGCACCCATACAGCAATGTGCAGTTATAACACAGCTAATACAAGGACAGTGTAACAGCACGTCACCAGCTTACTATTTATAAGTTTAACAATTAATTGTTCAGTTGACAACACACAAATATACCACGTATTTATATTGTGACATCCAATCTATATATATAGTTTTTATTAGTAACATTGGATCACATGCACTGGTTCATTATTAGTAGCATTGGATCACATGCACTGATTCATTATTAGCAACATTGGATCACCTGCACTGATTCATTATTAGTAACACTGGATCACATGCACTGTTTCATTATTAGTGTAACATTGGATCACATGCACCGATTCATTATTAGCAACATTGGATCACCTGCACTGATTCATTATTAGTAACACTGGATCACATGCACTGTTTCATTATTAGTGTAACATTGGATCACATGCACCGATTCATTATTAGCAACATTGGATCACCTGCACTGATTCATTATTAGTAACACTGGATCACATGCACTGTTTCATTATTAGTGTAACATTGGATCACATGCACCGATTCATTATTAGCAACATTGGATCACCTGCACTGATTCATTATTAGTAACACTGGATCACATGCACTGTTTCATTATTAGTGTAACATTGGATCACATGCACCGATTCATTATTAGCAACATTGGATCACCTGCACTGATTCATTATTAGTAACACTGGATCACATGCACTGTTTCATTATTAGTAACATTGGATCACATGCACTGATTCATTATTAGTAACATTGGATCACAGGCACTGATTCATTATTAGTAACATTGGATCACATGCACTGATTCATTATTAGTAACATTGGATCACATGCACTGTTTCATTATTAGTAACATTGGATCACATGCACTGATTCATTATTAGTAACATTGGATCACATGCACTGATTCATTATTAGTAACATTGGATCACATGCACTGATTCATTATTAGTAACATTGGATCACATGCACTGACTCATTATTAGTAGCGCTGGATCACATGCACTGATTCATTATTAGTAGCACTGGATCACATGCACTGATTCATTATTAGTAACACTGGATCACATGCACCGATTCATTATTAGTAACACTGGATCATATGCACTGATTCATTATTATCTGCTATAATTCTAATAGTGACAAATACACTGTATATTAAGTCTAAAGAAATAATTACTGTTGATGACTTCATGCCTGTTAAACATTTCTTTTGAAGTAAACTTTGCCTAGATTCGGATGTAATCGCTTGTTCTCTCTCATCTTACATGACATGTCATTGACAAGGCGGGGGTTTCATAGCTACACTCTTACAGTACATACACGGATCAATTTAGCTGCTCTCTGGTTTCACGGACTAACGTTCATGTAATGAAACCTGGTAAATAGTGAAATATTTTAGCAAGGTGTTTAATTAGTAATCATTATTTGACAGTTAACCGGAACTTTATTACCGCCAATTCTAGTCAAGTACAAACACAGTACTCATGCAATAAGCGGTCTTCAGTAAGTACACATGCACTCTGAAGGCGGGAAAGGCAGCTTCCATTGTAAAACCTGAGACGTATAGTTCTAAATAAATAAACAAACGTTATGTTATGTTATATACACTAGGAGAGAGTATTCAACTTGTATTGACAACCACAATTCTGTAAAGAGTTCTGCGAAGCAGGCACATTTGAAGCACAATCTGTGTTGTCCTGTAATTTACTGCCATACACTTGACCTGCAAACGCTGTCAGGTATATAAATAGGCTGAACAGACAGATTCCCATTTCATTCGCTTTTAAATCGGTCATCATATATATTTATGAATGAAGCCCTTATAACACCTGCACAATATATGCATTTCTATTCATCTAGTACCTACCTGCACTTGACACAGGGAAAATGAAATATCACTGCCAGCAGACCTTGTTCCTTCTAGAATGTAGGTAATATTTATTTCCTCAGGAGGTCTTGTATTTGGACATGCTTGTGCCGAAGGAAACTATCGATCAGTGAATTCCCAGACATCTATACACAAATCCTGGGACATCTATGCACAAATCTTGCAGCATCTGCATAAAACAATGTATTGTTATGCAGAATGAATAAATAAACAATGCCTGTATACATGGTACAGCTATAGTTCTAACAAGTGGAAGGTGGATGCTAGACTTGCTAGACGGTACTAGGGAGTTTAGAATGTACATTTTATGCATTTAAACTTTGCAGTGTTAGTCTGCTGTAACATGGTTATATCTGTAAGGGTTGATTTATGAGTGGAACCTCCCGAGTCTCTTCCACACCCGGGAAAACAATCTTCCCACTCCCAGGCTGCTGTGAATATATACAAACACTTTTTCAATAATAATAATAAATAACTTCTAACGCGCCAATATCCTCAGACAATCCGAGCTCAGTGGCGCACCAAAACCAAAGGATTAAGCATTCTCGTACTGTAAGTAAAACATATTTAATTAAACAATCAATACATATAAATAGGTATAAAATATATAGCTCTTAAAAGTAAATAAGTTCGAAATATAAATAGATACAATAAAAGTAAAATAAGGCATTAAGTTAACAAAAAGTTAATAAATAACAATTGTAACAATTATAAGAAATAATTTAATAAATATGTAAAACATGATATAAATAACTGTTTTATAATATAAAGTGATTCAGCCCAGCTAGTCCACATGGGCCCGCTAACAACATCTGTACAGTTGTATGTGTAAATGTTAGATCATGTCATTGTCAATGTTAACGATACATTTTCTAAAACCATAAACATTCTTTCGAAATAAGACGTCAAATGTATATATATGTTACCAATTTGTTTGAGAAGGAACAAATTTAATTATAATTACCTAGTTATACAGAACTCTGTACATTTGTGGATACCAGTAGCTCAGTGAACCTTCAACTCTTGACCCAATTTTGCAGTAAGTTATGAATACAATAAAGTTGGTTGTCAAGGATAACAACACTCTGTCCTAGCTTCACGCCCAAGGGTTTATGTTTGACACCATGGCTACAGCAGCCTACATGTATGTACACTGTACATAGTACCCACACATTAATGCATAATAAAGTCATATCCACCCACCCAACTACCCTCCCGCCCACCCAATCACCCACCCATCCGTCCATGTAGTAATCATGAATGAACAATTTGTGTCATCGAATCACTGTGTCATCAAATGCAATTCGGTGTATTTGACCTTACATACCAAACACAAACATAAATTACTGGCTTCTGGGACCACCTCAGAACTATGTATGAATACATGTGATTTTAGTATAATAATCAGTCATATTAATCATGTGACACTCAATCTTTGTGACTCGATCACGCAGATGACTGGGCAAACAGCCTCATGATTTATAAAGCAGAAATGTTAACAACTTCAACTAGTATTGGATGTGTACTATCAGTTATTTACATTAGGAAAGATCCAACAAACAGGCCCAGTGGCACTGCTGCATAGAGCATATCAATCAAACATACCAGAGATGTGACTATGGGTGTATCATAAATTATACAACATTCATAATAGGGCATACATATTGTGTTTGTTGTGAATATATACATTAATATATAAGATGCATACATAATTACAATATCACATTATCAGGTGTGTGTGTGTGTGCGTGTGCGTGTGCGTGTGTGTATGTGTGTGTGTGTGCATATATATATAATTGTGTGTGCATGTGTTTTTATTTACATACTGCTGAATTATTACTAACCATTAACAAAAACAATTATTCTGGTCACCTAAAGTTGATCAAACATATTTATTTTAACTTTTATTTTCAGAGAGTTGTCCCTTGCCAGATTCATATTAAAACACATACATGTATTTTATCAATTACAGGTAAACTAAACTGAGTTTTAGTGTTTTGAGATTGGACAGATTATTGCTCAGATAAAAAGCCATCAGAATATAGACATCACAAAACATTTGGTGAAACAAGAGACAATGTTGCTGGGAAAAAATAATTTATTCAGAAAAAACAAACACTTACCAGATAGCTAAATTATAAAATGTAAGAGTAAGTTCAGGCACGGTAACCTGGGCAGGTGAATTACTTAATTACTACATGGAATCTTGCATAAATGTTTGGCAACTGGATTAAAACCATTGCACACCTTTCTTGCGTGTTGGTAATTAATTGAAGTAGCATTGATACAATTAGTTGCTCTGGGAAAAAAACCAGATCAATACCGGCAGATCAATACACTCATCAGTGGCAACGCAGGTCAGACTTCATGTCAGACAAGTATCTTCTAAAGTTAACAATGTATAAATGTACCGCATCCATACAATATTAAAGTAGTGACTGAAATATTTTGTGTTGTTATACCTCACATTAAAACTAACTAAAATATACATTGTTACCGTCATTGATTAGAAAGCAGGTGTTTGTTTCCACTACACTTATAACAGCGCCAGTGGCAGCAGTCATACATTTTTAATGCAGTGTTCTGTCTGAGCCTCTGCAACTATTACCTGTGGTCTTTCTGGGAAATCAATGCACAGCGTGACTAGATGATTGAAGTGGAACATTTTTTGTAAAGGACAGTCCAAAGATGACCCAAAGCGTCAGCCTACTGTCATCTGACTGCGAGACTCATTTGGGCTGATGTTGGGCAGTTTTGGTGCATATTTGGCATTATTACCATTTGTCTGTAAGACTTTTTTAGAAATACCTGGTGGGGGACAGTTCAGCTAGGTTTGACATAGGTTGGAACTAATTACACCATTTGCAAAATAATGAAAGTTTGTTATGATTATGATCAATTCGTTTTTTTGACCAAACGTGTGTGTGTGCGTTTGCGCACACGTGGATGTGTGCGCGTGTGTGTGGGTGCACGTGTGTGATTGCGTGCGTGCATGCACTGTGAATGTACTACAGTGGGGTATACTAAAATGTTACCACATATAATAGTTGTTACGCACTGACATCAATACTACATAATTTAATACAATGTTTTCAGTCATAAATGAAATATGGTAAGTTATTGTAATCACTATTAAATTCTAGCTTGAAGACAATGAACAACTAGTTGAGTTAGAAAGACAGTGTAACAAGTTCTTGTGTGCGATCACAATGAAATCTTGTAGGCGTACTAGCAGGCTTGCTGGGGCACTTCAGACTTTCATTTTTAATAATTTTTCTCGGATGTAATCTTGGCAGGTTCAACATAATTGTAATTATTCTCTGCCATCATAAAGATAATCATTTAATCAACAAATACATTGGTGGGTGTACCGATCAATTCTGAATTGTTTTCATGTTACTGCAGTTTGTATGAATGCTGGCTGCTGTTTCTGCTATGTAAAGATGATAATGATAGGGAATCAGAGTATACAACAATGTGATGCTTACTATAACAAAATGTCTTTAATAAGGATTGAAATGTTATTAGCAAATTGTAGCATGAGGACAATGAACAACCAGATCTATGAAGTTAGAGCAGGGAGACTGTAACACTAAAGTGTGGGAGTACAATCCCAATGTTCTACAGACTTGGGCGTGTCTACCAGGGCAATCAAATAAACTATGTTCATTCATTTCAAGTCACACGGCAAATATAAGTCATTTTGTTCAAATAAATGTCACCAACTGTCCCTGTGTCAGCATGACCTGAACTGACCTGGATGTCAGTGCTCTTCATTGATATGTGTGCACCCCAATGTCCGAAAGTTAAGTCAAAACTATTTCGAAATCACCCGCTATTGTGTCGTATGGATAGACTCAACCAGTCAGGGTGAATCAGCAGACTCTACAAACAGCCTGTCCTAACTTAGTATTATTCTACATATTAACTCTTTATTAACTTATTAAGGTAATTTAATAATCTATCATAACATAACAATTCATCCAACACAGTGGATGTATGTTACACTGTGGCTGGCCCACAACTGTCTATCTCTTACTTGGCCTCCTCTTAACAATGGGCATTTCATTCTTTTTCATCACTGGTGCATTTGAACTATCACACTTTGCATTCCTTCCAGCTTTCATAGTATAAAGACCCCATTAACACTTAGAGGAATGCTTACAGGCGTGACCCTTTCAGGAAAATACTATGCATTAAGTGACTTTCTTTTACTGGGTGTTGAGAATGTGAGACACTCAGTCGAGTTAGGACTGATATTACTGGGTGTTGAGAATGTGAGACACTCAGTCGAGTTAGGACTGATATTACTGGGTGTTGAGAATGTGAGACACTCAGTCGAGTTAGGACCGATATTCCATTGCTGCTGTTTTAAAACTGATACACAACTGCATTACCCCAGTTCACTCAGCTGTTTATAAGAGTACCTGGCTATAGACAGTGGTGGATACATATGAATGACAATGGTAAGAACACTGCCTCTCTCCAAAATCAACACTAGTGTTTAAATTGTCTTGCTGCCATTTCAAAGCTCTGACAATTTGTTTTATTTTGAACAGTTCACACAGCTGTATGAGCTGCCTATATATATATATATATATACATGTATATATAGTAGTGCACATAAATAATACATATCAACATTTTTGTGTGCAGTAATTGCAACATGGCTGAATGCTTCCCACAGGTGTAAAGCTGGTGTTGAAATGAGCACTTCATGTCATCCTTTGACTGTCCTTTACAAAGGTCTTCTAAGGATGAAGTGTAATCCATGTTTTAACTCTTCTGAACACTTTTGTATCGTCTGCAAATTTCAGTACTTTGCTTGATATAGCATCATCCAAATCATTTATATATATATATATATCAAGAATAATATAGGTCCCAACACTGACCCCTGTGGTACTCCACTCAAAACTGGTTTCAAGTTTGAAATCCCCCCTCTACTATTATTCCCTGTCTTCTGTCTATTAACCATCTTCTAAATCTGTAAAACATATTTAATCAAATTTGTGCAAACAAATCATTACAAAAGTTGTTTCAGGTGAACTAGCGTGGAGTGCTTACAAAAATATATATTTAAATTGACTAAAATTCGTCTGGCAAAATGATGCTATAGTCATAAACCACTGCAACCTTTCAGTCTGGTTAAACACCATGCAACTGGTTCATGTAGCCGAAATAACCAAAAGGCATTTCTGGAGCGACCTTGAGTGATATTTAAGACATTTATTTTGGCACACGACAGGATTGACACACACAAAGTTGTAGATATAAGAAAATACATGCTGAATTTCAATGAAATTACTCCAAATACAATTAGCTGACTATTTATACATCATCTAAGTACTGCTCAACTACCAACATTTGTTGACAAACTGCAGAGAAGTGTGAGAATCACTTAGCAGCTATTTCAGGAAAACTAATCATCGTTAGTTAGGCTGGCTAATCAGAGAAGTGCAGCTCAACCACAGGTTCTGATCAACAAAATAGTTCTTAGCCCAGTACCAACAATAACACAAAGAAACGTCTCACCTGTAAAAACCATACAGGAGTGATATATCCAGGCTTCTGAAACTAGCTGACAGCCATAAAGTTATGTAACAGTTCTACATATGAACTGACTTGGTCCTACACGTACCTGTAGTTTGGATTGGTGTTATTACTCTCTGCAACGTAGAACCCGATATAAAACCCATTGAAAGGCCATCACTGCAATATATGTTACCAAAAAAAAAAGTACTCCGTGCTTCGTGTAGAATTTTTTCAGTTTCTCCCAGCTGTTGTCGTGGTTTAATTGAGCGTTGTTACCCTCCCATGGGCTGTGGAGTGAGCCGCAGCCCACCCAGTCAGGGCACAACATGCTGGTCTAGTACCTGGGGTATGACTTGGGAAGAATGGTGGAAACTTGTCTTTTGGAAGAAACACTAAGTGTGTTCTACCTGGTGTTGTAAAAGATCCATCGTAAGTTAATAACCTTCATTTATTATAGTAATTTATAATTAATTTATATTATACTTAATGGTACATTATGTACATATGGCACAAATAAAATTCTTTTGATAATAATTATTATTACATTAATTTTCAAAAAGAAGAATAAAATGGAATAACAAAATTAATCAAATAAATGCATAACTTGTTATTTGGTTTCTTACTCTAATTAGACTAATATTAAGATACCAAAGCATGAACAGTGAACACCAGAGTGGGACAATTTGGTTTTAATTCCCGACAATACTGAATAAATTCTTCATTCTATGTCAGAAGACAATATCATCTGAGACTGTAATGTCTACAGCACTTAGTTATGAGAATGCTCATCTTCTGACAGCTCTCTCCTGTTTGAAGATTGCAGCAGATAAATGCAATTAGTTTCTAGCACTAGCACACATGTATTGAATAGACAATGCAGGCAACCAAAAAACCATTAATTTTTGTTCCGACATAGAAGAAAAAACCCCCAATAACACCAAAATTAATTATAAAAGACAACCCAGCAATTATAGATGCTCTGTAAATAACCCAGTGTTATGCCATCCAATACCCTCATATACGAACATTGGCATACTTCAATTGAAAAAGATTTTTGTGATAGGGAAATGCGCATGTCTGCCAAGTGATCCAGGCTAATGTGTCCAGATTTTCTATTGCTGTCTTATCTGTAGATTAATCTGCTTATCAAATACTGCCAAACATATACTCTGCTACTATGGACACATTGTAAGTTCTATTACATGTATCAACCAGATCAAATTTCCATGTATTGTCAATCTAGTCAGAGCCTATGTCTGTGCCAGCTGTCAACATTATGTGAATGTTTTCTATACGCTAGTCTCAGGACAAACACACTCGAGGTGCAAAAATTGTGAAATAAGCATTGTTATGATATTTGTAATCTGCACAAAATGTTGACATACCAACAACACAAGTATTGACAAACATTAATCAGAATTATATTAATTTACATATTTGTGACAAAACTGTATTCCATTAAATGTATATTACATTATTTTATAGTGAGCACATCCCCAAAACAGATTAGCGATTACTCTGGATGACTTCAGCTACTTTTATCAGAGCACGAGGGTGAATGTCGGCAACCTATCAGCAATAAAACATTGTTGAAACATTACTGATACGCGAGATATCACAGGCCCATTCACACATGTGATAACTTTAATCTCCCTGAGGTTATCACCCAGGGAAGTGTATGAAATTAATAAATGACACACACATGCCACAGTTTTTGTTGAAGGTTAGAGCTCCGTATTTAATCTGTATTAATAAAAAATATGGCTCAGTAGTACTTATGGTTCATACATATTAGGAACTAAGGTAAAGTTGATACAACCAGCTGCTGGAGGCTGGCATTATCACCGATTCTTAAATATCATCAGGTTTTCATCACTCAGTAAATCCAGTATTTAATTTAGGTAAAGGTGCAGGACACATGGGCATTGTCAAAAACTTCTTATCAGCTCACACTACATAATCTCCATGGCGACACCCAATTTTTCAAGATAAAGTGACACATGGAAAAAGCATTTTGCCATGTGTTACTCTCCAGAAAGCACTGTTGATGGAATATTACCTAAATAATGCAAAGAAAAAATACAGAAACAGAAAATAGACAAATTAAATTATGTCAATAATAATAATAAATAATACCCATTTATGATGACACCCTCTTAATGAAATGTCCTGGATGTGAATGTACAGTTGTACACCTATGTTGTGACTGGTCAATGGGAATCAGGTGACCAGGACTCTAATCTGGGATTGGCCCGACCTCAGTCAAGACAATCTAATCCCACTCACCATTTGTAAACTGTTGGACAATTCATGGGTGAGAAACTGGAATGGGGGTCATAGAATAGCATACACAACTGCAGCCTGCTGGAACGTACGTTGTGAAAGCTGGTGACTGAGCAGACTCACATTAGAAGGCAAATAACAAGCTATAGTGTCCTAACTACCAATTATCAACACACTCCCAGCTCTGATAAGGTGTTTATCACACCATCTTGTGCATGGCCACATAGTGCCTCATACACAATCGGTATAACTGCAGGACATTTATGTACACAATAACAAAGAGGAGAGATCAGAATGACATTCTCTCCAACATCCTTTGAGACATTATGTGGGAAAACCAGTGTTGCGAAATGCTGAATCAACTTCAAGACTACAGAGAACTGTATTATTTTGTTTTTTTGATTATTGTATGTGAATAAAGATGATAATAACAACCATAATATGATATGTATATATTGAGAGTAGTCATTACTAGTCAATGCTCACTGCTTATTTATTTTGTCCACATCCAACACAAAACAAACAACAAATGATAGCGCTCCATTGGAAATGTATGTCTTAAACAGTACAAAATTGCACAATTATATAATATATAGGTGTTGATTACCATGTCGGGATTAAGATCAGGAATCAAGTAACTATTATTATAACTAATTAGAACAGACTGTGTGGGTTAATCCAGCCAGAAGTAATTAGTTTCATGTAAACGAATGCAGCAACTTGACTTGACACTGAAAGGTGGCGTGGGTGAAACTTGTTAATGTTCCATCATTATTCAAGGTCTTGAAATGTGGGAATATTTGAACTGACAAAGGGAGTCATGTAACCACTTCATGCATGTGCTGACTGGCTGCCTAGACCACCTGCAGGACCAATCACAACCTTCCCCTATCACTTGATCATAACACTAAAGTGTGCCGCATAATGCAACAACAAGCGCGACAGGCATCTCAAAGTTTGTTGACTGTATTGTGGCTGTATGTTATAGTTGAACAGCCCTGGGGCATACCATCCTCTAAGCAGTGGCAATACACGAGGCATACGTGCATTGATGATTGAAAATAACCTACAGCATTTATTAAATGCAGGTATCTATTGCTTTGTTGACAACGACATGACAATCCATACACTGTGAATGGCACAAAATGTGACATCATGCAAATTTGTTTATTAAATATTGATATGCGCTTCAAATTGTTTTCCCTTTCCATTGGAACTTTTGACATTTATAAAAAAAGACATATTTGTTGTATGCAGATCTGAGTTTGTTGTATGCAGATCTATATTTTCATTTGGAGTTAAAGTATAAATTTGAATGAATGAATGATCAATTTACCAATAGATATGTAAAATTGTATCATTTTTATTGCTAATGTGACTGATTAAAGAAAGTATTACATACTCTGTGGAGTACATTTAATGTTCAGTCTCATTATGTAATATAAACTCATAAAGTCTAAACTAACATTTTGCAGTATATTTACGTTGGAACAATCAAACCTGACATTATGGTCACCTCAGTAATGCAGCCATCTTGCAATTAAGGTCACCCCTGGGACAATCCAGAGTTATTTGTTACTTTAACAATAAACTACATAAAAGTATAGGAACTTAGCCCCACTAATAATGGTCACTCTCTATTCACGCCACTCTGATTCACTCCCAAAGGTGATCGTAATAGTGAGGTTCTTCTCTACTTGCTAGTGTGTTGTTACTGTACATGATTATGTATGGCATACTGGATGAATGTATTCCATTGTTGCCTTGTTCAAAAACTACTGACCCAGGTCTGTCTGTCCATTACCTAGTTCACAAACATGCACCCCATCTATCAAATGAGTGTCCCTATTTTTTAGTCACACCTGAACATCGCACAACAGTAGCGTACCAGACCAAAAGCTATTAAAGCCTGTCATAGACTCTCACTGACTCCACAGTCAAAGCCAACAGCTTTTTTGACAGAGCAACTGCCATAAAAAGACACTCAGTTACTTCCAATGCCTGCATTGCCTTTTGGTGATTTTTTAAATAACGGACTTTGCCATGCCGGTGATTAGCTTTTTCATAATCAGCTTCTATGCATTGATGACATATTCAGTATTTAAATATATTATCAACCGAGGTGACAGACTACTAAAAAAATGTCTGGATGTCATGTACTTGTTGAAACACTAATACTTGATGTTTAATTAACTTCAGTTTACCGTAAATGGCCTCTGAGTGCAAGATAGATAGACACGCTGGTGATGTAAAATGGATTGCAATTTTGATGGGAATATTTGTTATTCAGACAGGGCAACCTGGTGATGATTCCTGTTCACCAATCCCAGTGCATTACTAGTATACTTGGCAGAATGTGAAGTTTTATCTTGTGAATGAAAACCAATGGTGTGTAACGAAAAAATAAAATAAAATGCACCAATGAGTACCATTAATACAATCTTTGCAAGTCCAGGGTGACAGTTGATTACATTACCCATGGCCTTTATCCCATGCAATACACAGAAGTTTGTTGAATCGGTTATGAGTACTTAGTTGCAATTATTGTCCTGGTATTCCAGTACAATAACACTACAGAAAGGAGCATTTCAGGCCTTGACATAAAGGTTTTGAATCCACTGGCCCAGGGGGCCTGTAGATTAAAAAAATTAGTGGCCCGCCTGTGAAAGTTACTGGCTCGGATTTTGTGTTACCGTCAAAAATACGCTGATACTGAGGTGCAAAACATTATTAATCTTTTTTATAATTTTACCAACAAAGTTGTTAGAAGTTACTATACACATATTGATTGTTCAAAGTGAGATGTCCAAAGCTAACACTATTGTAATATTGTTCAAGTGTGTACTCAGATGCATATATACAGTATTTGCCAAGTTTAAATAAAGTGTGGCCAGCGTGACGACAGCTAGTCAGTCAGTAGTTGAGTTGACGCTGCTTTCATGTACAGGTCATTCAAGGCATTAGACTATTTCACAGTTCATTCATTAGGTGGCACCACCCAAAGTAGGTGGTCTTCACCTTGCCCTTGCTGACGCAGCGTTACATTTGGTTTCTGTCACTTTAGCCACTAGTTAAATTTGGATTTAAGCTGTATTTCTTTCATATATCTAGAGAAGAAAAAGCGTACATAATTCTAAAGTCGAGGCAGCATCCAACCACCGTACAAAGTGTGTCCAAGGGATGCAGCGGGACTTAAAAAATGGCGTCTCGTCATAAAAACCTGCGCTGCTGGTGATTACAAATGTATTCGATGGCTTAGCACGCCGTCATCCGCATGATAAGTTTTGGAGTTTTGACTCATTATTGATTAGAAGTAGTATATACGTTATGTTTATAATGTCCTATAACTGAGTCGGGTCTAAGAATTCTGGCGAACTGCATCTGATAACCGATGCGGTTGTGCCGTGACCGCCGTTTCGTCTCGGCGGCATTCGAGAACCAGAAACCAGTGCCCCATCGGGCCAGTAAATATAAGAATTGGTGGCCCAACAGCTTCAAAAAAGGCACCGGGCCATCGGGCCAGTGTTAGTGTCGAAATTTGAAGAAAGTGCCTATCATGGCCAGTCCACCCAGTGACAACAGACAATCCAAAAATGGTTAAATCTAACAGACGATTTAGTAATGTCTACTAAATATATTTAAAATGAAATTAATTATTCCTGTTGCTAGATACATATTTTAAGCACTGTCATGACAAAATAGTATTATTAGTAATCGTTATCATAATTATTATTACAAAATTGTCTTGGTTCAAATAAAGTATGCAAAATCTTAAGAAATGTCAGTTATTTACATAAACCGATGTGCACAAACATTTGGCAGTTTGTTGCCAACTACACCAATGCTGCTAGGAGACAATTGGAGTTGTGACTGGATGTTGGACAGGCTAGCACAGAATACATGAATATGTTTTAGAAATAAGATTACCTGAGCAAGCTTATGTACACATCTGTTAAACCTCATGTGTACTGCTGGACTGCACTGTAGCGTGATTCACGCATTCTCAATGAATCATGTTTTCTCCCACATGATAGCAGAATTCCATACAGAATCCATACCACATGGATTTAGCAGCAGGATAAAACATAATCAACTCTTACTAGGACTATTGATGAGGAATAAACATACATGATTTTATACATCATATCCTGTATGTACTTGTTTGTATGTTTTATATTTTACGTTAACAATATTTTACAGTATTTATAGCAAACGAAAAAATTAACTTTGATTTCTCAGTAGAGTGTATTCTGACACTCCAGTCGTCACTACCTGTGATATCACCAAGTATGCAGAAATTTGGGTGTTATTTTTATCCTGTGTGACCAGCAGGCATAGAATTGAGGGCACACTCACCCTTGTTGTGCTAATAGTATGCTCTTTACCACACATCAATCAACTGTACCAGGTCTTTCATGATTCATCAAGTGACTTACTCTGTCCCTTTTTACAATCAATGAGTTTATGAATGAAATAACATTACATCGTGGAAATGCTGGCCTTTTAAGGTCTCCTAACACTTGTATGACAAAATAAATCTGTGACACTGACAACAATATGAAATATTTACAACTGTTTCATAACTGGTAACAAAGTTTCTTCCGATGATTATTTGGGACAGATTGATAAAAAGGAATCATAAAGTTGATACACCTAATTATATACATATACTACAGATGTGCATAAGTGTACACAACTATTTCTAAAACAAGGTGCCAATTTGGAGGTTTTCACATTGGGACACTGTACTCTGGAGTCTGATTATCTAATCATACAATGCATGTTCATTTGTTGTGCAAATGTTCTAGTTTTCTGTAGCAAGGCAGCACTTGAATGCAGCTTCAGCAGTTACGCATTAGGCACAGATGTAGAACTGACAAGGATGACCGTCACTGCATAACCAACATGACAGTCTAATAATAATCGTTATTTTATATAGCGCCATATCCATAACGTTCATAGCGTTTTACATAAAACTATAATATAAATAGTAAAAATGAAATTAAGATAATAATGCTGTGTAAACATCAGTAGATTAAAAAGAAAACAATTCTCATGGTAAAGTATGTAAATTTGGCCGATGTTACGTAAATGCAGTGAACAGGTACTAATGGTATGAGAAAACTGTGATGGTAATGTCAAGATGTTTATCTAAGTAGACACCAAGATCTCTCACACATTCGGCGGCATAGACGACTTCAGATCCAATGCGCACATGCAGTCCAGCAACCAAATCAGATGCTGACCTGGGAACAACTGGTAGAACCTCGGTTTTTGCATCATTCATCAGCAAGTAGTTGAACAACACATTATGGTTACGAATGATGTTACCGATCAGCTGCACATATAACAAAAACAGTAATGGACCTAACACTGATCCTTGCGGCACACCAGTGTGCAGACAGAGTCTTTTTGCCTGAAGTTGCGCTACTAACAACAACACTTTGCCTGTGATCGCGAAGGTACGACTCAACCCAGCGAAATACAACTCTGACGAGGCCATAGTGCCATTGTAGACGATTGAGAAGTATAGTGTAGTCAATCGTATCGAAAGCAGCGCTTAGGTCAATGATGAAAATAAAGCAATTGTTTTTTATACCATCAACTGTAATTTAAACTAATCAGACTTGCAATAATGTTTATTCCATGGACTATACAGGAAATAAACACGACCATGGTCCAGGCAGACGTTATCTTCCTGGCTGTAAAGTTCAGTGTGTGTGTGTGTTTCATTTACCTATTCCTCTTCAAATTATTTGCAATCTTTTTGTATGTTTAACAAAATTGGCATCCAGAACAGAAACTTTATAGCATCTAGAAAGCCTCTATGTTAGTTAGGTAAATGCTTTGTCAAGACTACACCCTTCTTAGAGAGATGTGAACATAATTTTGTGTCTGACTGATAATGTTTGCAGACTAGAAATAAATAAACTGTCGTTGTTATGCACACATGCATGTATATCAGTATGTATTACGAAATACACACAAAAAATGACAACGTATAAAAGTTAGTGACTGTTAATATTATAAACAAAATGTACAGTCTATGTTACATAAGCAGTGCAGCATGACATCTAGTGCTATTTGTGGATTTGCAATAATTATCAGTGAATCTGAAATCCAAAGTAATTGTGATGACCTGTTTTTTTTAGAAATAAATAAAAAACAACAACAAACTGTCTGTATGCATAAAATATAATATTAAATCAAGTTAAAGTAATTTTTGTTTACATAAGTACATATATCCGTTAAAAATTCCCCTTGTTGTAGTGCATGGGGACCATTGCATCAGATTTGTGGTGTTAAATTATAATATTTAATTGAACTCTGACGTCATATTCTGACCACTCCTACTCTGTCATGCCACACATATTTACATATATATATATATACATTTTAACATATTGAGGTCTTTAAACTTGTTATTGTTGATGTTGAGTTTTACGTCAACAGTCAACACTGTTGTTTGCAATCGATTACATCTTTGTTATGTTACTGTCTCAATATATTTGGTCTTGTTTGCAACGAAAATAGGCTATGGGTTTAAAAACAAAGCCGATCATGTTACCCGAACGCAGTAGCTCAGTACTACTACTACAGCATCGTCGCTGTGCCTGTGGTGTGGAAACCGCGCCTGTCAGTTTGTGGTCTACCAGAGAAAGGGACGCGAAATTAGGGCGCAATCATGCATGCAAATGCGATAAGGTACTTGCCTGGTTCTGGACATCTTTCACTCGTTCATCGTGCATGTGCGGCGCGCTGTTCAGTTTGAAGACTATCCAATTTCTCATGTAGTAAAACAGATCGTAGATTAAAGAAATGGGCATCAAAAAAAGGACGACGAAAATCCATCGGTAGTTGATGATGATATATTCCAAGCCCCGGTACTTGTACCAGGAGTAGGATAAAAATGCCGGGATGGCAAGAAAGAAAAGGTATGCACCTGTAATTTCTACCATGTTTCCCCACGCCTCGATCGCTAGCAACCTCCCTCCTCGTGCGATAGCGTGAGCTGCAGTAGCCGCCGCCCCGTCCGTCATTCATCACAGTCAACCGGCCGGCTTCCTGGGGTCAAAGGTGATCACGCCAGCACCTAAAGTCAAGGCCATGTCAAGGGTTTGGCAGATTATGCGCATGCGCGGAAATCGGCATATATTAGTGATCGACCGGAAGTTGCAATTCATTCTGTTTACAACGTTCGAAGGCGTGGACCGTTGTCGATGTTATTTGCGAATTCAAGCAATTTATTGCATAACATTAGGCGGTGAAATCAGTATGCGTTAAAGTATTAAAACGTAACTCTGTGTTGGTGTCCAGCACTTATGTCAGTTACTACTAAGATTAAAATATGAAACACTACCAACAGTAGTCCTAGCGTAGTCGTAGCTAGCCTGCTAGTGCTAGGTTGCACTCAACACAACAAACATCACAACAATCGATCGGTGTTTATTTTCTTCTCGACTAAGCCTAGCAAGGACAAATAAAGTAAACATCGATTTTGATTATGCCAATGCAAAGACAAAGTAACAAAGTTGGTCTTTGTTGACAGTTTGTAGACGTCGCAACCGAGGAGCTGACTCCCCTAATATTTTGGGTGAGGATCGAGCTGGAGATACTATAATTATTATCTGTAAGGATTAGCCTCCAATAATAATTAAGTGTCAACACCTCAACATCGTTTTTGGATAGCCTCAAGGCTAGCCCAAGGTGATTTTTGCAAGCTTCAAGAGGGTGCAGTTTGAGGTTTTTGGAGAGCATGAAGGTGGGTTTTTTTGGACAAGCTTCTGTAGGGTGCAGGGGCAGATCCAGAGACGGTAGCATGGGGGGCCCAAAACATCCATTTGCACCCCACCGTTGAAACTCGCCCAAAAACTTCCCCAGGCGGCCAAATGAAATGACTATATTGGGTGTGCTAAGACGACTCCGCTGTCAGATCATGACATCGGAAGATATGGGGGGGGTTCTGTTGACATTTCTCAAGACAACACACTATTTCAGAAGCTCACCAAAAACCTCTAATTGCACCGCCCCTGTGACTCACATAATCTGGGGCACATCGAAAAGTCTACGGGGCACATAACGGGGGCACATTCCAAAGGTCTGTATCCCCAGCCCCCTGTATCCAGGGTACCATTTGAAATTTTTGGAGAGCTTGAAGGTGGGTTTGTTTGGGCGAGCCTGCATTGGGGGGAGATGCAAATGGGATTTTTTGGTGAGCCTCGGGGAGTTGCAATTGGATGGGTTTGGAGGGCCTCAGTCCCTCCAATATTCGCCACATTCCGAAGCCAGTGGTAGATGACTTTCAACTCAGCTAGTTTTATGATGATTGGAAATGGATTCACACTCCGATCCACTCGATTGACAGTCCTAGATCTAGGCTATGGCCAAGGATATGCACTAATTACCACATCCTTTACTGGGCCACCAGAGTACAAAAACTGTCCCCTAAGAAGCTCACCCTTCACTTCCAGTGAATCAGAGTCAAGACACTGGTTATTAAAGGCATCTGTCTTAAACCCATTCCCACTGACCAAGTAATTTCTGCTATTGCCAGTGACATTTCCTGGTAAAGCAAACATGATGCCTCTATGACACCCTCTGGAAAGTGGCTCACCACTCAAACATGACGCCTCAATGAAGCCCTCTGGAGAGTGGCTCATCCCCTCAAACATGACATCTCAATGACGCCCTCTGGAGAGTGGCTCACCACTCAATTTGTCTACTGTTTTTCCCGTGTTAGCAACAAATACACAAGTAAATAACTCTAAATAAATGAAAGACGACAGTGAACCTCTCTCTGGGAGGAGATACTGCCAGACTTTTAGAGGGACAAGGGCATTGGTACCCTTTGTAAACTATTTCTGAAATGTTTCCTACATAACCTGTTGCACTGCTACATTTTATTATGGAACCTAATGCATGGGTGCCTAAGCTTGGTCCCCTGCGCCCAAGATCCTAGATATGCCACTGAACCACTGTTCACAATTTCTTGTAAAGAATTAACAACTTATAATTCTAAAGGCAAAAAGGTACACAAAAAGGTACACAACCAATTCGATTGTTTTGCTCCTCGCGTATCTTAGTAATTTCACAAAAAATAGAGGAATCAAGTACTCCCCAATAATATCCTAGTTTGTTTATGCATAAGTATTAGTTCGTTTTTTTTAAATTAATACAAAAACTGCAAACTCTCATATTTTTGGAAAAAACGGATCCGGTTTTTTGCTTCGATTTTAGCTGAGTATGGACATTAAAGGAAATAAAAATAAGGCATTAGCTAAAATCTTTTTTCCATGTGTACACAAAGTTTAACATTGTATGTAACATTTGACAACATTAAACAAATACAGAAAAATACATTTGTAGCATAAATTCGATTTTAAGCCCGTCTGTGAAGCGATTCCCGCGGAAATAAAAATTTAATGAGCTAGGCGATCACGTGGTATCGTGACGTCACTTATGACACACTCGCATCAGGCCGACCCTTTCCATGCATTCAGAGCATGTTTACAAGGTAAGCTTTTGGGTCGAAACGAATGTCAGAACGAGTTATTGTGCAATATTCCGACGTAATACAAACACTAGTCATCATAGAGGAACACACATTTATCTTACGGTTCCACATGAATCGAATTTTATTCAAAACAACGAATGTGAATGGGCCTACAGGTCGACTAGGTTTCGCCGAGCTTGTGCTCGTTTTCAGAATAATTATATCGAATGCAATCAACGGGAGATAATCTACACCAATAAACATACATAGCAACCATATATTGTATCCAGCTACATAAAGTAACGTGTATAATCTCATAATATCACTAGAATATCGATATATGAAGGAGTTGTACAATTTATCATAACAACTTAAATCAGTCAGATGGTTTCCGTTGGTCCCGCTAGCTCAGTGGGTAGGCGCGTTGGTTACTTGTTTATTTTTTATAATCGGGCGACGCCGGTTCAATTCTGACAGCATGCAAACCTTTGATTTTCTTTACACTTTTTTTGTTTATGTTTTCACGAAGTAATATAAACAAAATCATTTTATACTATAATGCACTGTTTGTAAATAATTTTTAAATTTTTTGTAATTATTTATTCGCCACAAAAATGAAAATATGGTCATTATATATAACGATGTTTCTAAATTGTATTTATCCAGACAGATCTCAATCTGTTTTCACATATATAATTACAATATATTACTGTACAATATTAAATTAATAAATTATATATCCATTACATTATATTTGTTTGGATAAATAAAATTTAGAAACATCGTTATATAATGACCATATTTTCATTTTTGTGGCGAATAAATAGTTACTACAAAAATATAAATTATTTACAAACAGTGCATTATAGTATAACATTATTTTGTTTATATTACTTCGTGAAAACAAACAAAAAAGTGTAAAGAAAATCAAAGGTTTGCATGCTGTCAGGATTGAACCGGCGTCGCCCGATTGTAAAATAAATGACAAGTAACCAACGCGCCTACCCACTGAGCTAGCGGGACCAACGGAAACTCTCTGACTGATTTAAGTTGTTATGATAAATTGTACAACTCCTTCATATATCGATATTCTAATGATATTATGAGATTATACACGTTACTTTATGTAGCTGGATACAATATATGTTTGCTATGTATGTTTATTGGTGTAGATTATCTCCCGTTGGTTGCATTCGATATAATTATTCTGAAAACGAGCCCAAGCTCGGCGAAACCTAGTCGACTTGTAGGCCCATTCGCATTCGTTGTTTTGAATAAAATTCGATTCATGTGGAACCGTAAGATAACTGCTTGTTCCTCTATGATGACTAGTGTTTGTATTACGTCGGAATATTGCACAATAACTCATTCTGACGCTCGTTTCGACCCAAAAGCTATACTTGTAAACATGCTCTGAATGCATGGAAAGGGTCGGCCTGATGCGAGTTCGAGTCATAAGTGACGTCACATCTCGGCATCCCGAAAAGCGCGCCAAAAATATGCATATTCGAAAATGTCCGGATGTACACCATAAAATGTTGAATTTCTAATTCATTGAATTTTTTTGGCTTGGTGGACGTGGAAATAGATAGCAGGATGTAATATGACATGAATTCGAGCAATATATGTTTTTATTCCCTTTAAACTTTGCGTGGAATCGCGTTCTTGTCTTCTCGTGATCGCGAATTATGGGCGATATTGACCTTTGACCCCACCCTTTAGCGCTGTTGATATTATGGAATTCCGAGTTTAGGCAATGAGTGGACGTCCACGAACATATATGCCAACGACACGGGAAAATGGGCTAAATTAGACAGACAAAAACAGTACCCACGCATAAAGGTGTATTTCTATTTGGGAACGACTATGGAACGAAACAAAGTAAACAGAAGGAGTTGGCGACAGTGCCAGTGGACTGTGGCCGTGGCCGTGCCGTGGGGTCAGTCACAACATCAACATATGAGATGCAGCGTTCGCAAAGGTTCTTCCAGACATTAGTAATTTCGAATTATTCAGCTAGAATCACGTATATTAATGTTGCTTGTACTGGGCCCTGTTTACTATACTATAATAATTGTTATGCTTTATAAAGCAGCATATTGCTTGTTTAATAGGAACTGGAAACACTAGACATGTGCAACTCGAATTTGACCGGAAGACAACAACCCTTTATTACCATCAACGGTGCAAGAGCTCACTGTAGTAAGTAGCTGTATAACGTACCAGTTATAACGATCCTGATACATGACATCCCTCCTTTAAGACTAAAAAAAACTGTATTCATAAACTCAAAAACACATTCATCAGCTTTAACGAATGTTCGCTGTGGATAAATCGATATCAAGCGAGTAGCAAACTAGGCTAAAAGTCACATTATATCGACTATAAAAAATCACATAGAATGTCACATAATGGTTACTTGCGAAACAGATCAATAATACTACCAATGTCAAATAGTATTGAAAAACACAATTAAATGTCAAATCGCATAGGCTTTCTGATTGCACGACCGTATCTAGAGAATCGTTCATTCTGTGGAATCTCTTCTTGCGGAGGTGGCTCAGCGACGACTCTTCGTGGCGGCACAGCGACGAGTCTTCGTTACCTTCTCCTCGAACGTCGGGATCGTCCATCTGAGGAAGAATCAGCGGCGGCTGCTTGCGTGTCCTCCGTAGATGACGACGATTGCGACGGAGTTCTCCTCCCTCATGCTGGATCACGTATGACCTCGGACTCTCGTGTGTCCGCTGAACGATAGCGGGATCCCAGCCCCACTTTCTCTGGACTCGTACTACATCACCAGGTTTCAACGGCTTCAATGATGTAGCACCGTGGTCATAGTCTTGTTTGAACCGTGTCTGTCTGTCTGTCAAGTCCTGTTTCGTGTTTACGACTCGCGGCTCAAGAACGGCTTTGGTTGTCGGCAACTTTGACCTCAGTAGTCTGCTCATTGCCAGTTGTGCCGGTGCATAGCGGAGTCCACTGATCGGCGTGTTCCTGTATTCTAGCATCGCTATGTAGGGATCACGACCCTCTTCGTCTGCCTTCTTGAGGAGCGATTTCAACGTTTGCACGACTCGCTCTGCCTGCCCATTCGATTGACCATATGTTGGGCTCGATGTAGTCACTGTGATACCCCAACTCTTCGCGAATTGCCGAAAACTATAGCTACCAAACGGTTGGTTGTCTGCTACGATCTCTTCGGGTATTCCATGACGTGCACTGATGCTCTTAACATGCGAGATGACAGATTCGCTTGTCTTGTTCTCGAGCAGTGCCAACTCGGGATACTTCGAATAATAGTCAACCACTACTAGGTAGTCTCGACCTTTGAACGACATAATGTCCATTGCGACTTTCCGGAACGGGCCGTCTGGGATTTCGTGTGCTATCATCGGCTCCTTCTGATTACTCCGGGCGAACTGTAGGCATGTTTTGCACCTCGAGACAGTGTCCTCGATTGCTCTGGACATTCCCGGCCAGAAGATAGCTGATCTAGCTCGAGATTTCGTCTTCTCCATCCCCATGTGTGGTTCGTTCAGCACTTCCAGCATGTCCGACCTCATCGACTCTGGAATGACAATTCGTTCGCCTGCAAACACGAGTCCGTCGTCTGCACTCATCTCATCTCTCATGTTCCAGTACGGTCTCACGTCCTCTGGTACAGCTGCCCTCGACTCTGGCCAGCCGTTCATCACGACCTGAAGTAGTCGCTGAAGAGTCACGTCATTGGCTGTAGCACTTCGGATTTGCTCGAGTCGCCCTGTACTTGCTGGGAAGTTCTTTGTAACGCTGTGGACTATAATCTCAATATCGTCAATGAGCTCATTGTCTGGCTCACCCTCTATGTAAGCACGTGAGAGAGCGTCGGCTACGTACAGCAGCTTCCCTGGTACATATGACAGGTTTATCTCGTATCGCTGTAGCTTCAACATCATTCGTTGTACGCGTGCCGTTGCGTTTCCGATCGGTTTCTTCATTATAATCTCAAGCGGCTTATGATCAGTCTGCGCTTCGATTTCCTTGCCATAAATGTACTGATGAAACCTGGAAGTCGCGAAAATGATCGCTAACAGTTCTTTCTCCAACTGTGCGTAGTGTAGCTCTGCACCGACTAGTGCCCTTGACGCATAAGCAACAACCTGCCCTTCTTGTAGAAGACACGCCCCTAGTCCACTCTTTGACGCGTCCGACTGCAACGTTACTGGTTTGTTCACGTCGTAGAACCTCAGCACTGGCAAACTGCTTAGAATTGTCTTCAACTCGTTCACTGCATCCGTATGCTCTTGTGTCCAACACCACGCCGCGTCCTCTTTCAGCAGCGCACGTAGAGGACCAGTGATGTGCGACTCTCGCGGGATGAACTTTGCCTGATACTTCACAACGTTCAGAAACCTCAGGACTGCGCGCTTGTCCTCAGGCAGTGGCATATCGACGATGGCTCTCACTTTGCTAGGGTCTGGGCTGAGGCCTGCTTCCGATACTATATGTCCCATGTACAGCACCTCATTGACCTTCAACTGCACTTTTGACGAGTTGAACTTCACGTTTCGTTCTCTTGCCCTCTGGAAAACAGAACGTATGATGGCATCGTGATCTTGTTCACCATCCCCCGCGACGATGATGTCATCGGCTATCACGTACGCTCCTTTGATGTGACCAAACGTTAGTAGCATGCGTTTCTGCAGTACTTCACTGGCTGAACTGATGCCAAACGTTGACAGTAAAGGCAGTATGCGTTCACTGCAGTACTTCAGGTGCTCTGCATACACACCATCAAGGCCACAACTCTTGTTACAGTCAAGGTTTCTTATAGCATCTTTGACTTCTTCAGGTAACACTCTAATGCTGCTTTCATAACTAACATCAAATGCTATGGTTTTGGCACTACTGTTATTTACACAATTAAACAAGTCACGAAAGTGTTGAATCCACATATTCACAATAGCTTCTTCACCACTGTTACCATTTATATTAGTTGGCAAGGGGATTTTACTATTGTTAATAGTTTTGATCTCCTTCCAAAATTTATCATTTGTATGGTTATAGACTAATATCAGCTAACAGTACGACGCTATGGCATATACCTATGTCAATGATAGTGACTATATTATGTCTATGTCGTTTATGGTAGTAGGCTAGTAGCCTAAGTAGGCTTGGGATAATAGTAATAGTGTAAATGCATTATAAATGATCCGTAACGATTATAGTTATTGAACCAATAGTAATAGGTTGAACAAAAACAATACGTACATAATTGACTAACAACAGTAATGTAATAGTAATTTAAATAAATTTATACTTTTATACTAAAAATTACTATTATTGGACATTTCAAAATTTCATTTGAATTCAATTGTAATTGTATGTAATCTTGGTATTTAATTATTTACAAGGAAAAGAATATTCCAGTAGTTTCAGAAGGTTTTTTGATTGCCCCTTCTGCAGGGCCTCACCCAGGATCACATTTTTGCCAGTCCAATTTTTTTTAGACATGCTACGAAGTGCAGTCGGGCATGTGATTGAACGCGCGATCGGATTCGGGATAGGACATGCAACTATGAGTGTATATATATATATATATATATATATATATATTCCTAAGTGTGGCATTCAGGACCCCGTTTGTGCATAAAGCTGGGCGTATGGGAGACCGCGGTTTTAAGGAGACCGAAGCCGGTCTCCTTAAAGTTTCCGTATGTGATTGTGCAACTAATGTGTTTTATGTTACGGTTTTCTTTATTAGTGGATACAGTTGAACCATAAAGGAAATAAAATGTGCCAGTATTTACATTTTTAGTTTTCATTTTGAGTAGTTTGAGCATGTTTATTTCAGAGCCTTGTATAAATTTGACGAACCGTACGGGACCCCGACGAAAAAATGCTCATAAGTTAATATTTCTGCTATATATTGAACGAAGGGTCAGCATGTTTTGTTAAGTGTACGGTATGATTCATATATATGCACAATTCTTAATAAATATATATACATTACTAAAAAATGCATTTGATGGAAATCTTACGCAGTTTTATTGAAAGCGTCGCTGTCAGATTCGCGACATTCAACAAAGGTGCCTATATGTTCGGTGTAAGTACTGATTAGTCTTACATCTATTGATATCAGGTACGAAAGTGCTTTCTTCAGATATTTACCTATTTACTGATGTGTAGTTTAATAAATGTTATATTACATGTCGCAAACATCATAAAGCGGCAGTGACCTTGGGCTTGGCTTCGGCAGTTGTTCGGGATGTCGAAGTAAGATCGCTTAACATTACGTAGAATTGTTATTAATGTAGAACATATTTGGTGAATATTGCGAAAATGCTAAGATTTTGTTGGATCCATGGATGTTGAATGCCCATGAAACAGCAGTAGGCACAATGTTAAACGTAAAGTAATTCGAGAACGAGGCTGGTAACGAGGCACGCTGTTTTTCGAAGCTGAGAAAAAAGATTGAAGAAGCGGATCGCAGGTTGTATGGTAGTTGTTTTAGCCAGGCTTTTTGTTGGTTGCCCTGTCCAGTATTAGGCTAGATGGAAAAACCCAGAAAAAACAGTGCTAGTGTAAAGAGCAAGCAACACGAAAAATCGTCCCAATCGACGGCACCGGATCATAACAAACATGGCCGCAACCGCGGGAGAGCCGAAAGCAAAGCCGGAAGAAGCAACGAAGACGCAGAATCTCCGGTAAGGCAAGATGATGATATAGTTGTGAGTGCCAATACCACGATCAATACTAATGAACATGACACAGACACAGATGACAATTGTGTAACTTGCGGGAAAGTTGTTACACAGGTGGACAACGGAGCCGAGTGTCAGTGGTGCAGCAGGTGGGAGCACAGTGTATGTGCAGGGCTAAACGCAACTGAATATAATATGTTATCTGGATCGTCACCCAAAATAATGTTTTTCTGTACCAAATGCCAACCTAAAGTGAACATGACCTTGAGATTCTTTAACGATGTGCGGGAAAAGCAGAACAAATTCGAGACGAGGCTGAAAGTAGTAGAACACAAGCTGGAAGTGGTTGAAGGAAACGTGGAAACCAAGATGGACGTCACCTGCTGTGCGCTAGAGGCGAGAGTAGATGAAAAGCTTTCTGAACTTGCATCAAGTGTCGAGGACAGAATCAAACCACTGAGTGAGTTAACCCAAAGCAGTATTGAGGCAGCAGTGGGAAACTACATGGGAGAAGAAAACGACAAAGCAAAAAGGCGTCTCAATGTGATAGTCCACAACATACCAGAACCAACATCGGATGAAGGACAAGAACGGAAACAACAAGACATGGATCACATGAAGTCTATCTTCGAAGAGTACCTGGGGGTGACGGCGGACATCAAGCGTGCAGTAAGGTTAGGCAAGAAAGGAACGCGACCAAGGCTGCTGATGGTGCAGGTAGGAAATGACCAGGAAAAAGCAGCCATCATGAAAAACTGTACCAAACTCCGGAATGAAAACAACCCCAGCAACATCAGGAAAGTGTTCATCACACCTGACATGACCCCAAAGGAGAGAGAGAAAGACAAGGCTCTTCGGGCAGAACTAACTGAGAAAAACATTGATTCTGGAGAAAACAGGTATATGATAAAAAACGGGAGAATAGTGCAGAGGAGGGTACGCACCCAAGAAACCCCCCCAAGCCAATGAGACACCCAAACCTGACAACGAACAGTGTAAATAATCAAGCACAAGCACAAAGTTCCATGTTTAAGTGTTATCAAGCAAATGCACAAAGTATAAAAAACAAGTTTCACGAGTTCCAAGCACAAATTCAGAGTTACGAACCGAAAATCATAGGAATCACAGAAACATGGTGCAGTTCAGATATAGGTGACTGTGAGATGAACCTGGACGCCTACAATATGTTCAGAAGTGACAGAAGGGAATCTATTGGTGGCGGAGTACTAATGTATATACACAAAGACCTACCAGCCATGCCCTGCCAAGAAATGAACAACCTGGAAATAGAAGACTCAATGTGGGTGTCAGTTAAGCTAAACAACAAAGACCAGCTGTTAGCAGGAATTGTGTATAGGACACAGAAGTCAACCGACGAGAACAACACCAGACTAATAGACGCAATAAAACATTTGCAAGAAATGCATGGATACTCACACATCCTGCTGATGGGAGACTTCAACTTTCCAGAGATTAAATGGGAAGACCACACAGTAAGTGGGAGCGAACACTCCACAGCAGCCAAGTTTTTTGATGCAACGCAAGACGCCTACCTGACTCAACACGTTGTCAAACAGACCAGACTGAGACCGGGCCAACAACCTTCTACACTTGATCTAGTGTTTTCAAATGAACAATACATGGTTGACAAAGTCACTCATCTACCACCACTGGGGTGTAGCGACCATGAGTCCTTACTGTGGACTTACACATGCTATGCAGAAGCACCAGTCAACAACAGACCAAGCGGTTCGAGAAACTACCCCAAAGGCAACTACGAAGCAATCAATGAATCCCTGAGCAAGATTGACTGGGAGAGTAAGTTTCAGGGAAACAGTGTAAACACTAATTGGACTAAACTCAAGAAGGAGATCTCAAAGGCAGTGAGAGAAAATGTCCCTCTCAGGAAACCGAAACGCAAGATGGCCAACAAACCTCCATGGTGGAGTAAACAAATGTTGAGAACAGTGAAGAGAAAGTATGACCTATACAAACGCTACAAAAGTTCGGGGCTGGACAGAGACTATACTGCATATGTCAAACAGACAAACGAGACAAACGCCAAGATTAGACAAGCACAGAAGGACTACGAGGAGAAACTAATCAACAATTTCAAGAAGGAACCAAAGAAACTCTACGGTTACCTGAGATCGAAACAGAAGGTAAAGGTGACAGTAAGCCAGCTGGAGACAGAAGACGGCAGATTAACAGAAAATGACCAGGAAAAAGCAAATGTACTGGGTGACTTTTTCAAGTCAGTGTTTGTAAATGAGGATACGTCCACCATCCCAGAATTTCAACAAAGAACAAACGAGGGTGTAGCCGACATCATATTTACAGAAGAGATTGTACACAAGAAACTACAAAGTATTCATCCCAACAAGGCGCCAGGCCCAGACGGGTTGCACCCATGGGTATTGAAAGAGTGCAGCAAAACCCTTGCCAAGCCGATGTACTGGATATTTCGCCAATCATTAGACACTGGTCAAATCCCTACAGACTGGAAACAAGCCCTAGTCACACCAATTTTCAAGAAGGGGTCAAAAG
This sequence comes from Paraescarpia echinospica, assembly GCA_020002185.1. NCBI lineage: Eukaryota > Metazoa > Annelida > Polychaeta > Sabellida > Siboglinidae > Paraescarpia > Paraescarpia echinospica. The sequence continues at coordinate 71,043,605 of CM034532.1, forward strand.
AGAAGGCCGGAAACTACCGTCCAATCAGCCTAACATCCATACCCTGCAAGACTCTGGAAGCAATCGTCAGAGAAACCATGATCAAGTTTCTCAAGGAACATAACATCATCAACAATAACCAGCATGGGTTTCTTGAAGGAAAGTCCTGTTTGACCAACCTACTAGAGACCTTTGAGGAATGGACACGAACACTGGACGAGGGATACGGACTGGACGTCATATACCTGGACTACAAGAAAGCGTTTGACACAGTTCCTCACTACAGACTGGTAAAGAAGCTAGAAGCCTACGGCATTCGAGGCAAAGTGGTTCGATGGCTGGAAACTTTCCTGACTAATAGAACCCAGCAGGTGGTACTCAACGGAACTAAGTCAGAGTGGGCCCCCGTCACAAGTGGAGTTCCGCAGGGATCTGTCATAGGACCGCTTCTTTTTATTCTCTACGTGAATGACATCCCAGACCTGGTTCACTGCAGAATCAAGATGTTTGCCGATGACACGAAGCTGTACACAACGATCCGTAACCAGGAAGACCAAGACCAACTGCAAACTGACATTGACACCCTGGAAGACTGGAGTAAAGAGTGGTTGCTACAATTCAACCCTGAGAAATGCAAGTTAATGCAAGTGGGGAAACCACCACACAATACGTACACCATGACTCACCAGACTGGAGCCAGAGTGAACCTCGAGACGACAAAAGAGGAAAAGGACGTTGGTGTGTGGGTAACCACTAACCTAAAACCAACAGTGCAATGCCAGAAAGCAGCAAAGAAAGCCATGCAAGCTCTTGGCATGATAAAGAGAACTTTTAAGCACATGACCAAGAATTCATTTGTGACACTCTACCGGGCATACGTCCGTCCACACCTCGAGTTTTGTGTACAAGCATGGTGCCCATATCTGGCAAAGGACATCGACATCCTCGAAAAGGTACAGCGAAGAGCAACAAAGCTGGTTACTAGCATAGCAAAGCTCACATATGAACAGCGATTACAACAACTGAAACTACAATCGTTGTATTACCGACGTCAGAGAGGCGACCTTATTGAAACGTACAAAATACTTAACGGAATCGACAAAGTTGAAGCTCATCAATTCTTCCAGGAGAGGGACAGTACAGCAACACGAGGACACACGAGAAAGCTTTTCAAGCAAAGAACAAGACTGCTGGCCAGACAGAATTACTTCTCAGTTAGAGCCGTGGATCAATGGAACAGGCTCCCACAACATGTGGTAGATGCCAAGACCGTCACACAGTTTAAGGCTAGACTCGACAAGCACTGGAATAGCCTAGGATATGGGCACCAACAAAGGCCAATGGCCTAAATCAGCCCATTAACCTGTAAGTGTAAGTGTAAGTGTAATTGAGTGAAATGCGCGAATTGATGGTCCCCGATTTCGCCGTCCGCATTTGGAAAATTCGTTTTAACAAATAACCTGGACAAACTATTCGATGAAGTATTCTGAATCTGTGCAATAAGTTTAATAATTTTTTTTTACAAACAAATGGTTTGAACGCATTCTTTGAGTGATATAAGCCAATACGTTTTCGACAAGTTTTAGTTTACAATCGTCAATCATTTAATTTAAAACGGCGAAACTGCTTTATCGCGAAAACACTACTCTAGCGCAGTTAATTGCGTTACGTTGGTTTTTATTTATGTAACTTATCATGCAACTGTTCCAAGTTGTATTATTAATCACATATATTTTTACCAACTTGATTATTCATAGCTGAATTTGCAAAAACAACTTTTTGTAAGGCAACTTGTACAAAACGGAGCGCTCCCTTCGACGCGCCTCTGTTTTGCAGTTTTAATGCCAATGGTAAATATATAGGCGGCTGGCGCATTATGCTAATTAATACAGCGATTGTTTTGTAACTTTATCATAGGCTCTGACTTCTTCTTGTTGATAAATAATCAACAGGCTCCCTACCTAAACAACACATAGATCTATAGAAGAGAGGTTAAACGTATTTAAGATGACTTCTATCTTGCTCCGAAAGGTTTTAATGAAGCTTACCCGCATAGCGACTAACGTAACAGTCTAAGGATATTACGTCTTGTACTCTTGATAATTCGTTATTCCAAACTGGGATGGTCATAAAACGTACACCATAATTGCTATACTAGTTTTGTTGGATCTAGTAGGACTAGGTCTGCTCAGTTAATCATTAAAACGTATCTGCCCATTCTGTCCTAAGCTAAGGCAAAACAACTTTCATCTCTTGTGGTTCTTTGTATTTTTTATAAACCAATTTCTGAAAAAATTTACTGCAATGTTACTACTGGTTCTTTCATTAAATCAAGTTAATTGTAAAATTTGATGCCGGTCCTGTCTATTTTAATTCTTGAAATAGTCATACTTGTTTCATATGAGTATTGTGATTTTGTTCATCTAGCAGCACGTTTCTATATGGTTTCTAGGAAGTCGTTTTTTTTCAAACCAGGTCCTAAACGGAAGCAGCATATTCCATATATCAGCCCTCATGAGTATAGCATATGCTATATTTTTATATAGTGCAGGCATCCCTTAATATTTCTATGTAATAAACATAATTTCTGGTTAGCCTTCTTTGCTTCTACAGCTATATTCTTTGTCCAACTTAGGTCATTAGAAAGAGTAACCAAGAGAAATTGTTCAGTAGCAGCTTATGACCATACATGTGATGTAATCATTCTGAGTGGATATCTGCCATAGTGTGCATCAATAATATAGCAATTTGATGTATTAAATTTCATTCCCCATGCATTACTCAAATGAACCAGCTGATTAAGTGATTTGTGACTTTGTAATATTAATTGATCTATGTGGATGGCTCAATGAATTAAACGGCCATTTTTTCCAAAGTCTGTCTCTGGTACCTGGTGAAATAACAATGATAGATTGTTCCAGTATAACAGGAACAATAAAGTACCCACAGCCATACCCTAGGGAACTCCTGATATCACATTTTCATCATCTGAAAATTTGCCATCATCTAGTACTCTCTGGCATTGATCCAGTAGTACCCCAGTACAGTAGGAATTATTAAATTCATTTCTATAATTTATCATTAATACCATACAAATGTGGTTTACTTGTTAGTCTCGTATGGATCAACATCAAACTGTTTGGAGAATTGAAGAACCACAATTTTCACTTTCATATTTTGACAAGCTACAAGGATCGAAACTCAAAGTTATCTTGAAGTTTGGCATCTTTCAGATGTGCCACTAAGGTAGTTAATGAATATGTAGGTTACCTTGTTCCCATTGATAAATGTTTTGTACTAATAGTCCAACTTGCAATCGTTGACATTGCAAGTCCTTGCCAGTGTAGGCAAGGAACAGTAATGTTGCACTTACCAGTCACTGATCCCATTAGTTATTATTATGGCTTTATATTTCATTCCTAGTTTTATATATCCAAAAAAATGTCATATTGCATTTTGATAAATATATAAAACTTACAGACTTATGCAGATATGCCATGACAGTTTCATAGTATAATTCTAGTTGATGAAGAATGATTGTTAAACCTTACATCCAGGTAATTTGGAATAATGAAATGTTATGCACAATATCCAAATTGGAAAAAAACACTTAATTCTTTTTTATAGTTGCAGCTGCAACATGTCTGGAAAACAGAATATGCCGCTCACAAGGGGCCAACAAATGGTATGGTTATTTTCAGTTGAATATGTGTACATACATGCCATGCTAAACAGTAGAGGGAAGTATATTTACATACATATACGTCAGCTGTATATATTATCTGTATAAAAATAAAATAATTTACAATGATTTTGTAACGCAATCAGCAGTTGATCATATATTATTTGCATATTTAAAATGTCCAACTTGTTTTGATAAAGTTGTGGAAATATTTATAGTTACATATGTAAATTGTACCAAAATAACTTTACTTATTTTTATAATTAATAATGTAATTTACTTAATTTTTCAGTTGAAGGTCAGCCTTCAGTCAAACCAGCAAAAGGCAAAGGTATGTGTCAGGTGTTTTAGTGTAGGAAATATTTGACATTAATATTTAAGTATATAAAAACTAAAGGTATTACTGCAATTTTCAGATTTCATCTTTTTAGTGCATCTTTATTTGATCTGTATTAGAAACCATGCTGTTCATGATTTTCCAACGACTTATTGACACTAATCATCATAATGAACACTCGGTATTTATAAACATTAAACAAATAAAGTCTGCAAACTTGTGCTGTTTATTCTTACCACTCATCATCACATCACAAGTGCTTTTATCACTTTGATAATAAACTAATTACCCATTGTTATAAATTAGTTCTGTATAGATTGATTTCATCAAATATTGTTGCATTTCATGCCTAGCTGCTCCAATATTTGAAGTAAACACCTACTGTGAAGTTCATCGAGCTGGACATGTACTATTTTCTTGTAGCTTTGCAATGAAATAAACACAAGTTATATTGCCAATTGAAATGATGTCCACAATGCCAACAGTGAAAACCAATGATACATTTATTGGTTAAATATAATTAATAACAGCAAAAACATAATAATATGAACATTTAAACCACCAGAAGTTAGGGTGGTGAATGACAGCACCGTATGATATTGGCTACCGGGAAGAATCATGTGAAACAAAACATCGTTTAAGTGGAACTGAGAGGTGCTCAGAATTCGACGTGTATATTGTGCTTTAAAGAAGTTGTATCAGTTGCTGCTGATGTAGTTGCCACTATGTCAGATATTTAATATGATCTTATATATAATATGCAATGTAGTTCATTTTTTCAATTCGTTTTTGATGTGCTAGGATGACAAAGTGAAGGTAGTTGACTGGCTGGAGCACTTGGAGCGGCCGTTGCCAGTCGAAAACATGACACTGGCCAGCGACACCAATGGTATTTCATGGTTTTTCAATAACCTTTGAAGTAGAAGGCATAGATTAAAAGCATGAGGTCCATAGGATTGAGTGTCAAGAGTCACATCACAAGCCATTGAAGTATGGATGTATGTCAACATGCTAATATAATGATGAACTATACGTATAATTTGGTGCATGTTTGAAAAGTATTCACTAACAAAAAAGGGAATTATAAGAGTAAATTTAACTAAAAATATATTAATTCCTGGAATTTTGTTATCCCGTTATATGAATCCGTTATGAAATCAGTATTGCCATTAAGGCTTATGATCACATATTAATTAATTTAATATGATAACGTTTACGCAAAATTAATAATTACTGTCTATAGTTGTGTCATCATCAAACAAGATCACTTGTAGTAATTTTTCTAATGTGTATACTTATTTGTAAATGGCAGAATGTAAATGTAAACAATATATTTTTTGCAGACCCATCTTCAGAGTTTTCCGAGGAATATAATCCTTTTGACAGTGAACCGGATCTTGTGAGTGTTAAATCAAATTAGTAAGCGTAATGCACTTGCTTAGACACCACTTAGCAGAATGACTTCAAGCCAAATAGAATTATTCTATTTAATTTTAATACAGTAGGAATGAGTAATAATTTAGCCAATTTTTTTTTTTTAGTGAATGGATCTTGCTATCACCGATTCTGTTTACTAGAGTCCACTGTAATGGTGTTGTTACAACATAAATAACTACATGAATCACTAATCAACTCGAGTGACATTAGATATAAGCACAATCATAGTGTATTACCTTTACATAGAACGTCTTCACCAAACAGATTTGAAGAGATTGTTGAAGCGTCGGTGTCACTTGATGGTAAGTTAGATCAATTTAGCTTAAATGAATTTGTAATAATAAGAAGTACATTATATAGCACCATAAACCTGGACATATATATAATTGAAAATAAATTATGTTGTACGGCTTAAGCACATTATTAACATGACTGCCTTACTAGGGTCATGTAGCTTTAGAAATATGAAATTGGATTTACAATGTAATGAAACTATATCACACATGTTACAAATAAAACTGTATTGTCAATATGTTTTAGATTCGCTTGAAGGTGTTATTCTAGATTTCAGCATACACTGTGACCAAATGCAGGAGATTGAAGTGTAAGTGGCTGTTGTATTTGAATAAATGGTTTCACATGACATGGAACTTGATGCTGCAGGTGAAACGTAAGCTAATTCTTCAATGAAATATTTGGATATACAGCTGTCATCACATATTTGTGATTTAACGTTTGCAAAGATTTATTTCAGTGTTGTTTAAAGTTTGAATCCTCTAAGAGCGCTACCTCCACATCCCGAAAGAGACACTCATGAAGAAGCTTGTCGGATTCGGCAGTGATGGCGCCGCTGTTATGACCGGATCAGCCAACGGTGTCGCCACGCTCTTCCGAAATGAGCAGCCGTGTCTGCAAGCAATCCACTGCTATGCGCATCGCCTGGAACTTGCATATAAGGACGCATTGTGTCGGTTGCCCGTGTACACAAAGTTAAGCGGTCTCCTCCTGAGCCTCTACTTGTTCTACCATCACTCGCCACTGAACCGTAGCAATTTGAAGGCAGCATTCGACACATTGTCTCTGCCATGTGCCCTTCCACCACGTGTCGGTGGCACTTGCTGGTTGCCACATCTGCTGAAGGCACTGCAGGCCCTTGTGAAGGGATATCCAGCATATGTCCTGCATCTGACGCAGATGCAAGTGCCCGGGGGCTCCGGAGATGCCAAGGCAAAGGCCATTGGCTTCTTGACGACACTGCACCGACGAGACATCATCGAGATGGCACACTTCCTTCTCGATGTGCTGTTTGTTCTGAGCAAGCTGTCGCTGGTGGCTCAGACAGTGACTGCGACAGTTGCTGATGTACATGCCACGCTGACATCCGTTGTGGCCACCCTTGTGATGTACAAGACGACCACAACTGCCAAGGAGCGTGCCCTGGCGCGCATGGAAGACTTCCATGGTGAGACACTCACAGGTGCTGTCTTCGCCAAGCAGACCCGACTGCAGATCTTGGGCAACCTGGTCAGCTGTCTGGAGGGTCGCTTCGTTGACAGCAATTCGGACGTTGTGCGTGCATCATCAATCGTTAGCTTCAAGCTGTGGCCTGAAGCTGCAGGTGATTATGGAAATGACGCTGTGGCCACACTCAACAACCATTTTGGCCCTGTGCTTCGCGACGCTGGCATCGATACTGCCAGTGTGGAGACGGAGGGGACACTTCTGAAGATGATCCTGTATGAACAGTCCCCAGACGTGCGACAGCTGACATGGTCTAGTGTCAATGCAGCCCACCAGGCAGAGTATGGAAACATACTTGGGCTTGTTGACGCTATTCTGACTCTGCCAGCCAGCTTGGCTGATGCGGAGAGAGGCTTCAGTCAGCTGAAGCTGACGAAGAGCAGCATCCGGTCAGTCCTGAAGGCAGATCGACTGACTGATCTGTTGACCATTCAGCTGAGTTCACCAGACATCGCTGCATTTGAACCGAAGGAGGCAATCGAGCTGTGGAGTGCTGGTGGAGCCCGGAGGCCAGACACTCAGCCGCTTAGGCCAAGGCCCGACTGTAGTAGTTACACTGACAGCAGTGACACCAACTGTGATGACAGTAGTGACTCCGACTCTGAGTGACACTGACTGACTGACAGGCAGTGTTAACGCCAGGCCTGGATGACACTGTGGTTTTTGTGTTTTAAATAAAATTGTTGTGACCTAAATTTGTGCTGTGTTTTTTATTTGCAGGACTAGTAAACCTTTTGGCGGACTAGTAAACTTTTGTCTTTACTAGTCCTGCTGTCTAGTAAAATAAATGCTGAAGTTCTACCCCTGCTCTTGGTGTTCTTTCTTTGTCGGTTTTAATATTCTTAAGACTTTTGTAGGTGTTGTTGCCAACTTGAAATGTGTTGGTGTCTTGGTCTGTTTTAATGTTCTTGAGACTTGTTGGAGTTGTATTGATTTTGTTATTGTTCGTGTCCAAAAACACATGTTTGTATATTCTAATATTCGTTACCCTTTACTTAAAGGGAATAAAAACATCTATTGCTTGAATTCATATTAAATTAGATCCTGCTATATATTTCCATGTCCACCAAGCCAAACAAATCCCCAAAAATCAAAGAATTAAAAATTCCACATTTTATGCTGTACATCCGGACATTTTCGAATATGCATATTTTTGGCGCGCTTTTCGGGATGCCGAGATGTGACGTCAGAGTTGACTCTGCCGATACAGCGACCGCTTGTTTACATTCATTCTCAGCAATATGACAGCAGAGGTGGCTGTGTAATGCGAATATCATCATGGTTCATTGTGCGGCATTCGGTTGTAATGCAAACTCTTCTAAACATACAGCAACACACCATTTTTTTCGGTTCCCTATGGATCCAGTTTTATTGAAGAAACACAGCCGGCTTTGCTCCGCTCATTTTGAGAAAAGCTGTTTTGATCGCGATCCGGAGATGTTGGCAACCCTTGGATATCCTGGTGCTCGAATATCGTTGAAAAACGATGCAGTCCCAACAGTATTCCCGGCAGTAGAAGCTGCATTGATGCCGTCAATCCGCAGAAGACAGGCGTCGGCACGGGCAGGATCGACGGCCGCTTTGCCCGAGTCGAAGGCAAGCGGGTCTCGCAAGCGTTGTTCCAGTGCCGCAGTCGCCGCTGCAGGCTCCGCTGCCGCTGTCACTACAGCCGGCTCAGCAACTACACCCATGGCTTCTTTGGGGTACCAGGTTCCTTCGACGAGTGGTGAATTTACGAGGTCTGCTTACCGAAAGCGGCAACGAATCAAGGTAATTCTTACATGTTATATCTACTATTATTATTCTGTAGGTCTAGTATAATGCCTGGACTGGACGGTCTCGTGTGTGTCAAAATAAGTTATTCAACTTATTGTCATTGTATCCCATTGGTTCCAATCATATCATGGAACTCTTCCTAAGTATCTTATATTCTAAATGTTGTAGTTATGCACGATACTACTATAATAAATCTACATATACTCAGTTTTGTGGAAAATTTGATAGTGTAATCAAATCGATTCAGGTGACTGTTTTTATCATTATCATGGTTACAGGAATGTAAGGCAATAAAACAAAAATGTCAGCAAATTAATTGATGCTAATTTGTTAGTTATGCATTTAATTAATCTATTTACTTTTACATGCAAATAAGAAATAATTATTTTAATTATACTCGTTGCCGAGTCAGGTTAGTCTGTTATAATAAGTTTTTTAAACCGTAAGAAGCAATACTTGGATGTAGAACATTGCAATGTGAATTTGCAGATGGAAGAATAATTATATTTTCAAATGTATTTAACGTTGAATTTGCATAAATTAATTATTATTTTTCATACATAACATTTGTTGTTTTTTAAATGACAATACTTTGACTTTATGAAAGTGCCATGCATTTTGATCAACATCAAATGTATGTACACATAAAGTACCATGCATAAGTTAGATATTTAAAACAAAAATTATAAAATTAGGAAGTGGTCTGTCTCACTCTCATAGTTGGAACCAGTTGCTGGCAATCTCCTCCTCTGACACATGACTCACTAAAGTCTTATGTCATCAATGACTTGCTGAAGAATTATCCCCCATCAGTATTCTCTGTAGAAACAGTTTATTACAGTGTTTGGCACCCGTCTGCTAATCCAGCTAATTGGACTCCTTTGTTGTGACTCCTCCACTTGACTGAGGAACTAAGTGTAGTGTTTGCCCTAGTCAACTGATCAAAGATCAAATCTAATTAATTACCAGTTGACATTGCACTTTGTAGGTCTTTCCAGCTATGAATAACAAATACACCAGCCACCTCCAGCTGGCCCACTGCATTCTCCCTCCAGTTAAAATAGTTATCTGAACCTGATCTACTGGTAATTAAAGCATGCTAGGTGGAAATGGCAGGAACTGGGTAACATGGATGTGACATGTCGGATACTTATTATTACTATAATTAACCCATGCAATTAACCCATGCCTAACATCACCCTGATCACCATTGCAA
>CM034532.1:71054552-71094951 GCA_020002185.1 Paraescarpia echinospica
ACTCCGGGCGAACTGTAGGCATGTTTTGCACCTCGAGACAGTGTCCTCGATTGCTCTGGACATTCCCGGCCAGAAGATAGCTGATCTAGCTCGAGATTTCGTCTTCTCCATCCCCATGGTTCGTTCAGCACTTCCAGCATGTCCGACCTCATCGACTCTGGAATGACAATTCGTTCGCCTGCAAACACGAGTCCGTCGTCTGCACTCATCTCATCTCTCATGTTCCAGTACGGTCTCACGTCCTCTGGTACAGCTGCCCTCGACTCTGGCCAGCCGTTCTTCACGACCTGAAGTAGTCGCTGAAGAGTCACGTCATTGGCTGTAGCACTTCGGATTTGCTCGAGTCGCCCTGTACTTGCTGGGAAGTTCTTTGTAACGCTGTGGACCATAATCTCAATATCGTCAATGAGCTCATTGTCTGGCTCACCCTCTATGTAAGCACGTGAGAGAGCGTCGGCTACGTACAGCAGCTTCCCTGGTACATATGACACGTTTATCTCGTATCGCTGTAGCTTCAACATCATTCGTTGTACGCGTGCCGTTGCGTTTCCGATCGGTTTCTTCATTATAATCTCAAGCGGCTTATGATCAGTCTGCGCTTCGATTTCCTTGCCATAAATGTACTGATGAAACCTGGAAGTCGCGAAAACGACCGCTAACAGTTCTTTCTCCAACTGAGCGTAGTGTAGCTCTGCACCGACTAGTGCCCTTGACGCATAAGCAACAACCTGCCCTTCTTGTAGAAGACACGCCCCTAGTCCACTCTTTGACGCGTCCGACTGCAACGTTACTGGTTTGTTCACGTCGTAGAACCTCAGCACTGGCAAACTGCTTAGAATTGTCTTCAACTCGGTCACTGCATCCGTATGCTCTTGTGTCCAACACCACGCCGCGTCCTCTTTCAGCAGCGCACGTAGAGGACCAGTGATGTGCGACTCTCGTGGGATGAACTTTGCCTGATACTTCACAACGTTCAGAAACCTCAGGACTGCGCGCTTGTCCTCAGGCAGTGGCATATCGACGATGGCTCTCACTTTGCTAGGGTCTGGGCTGAGGCCTGCTTCCGATACTATATGTCCCATGTACAGCACCTCATTGACCTTCAACTGCACTTTCGTTCTCTTGCCCTCTGGAAAACAGAACGTATGATGGCATCGTGATCTTGTTCACCATCCCCCGCGACGATGATGTCATCAGCTATCACGTACGCTCCTTTGATGTCACCAAACGTTAGTAGCATGCGTTTCTGCAGTACTTCACTGGCTGAACTGATGCCAAACGTTGACAGTAAAGGCAGTATGCGTTCACTGCAGTACTTCAGGTGCTCTGCATACACACCATCAAGGCCACAACTCTTGTTACAGTCAAGGTTTCTTATAGCATCTTTGACTTCTTCAGGTAACACTCTAATGCTGCTTTCATAACTAACATAAAATGCTATAGTTTTGGCACTACTGTTATTTACACAATTAAACAAGTCACGAAAGTGTTGAATCCACATATTCACAATAGCTTCTTCACCACTGTTACCATTTATATTAGTTGGCAAGGGGATTTTACTATTGTTAATAGTTTTGATCTCCTTCCAAAATTTATCATTTGTATGGTTATAGACTAATATCAGCTAACAGTACGACGCTATGGCATATACCTATGTCAATGATAGTGACTATATTATGTCTATGTCGTTTATGGTAGTAGGCTAGTAGCCTAAGTAGGCTTGGGATAATAGTAATAGTGTAAATGCATTATAAATGATCCGTAACGATTATAGTTATTGAACCAATAGTAATAGGTTGAACAAAAACAATACGTACATAATTGACTAACAACAGTAATGTAATAGTAATTTAAATAAATTTATACTTTTATACTAAAAATTACTATTATTGGACATTTCAAAATTTCATTTGAATTCAATTGTAATTGTATGTAATCTTGGTATTTAATTATTTACAAGGAAAAGAATATTCCAGTAGTTTCAGAAGGTTTTTTGATTGCCCCTTCTGCAGGGCCTCACCCAGGATCACATTTTTGCCAGTCCAATTTTTTTTAGACATGCTACGAAGTGCAGTCGGGCATGTGATTGAACGCGCGATCGGATTCGGGATAGGACATGCAACTATGAGTGTATATATATATATATATATATATATATATATTCCTAAGTGTGGCATTCAGGACCCCGTTTGTGCATAAAGCTGGGCGTATGGGAGACCGCGGTTTTAAGGAGACCGAAGCCGGTCTCCTTAAAGTTTCCGTATGTGATTGTGCAACTAATGTGTTTTATGTTACGGTTTTCTTTATTAGTGGATACAGTTGAACCATAAAGGAAATAAAATGTGCCAGTATTTACATTTTTAGTTTTCATTTTGAGTAGTTTGAGCATGTTTATTTCAGAGCCTTGTATAAATTTGACGAACCGTACGGGACCCCGACGAAAAAATGCTCATAAGTTAATATTTCTGCTATATATTGAACGAAGGGTCAGCATGTTTTGTTAAGTGTACGGTATGATTCATATATATGCACAATTCTTAATAAATATATATACATTACTAAAAAATGCATTTGATGGAAATCTTACGCAGTTTTATTGAAAGCGTCGCTGTCAGATTCGCGACATTCAACAAAGGTGCCTATATGTTCGGTGTAAGTACTGATTAGTCTTACATCTATTGATATCAGGTACGAAAGTGTTTACTCTTTCTTCAGATATTTACCTATTTACTGATGTGTAGTTTAATAAATGTTATATTACATGTCGCAAACATCATAAAGCGGCAGTGACCTTGGGCTTGGCTTCGGCAGTTGTTCGGGATGTCGAAGTAAGATCGCTTAACATTACGTAGAATTGTTATTAATGTAGAACATATTTGGTGAATATTGCGAAAATGCTAAGATTTTGTTGGATCCATGGATGTTGAATGCCCATGAAACAGCAGTAGGCACAATGTTAAACGTAAAGTAATTGAGTGAAATGCGCGAATTGATGGTCCCCGATTTCGCCGTCCGCATTTGGAAAATTCGTTTTAACAAATAATCTGGACAAACTATTCGATGAAGTATTCTGAATCTGTGCAATAAGTTTAATAATTTTTTTTTACAAACAAATGGTTTGAACGCATTCTTTGAGTGATATAAGCCAATACGTTTTCGACAAGTTTTAGTTTACAATCGTCAATCATTTAATTTAAAACGGCGAAACTGCTTTATCGCGAAAACACTACTCTAGCGCAGTTAATTGCGTTACGTTGGTTTTTATTTATGTAACTTATCATGCAACTGTTCCAAGTTGTATTATTAATCACATATATTTTTACCAACTTGATTATTCATAGCTGAATTTGCAAAAACAACTTTTTGTAAGGCAACTTGTACAAAACGGAGCGCTCCCTTCGACGCGCCTCTGTTTTGCAGTTTTAATGCCAATGGTAAATATATAGGCGGCTGGCGCATTATGCTAATTAATACAGCGATTGTTTTGTAACTTTATCATAGGCTCTGACTTCTTCTTGTTGATAAATAATCAACAGGCTCCCTACCTAAACAACACATAGATCTATAGAAGAGAGGTTAAACGTATTTAAGATGACTTCTATCTTGCTCCGAAAGGTTTTGATGAAGCTTACCCGCATAGCGACTAACGTAACAGTCTAAGGATATTACGTCTTGTACTCTTGATAATTCGTTATTCCAAACTGGGATGGTCATAAAACGTACACCATAATTGCTATACTAGTTTTGTTGGATCTAGTAGGACTAGGTCTGCTCAGTTAATCATTAAAACCTATCTGCCCATTCTGTCCTAAGCTAAGGCAAAACAACTTTCATCTCTTGTGGTTCTTTGTATTTTTTATAAACCAATTTCTGAAAAAAGTTACTGCAATGTTACTACTGGTTCTTTCATTAAATCAAGTTAATTGTAAAATTTGATGCCGGTCCTGTGTGTCTATTTTAATTCTTGAAATAGTCATACTTGTTTCATATGAGTATTGTGATTTTGTTCATCTAGCAGCACGTTTCTATATGGTTTCTAGGAAGTCGTTTTTTTTCAAACCAGGTCCTAAACGGAAGCAGCATATTCCATGAACCAGCTGAGTAAGTGATTTGTGACTTTGTAATATTAATTGATCTATGTGGATGGCTCAATGAATTAAACGGCCATTTTTTCCAAAGTCTGTCTCTGGTACCTGGTGAAATAACAATGATAGATTGTACCAGTATAACAGGAACAATAAAGTACCCACAGCCATACCCTAGGGAACTCCTGATATCACATTTTCATCATCTGAAAATTTGCCATCATCTAGTACTCTCTGGCATTGATCCAGTAGTACCCCAGTACAGTAGGAATTATTAAATTCATTTCTATAATTTATCATTAATACCATACAAATGTGGTTTACTTGCTAGTCTCGTATGGATCAACATCAAACTGTTTGGAGAATTGAAGAACCACAATTTTCACTTTCATATTTTGACAAGCTACAAGGATCGAAACTCAAAGTTATCTTGAAGTTTGGCATCTTTCAGATGTGCCACTAAGGTAGTTAATGAATATGTAGGTTACCTTGTTCCCATTGATAAATGTTTTGTACTAATAGTCCAACTTGCAATCGTTGACATTGCAAGTCCTTGCCAGTGTAGGCAAGGAACAGTAATGTTGCACTTACCAGTCACTGATCCCATTAGTTATTATTATGGCTTTATATTTCATTCCTAGTTTTATATATCCAAAAAAATGTCATATTGCATTTTGATAAATATATAAAACTTACAGACTTATGCAGATATGCCATGACAGTTTCATAGTATAATTCTAGTTGATGAAGAATGATTGTTAAACCTTACATCCAGGTAATTTGGAATAATGAAATGTTATGCACAATATCCAAATTGGAAAAAAACACTTAATTCTTTTTTATAGTTGCAGCTGCAACATGTCTGGAAAACAGAATATGCCGCTCACAAGGGGCCAACAAATGGTATGGTTATTTTCAGTTGAATATGTGTACATACATGCCATGCTAAACAGTAGAGGGAAGTATATTTACATACATATACGTCAGCTGTATATATTATCTGTATAAAAATAAAATAATTTTGTAACGCAATCAGCAGTTGATCATATATTATTTGCATATTTAAAATGTCCAACTTGTTTTGATAAAGTTGTGGAAATATTTATAGTTACATATGTAAATTGTACCAAAATAACTTTACTTATTTTTATAATTAATAATGTAATTTACTTAATTTTTCAGTTGAAGGTCAGCCTTCAGTCAAACCAGCAAAAGGCAAAGGTATGTTGTCAGGTGTTTTAGTGTAGGAAATATTTGACATTAATATTTAAGTATATAAAAACTAAAGGTATTACTGCAATTTTCAGATTTCATCTTTTTAGTGCATCTTTATTTGATGTATTAGAAACCATGGTGTTCATGATTTTCCAACAACTTATTGACACTAATCATCATAATGAACACTCGGTATTTATAAACATTAAACAAATAAAGTCTGCAAACTTGTGCTGTTTATTCTTACCACTCATCATCACATCACAAGTGCTTTTATCACTTTGATAATAAACTAATTACCCATTGTTATAAATTAGTTCTGTATAGATTGATTTCATCAAATATTGTTGCATTTCATGCCTAGCTGCTCCAATATTTGAAGTAAACACCTACTGTGAAGTTCATCGAGCTGGACATGTATTATTTTCTTGTAGTTTTGCAATGAAATAAACACAACAGTTATATTGCCAATTGAAATTATGTCCACAATGCCAACAGTGAAAACCAATGATACATTTATTGGTTAAATATAATTAATAACAGCCAAAACATAATAATATGAACATTTAAACCACCAGAAGTTAGGGTGGTGAATGACAGCACCGTATGATATTGGCTACCGGGAAGAATCATGTGAAACAAAACATCGTTTAAGTGGAACTGAGAGGTGCTCAGAATTCGACGTGTATATTGTGCTTTAAAGAAGTTGTATCAGTTGCTGCTGATGTAGTTGCCACTATGTCAGATATTTAATATGATCTTATATATAATATGCAATGTAGTTCATTTTTTCAATTCGTTTTTGATGTGCTAGGATGACAAAGTGAAGGTAGTTATTGACTGGCTGGAGCACTTGGAGCGGCCGTTGCCAGTCGAAAACATAACACTGGCCAACGACACCAATGGTATTTCATGGTTTTTCAATAACCTTTGAAGTAGAAGGCATAGATTAAAAGCATGAGGTCCATAGGATTGAGTGTCAAGAGTCACATCACAAGCCATTGAAGTATGGATGTATGTCAACATGCTAATATAATGATGAACTATACGTATAATTTGGTGCATGTTTGAAAAGTATTCACTAACAAAAAAGGGAATTATAAGAGTAAATTTAACTAAAAATATCTGAATTCCTGGAATTTTGTTATCCCGTTATATGAATCCGTTATGAAATCAGTATTGCCATTAAGGCTTATGATAACATATTAATTAATTTAATATGATAACGTTTACGCAAAATTAATAATTACTGTCTATAGTTGTGTCATCATCAAACAAGATCACTTGTAGTAATTTTTCTAATGTGTATACTTATTTGTAAATGGCAGAATGTAAATGTAAACAATATATTTATTGCAGACCCATCTTCAGAGTTTTCCGAGGAATACAATCCTTTTGACAGTGAACCGGATCTTGTGAGTGTTAAATCAAATTAGTAAGTGTAATGCACTTGCTAGACACCACTTAGCAGAATGACTTCAAGCCAGATAGAATTATTCTATTTAATTTTAATACAGTAGGAATGAGTAATAATTTAGCAAATTTTTTTTTTTTAGTGAATGGATGATCTTGCTATCACCGATTCTGTTTACTAGAGTCAACTGTAATGGTGTTGTTACAACACAAATAACTACATGAATCACTACTCAACTCGAGTGACATTAGATATAAGCACAATCATAGTGTATTACCTTTACAGAGAACTTCTTCACCAAACAGATTTGAAGAGATTGTTGAAGCGTCGGTGTCACTTGATGGTAAGTTAGATCAATTTAGCTTAAATGAATTTGTAATAATAAGAAGTACATTATATAGCACCATAAACCTGGACATATATATAATTGAAAATAAATTATGTTGTACGGCTTAAGCACATTATTAACATGACTGCCTTACTAGGGTCATGTAGCTTTAGAAATATGAAATTGGATTTACAATGTAATGAAACTATATCACACATGTTACAAATAAAACTATTGTCAATGTGTTTTAGATTCGCTTGAAGGTGTTATTCTAGATTTCAGCATACACTGTGACCAAATGCAGGAGATTGAAGTGTAAGTGGCTGTTGTATTTGAATAAATGGTTTCACATGACATGGAACTTGATGCTGCAGGTGAAACGTAAGCTAATTCTTCAATGAAATATTTGGATATACAGCTGTCATCACATATTTGTGATTTAACGTTTGCAAAGATTTATTTCAGTGTTGTTTAAAGTTTGAATCCTCTAAGAGCGCTACCTCCACATCCCGAAAGAGACACTCATGAAGAAGCTTGTCGGATTCGGCAGTGATGGCGCCGCTGTTATGACCGGATCAGCCAACGGTGTCGCCACGCTCTTCCGAAATGAGCAGCCGTGTCTGCAAGCAATCCACTGCTATGCGCATCGCCTGGAACTTGCATATAAGGACGCATTGTGTCGGTTGCCCATGTACACAAAGTTGAGCGGTCTCCTCCTGAGCCTCTACTTGTTCTACCATCACTCGCCACTGAACCGTAGCAACTTGAAGGCAGCATTCGACACATTGTCTCTGCCATGTGCCCTTCCACCACGTGTCGGTGGCACTCGCTGGTTGCCACATCTGCTGAAGGCACTGCAGGCCCTTGTGAAGGGATATCCAGCATATGTCCTGCATCTGACGCAGATGCAAGTGCCCGGGGGCTCCGGAGATGCCAAGGCAAAGGCCATTGGCTTCTTGGCGACACTGCACCGACGAGACATCATCGAGATGGCACACTTCCTTCTCGATGTGCTGTTTGTTCTGAGCAAGCTGTCGCTGGTGGCTCAGACAGTGACTGCGACAGTTGCTGATGTACATGCCACGCTGACATCCGTTGTGGCCACCCTTGTGATGTACAAGACGACCACAACTGCCAAGGAGCGTGCCCTGGCGCGCATGGAAGACTTCCATGGTGAGACACTCACAGGTGCTGTCTTCGCCAAGCAGACCCGACTGCAGATCTTGGGCAACCTGGTCAGCTGTCTGGAGGGTCGCTTCGTTGACAGCAATTCGGACGTTGTGCGTGCATCATCAATCGTTAGCTTCAAGCTGTGGCCTGAAGCTGCAGGTGATTATGGAAATGACGCTGTGGCCACACTCAACAACCATTTTGGCCCTGTGCTTCGCGACGCTGGCATCGATACTGCCAGTGTGGAGACGGAGTGGACACTTCTGAAGATGATCCTGTATGAACAGTCCCCAGACGTGCGACAGCTGACATGGTCTAGTGTCAATGCAGCCCACCAGGCAGAGTATGGAAACATACTTGGGCTTGTTGATGCCATTCTGACTCTGCCAGCCAGCTCGGCTGATGCGGAGAGAGGCTTCAGTCAGCTGAAGCTGACGAAGAGCAGCATCCGGTCAGTCCTGAAGGCAGATCGACTGACTGATCTGTTGACCATTCAGCTGAGTTCACCAGACATCGCTGCATTTGAACCGAAGGAGGCAATCGAGCTGTGGAGTGCTGGTGGAGCCCGGAGGCCAGACACTCAGCCGCTTAGGCCAAGGCCCGACTGTAGTAGTTACACTGACAGCAGTGACACCAACTGTGATGACAGTAGTGACTCCGACTCTGAGTGACACTGACTGACTGACAGGCAGTGTTAACGCCAGGCCTGGATGACACTGTGGTTTTTTGTGTTTTAAATAAAATTTTTGTGACCTAATTTTGTGCTATGTTTTTTATTTGCAGGACTAGTAAACCTTTTGGCGGACTAGTAAACTTTTGTCTTTACTAGTCCTGCTGTCTAGTAAAATAAATGCTGAAGTTCTACCCCTGCTCTTGGTGTTCTTTCTTTGTCGGTTTTAATATTCTTAAGACTTTTGTAGGTGTTGTTGCCAACTTGAAATGTGTTGGTGTCTTGGTCTGTTTTAATGTTCTTGAGACTTGTTGGAGTTGTATTGATTTTGTTATTGTTCGTGTCCAAAAACACATGTTTGTATATTCTAATATTCGTTACCCTTTACTTAAAGGGAATAAAAACATCTATTGCTTGAATTCATATTAAATTAGATCCTGCTATATATTTCCATGTCCACCAAGCCAAAAAAATCCCCAAAAATCAAAGAATTAAAAATTCCACATTTTATGCTGTACATCCGGACATTTTCGAATATGCATATTTTTGGCGCGCTTTTCGGGATGCCGAGATGTGACGTCAGAGTTGACTCTGCCGATACAGCGACCGCTTGTTTACATTCATTCTCAGCAATATGACAGCAGAGGTGGCTGTGTAATGCGAATATCATCATGGTTCATTGTGCGGCATTCGGTTGTAATGCAAACTCTTCTAAACATACAGCAACACACCATTTTTTTCGGTTCCCTACGGATCCAGTTTTATTGAAGAAACACAGCCGGCTTTGCTCCGCTCATTTTGAGAAAAGCTGTTTTGATCGCGATCCGGAGATGTTGGCAACCCTTGGATATCCTGGTGCTCGAATATCGTTGAAAAGCGATGCAGTCCCAACAATATTCCCGGCAGTAGAAGCTGCATTGATGCCGTCAATCCGCAGAAGACAGGCGTCGGCACGGGCAGGATCGACGGCCGCTTTGCCCGAGTCGAAGGCAAGCGGGTCTCGCAAGCGTTGTTCCAGTGCCGCAGTCGCCGCTGCAGGCTCCGCTGCCGCTGTCACTACAGCCGGCTCAGCAACTACACCCATGGCTTCTTTGGGGTACCAGGTTCCTTCGACGAGTGGTGAATTTACGAGGTCTGCTTACCGAAAGCGGCAACGAATCAAGGTAATTCTTACATGTTATATCTACTATTATTATTCTGTAGGTCTAGTATAATGCCTGGACTGGACGGTCTCGTGTGTGTCAAGTGTCAAAATAAGTTATTCAACTTATTGTCATTGTATCCCATTGGTTCCAATCATATCACGGAACTCTTCCTAAGTATCTTATATTCTAAATGTTGTAGTTATGCACGATACTACTATAATAAATCTACATATACTCAGTTTTGTGGAAAATTTGATAGTGTAATCAAATCGATTCAGGTGACTGTTTTTATCATTATCATGGTTACAGGAATGTAAGGCAATAAAACAAAAACGTCAGCAAATTAATTGATGCTAATTTGTTAGTTATGCATTTAATTAATCTATTTACTTTTACATGCAAATAAGAAATAATTATTTTAATTATACTCGTTGCCGAGTCAGGTTAGTCTGTTATAATAAGTTTTTTAAACCGTAAGAAGCAATACTTGGATGTAGAACATTGCAATGTGAATTTGCAGATGGAAGAATAATTATATTTTCAAATGTATTTAACGTTGAATTTGCATAAATTAATTATTATTTTTCATACATAACATTTGTTGTTTTTTAAATGACAATACTTGGACTTTATGAAAGTGCCATGCATTTTGATCAACATCAAATGTATGTACACATAAAGTACCATGCATAAGTTAGATATTTAATTTTTTTTAAATAAAATTAGGAAGTGGTCTGTCTCACTCTCATAGTTGGAACCAGTTGCTGGCAATCTCCTCCTCTGACACATGACTCACTAAAGTCTTATGTCATCAATGACTTGCTGAAGAATTATCCCCCATCAGTATTCTCTGTTTGGCACCTGTCTGCTAATCCAGCTAATTGGACTCCTTTGTTGTGACTCCTCCACTTGACTGAGGAACTAAGTGTAGTGTTTGCCCTAGTCAACTGATCAAAGATCAAATCTAATTAATTACCAGTTGACATTGCACTTTGTAGGTCTTTCCAGCTATGAATAACAAATACACCAGCCACCTCCAGCTGGCCGACTGCATTCTCCCTCCAGTTAAAATAGTTATTTGAACCTGATCTACTGGTAATTAAAGCATGCTAGGTGGAAATGGCAGGAGCTGGGTAACATGGATGTGACATGTCGGATACTTATTATTACTATAATTAACCCATGCAATTAACCCATGCCTAACATCACCCTGATCACCATTGCAATTGGTAAACCTTGCAGGTAGATGTGATTAATTATTATTAATATTGAATGGTTACCACATTGAACACCCTGTAGATTACAGTATGTATTCATCGAGTTAATAATATATTATGTTTAAGTTTTCAAAAGTAATGTTTTCAATAAATATAATTCTTACAGTAGATGCAGCTTTCATAACACACACTATTGTAACACACAAGTACTGTTACATTTGTTACTATAGAATTCTTACAGTAGATGCAGCTTTCATAACACACACTATTGTAACACACAAGTACTGTTACATAACACACACTATTGTAACACACAAGTACTGTTACATTTGTTACTATAGAATTCTTACAGTAGAGAGCAGCTTTCATAACACACACTATTGTAACACACAAGTACTGTTACATTTGTTACTATAGAATTTTTAATATTTCAATAGTAATTTATTGATTTGTATTTTCATAACTCCAGTGCACAGGCCTATGGTGAATTACATTACAGTGTCATATATTGCTATTGCCTAGTTTCCATTTTATTACAGTTGAATATCGAAGACAATGTACATCATGCAATATATACTATTACATTTGAAGGTATTATCATTACATTTTGAATTGGAACTACAGTATGTACCGAGATAAATATTTAGAACAAAAATATAACTATTGTATCTTGTATTATCTACTAACAACGTTTACGGATAGAACATATTTTTCATTTTATGTCTGTATAACATGAATGAATGGAAGACAAAAGAAATGTCACTGCAATTTAATAGATTGCAATCAGTGTAATTACACCTTACTGCTTGGTGCATTGCTAATTACTGGCACAAGTCATGATGTTTTTTTTAAACAGAAGCTCAGAAATGTACCAAGGACCATTATTCGGCTCCCACATTATTCATGGGATGGATGTTGGCAATCATAAAACCTGGATAAACTAGTTCAATAGGATACAGAAAGCATAATTAAATTTATATTTTGATGCGACATATATTAATAAACATGTATATATATTATATGCCAGTTACTATTACATTGTTTCTGTTATTATATTGTGCTTTGTTCAACTTATTGTTACTAATAGGTATTATTATTATTACACCACTCCTGGAGCAGGCTTCCTATAGTGACTATAAAATTGAGTATTGCAGGATTGTTCATGTCTGCAGTCACATATTGTTATGACAGTAACTATATCAATGGATAAGGATTCTACTAATGATGTTACAAAATGTCATTAATGAATTTATTTGATTTTTAACTTAATGTTATTAAAAAAATCAAGTAAATTTATCAAATAATAAATATGTTCACATTTGGATGTGGGTTGTTGCCCAGCTACCAAGTGTGAAAATGGTCATTTGTTGTGAAACAATAACAATAAATGCAATGCAAGTTGCAAACCTATCTATTGTATATTTAATAGATGATTAGTTATAACCAAAAATAAAATGTTCACAAGTAATATATTGTCACATTTTCCAGGTAATTGTTTGCATAAAAGTGTAACATAACAAAAGTAACTATGTCTCTGTGTAGATTCTGTAAGCGTGATATCAATTATTTATGATGTTTTTATCATAGAATAAACAATACATACCTTGCAACTTGAAATTAATTTATTAATTTGTATTTTTCACAGCTAGGCAGTCTGTTCACACTTGGAAGCTGGGCAAATGACTAGACAAATGGATGTACTCCTTTCTGACAAGATGGTAAAGACAGGATTTTGTTTGCTTTTGTCAGAAACCTACAACAATTTATTTTTTTGCAAATTCTATAAGGGTCATTTGTTATTTCAGTTATTTGCTGACATTCTGGCAGCAGCTCGAGATAGTCCACCGTCGACCAAGAATGGGTCATCTGAAGATACAGCAACTGAATATGACAGCTCTCGTACGGATTCCTGTGATACAGAGGATTCCACACCTGAGTCAGTCACAGCTTCCACTCCAAAAAGGAGCAGCAAATGCTTTCAGGTTGACATCAGGCCATCAACTCGCACGAGAAGAGTGCAAGCAGTCTGTGCATCAGAGCAGGTTGCTGTGCAGGTGACATCAGCAGTGAGGTCAACGAGTGTGCAGTGCAGTTTGTTGACTGGTCCGATTAGTGACTCGAGTGACTAAAACGGGGAGGAAGTGACATCTGCTGCAGATCCAGAGTATGTTTGCTCTGACAATGAGTCGACTAGTCGTGACAGCAGCAACAGTGACAGCGATGACCATGTCGACCAGTACACTGACACAGAGGAGGGTGTTACAAACAAGACTCCCTTGAGGAAAGATTGCTGCCCTTCCAGGGAGAGGTACTTCTTGGTTGCAGAGTCTTCACTTCGTCATCTTTTCGCACGTTGCCGAAACTGCACTGGCCAAACCAATGTCGTAGTGCAGCAGTTTCTCGGCTCAATGGGAAGTTGCCCTGTAAAGATAATAATTGGTCTGTAGATGTGAAGCTATGCTATTTATTAGCATGTCATAGGTAAAGTGATCAACAAAATGGACTAGATAACTTGTTTATCAATGGGTATTTGCTGAAGCCATATTCTCATCTGCCTGCAGGGGAAGTATTCCCATGGGTGTTGTTTGGCTTATAACCATTGTCTGTGCACCGTGTGGTGATTCACATTGTGTTACCAGGTATACACAGTTACCAACATTTGGAATGATTCATCCCAGTAACACTGTGTTATGAAACTTGCTTGATGAATTTGTAATGATTCAACCCAGTAAAACTGTGTTCTGAAACTTGCTTGATGGATTTGTAATAAATATGTCACACAAAAAATTGATTAAAAATGCTATGTCCTTATGATTTTTATGGACATAGTCGTAGGGCACATATATACCCACTGGTAGCATCTCACATATAAGACCCCTAAGGTTACACTAAACCCCTAGGTCTAGGACATAACCCTTCAGGCTATAACCCATTACCATAATTATTCAATTGTTCTGCATGTTGTTTTAATGTTTATTTTAGTTTATTTTGATTATATAGTAGCTATATTGTTATGTGTCAGACTCAGAGTAATAAAATTATTGTTCCACATAAATGACATAATGATAATCTAGAGCTGTCATTATATATGTCATGATATTATGGTCATCTCGCGAACAACTGTCCAACTAAAAAAGTGTGGGTTTTGTCCAGAGGGGTGATATCGTAAGTAGCTATAACGTCCTAAACTCGATCCGCATAAACCAGACAACCATGCTTACGACGTTCGACGGTTCGTAACTTTGTGAAGTTTGTCTTTGACAAGTCTGTTTACAATTACTTCGTCCGATGACCTACTTAGCTACAACCTCTAGCTAACTCTCTGTACAGCTTTGACACCGCATTTTATAATATAACGTCGTACTAAAACGATATAATTGTTGTTGTCGACAGTTTTCACACCATATGTGTCATTATAATGAAGTTGAAGCTTACCAGTCGGTGTTGCATGAGCGAACATTGTGACTGTCCGACTCCGCATCATCTTCTTCGCTACCGTCGCTGAAACGCTCGGAAAGAGCGGAATTAGACGAATCATCCGCTGTAACCGTTCCCGCTAGTGGCTCAAAATCGTATGATTTCACTTGAAACTCTGCGAAACTCCCACTAGCCATGATGTTACAAGAGAATGGAGAGAACAACAATGGCGATGCATAGATGTCAACAAAGCCGCGAGTCGGCATTGACGTCACGATACCACGTGATCGCCTAGCTCATTAAATTTCAACTTTCTGCGGGAATCTCTACACAGACGGGTTTAAAATAGAATTTTTTCTACAAACGTATTTTTCTGTATTTTTTTAATGTTGTCAAATGTTACATACAATGTTAATCTTTGTGTACACATGGAAAACGGATTTTAGCTAATGCCTTGTTGTTATTTCCTTTAAGTGTTGCGGCAAGTTCGATTCTTGTTGGTGTTCTGAATAACATGCCTGGTTGGGCACACTTAGTAATTGGGCACACCTGATAATTAGTACATTCACTGAAGACATCCTTATTTTTAACAAATGTAGGTAAAATATACTACAATACAACACTTCAAATTATGTAAGATGAATCATTATTAACCCTCCAAAATATCATGTATTCATTTTTTCTTTGTACTCTTTTATGAAAACTGGAAGGACTGTAGTATTCTTCAATGAAATATTTGGATATACAGCTGTCGTCAAGTCGATGGTCATGTTTATTATTGTTTTTCAGCCAAGATAATACAGTAGCTGACTTGTCAGCATCCAATGCTGCAGGTGAAACGTAAGCTCTCTTAATTTTATCTTTGCAGTTCTCATATTTGTAAACCTTTATTTAAATGTTCCTACAGCATTGATTCCTGTTGATACACATATTTGTGATTTAACATTTGCAAAGTTTTATTTCAGTTTTGTTGCAAGTTTGAATCCTCTTGGTGTCCTTTCTTTGTCGGTTTTAATATTCTTAAGACTTTTGTAGGTGTTGTTGCCAACTTGAAATGTGTTGGTGTCTTGGTCTGTTTTAATGTTCTTGAGACTTGTTGGAGTTGTATTGATTTTGTTATTGTTCGTGTCCAAAACACAGGTTTGTATATTCTAATATTCGTTACCCTTTACTTAAGTGTTGCGTCAAGTTCGATTCTTGTTGGTGTTCTGAATAACATGCCTGGTTGGGCACACTTAGTAATATTATATTCGTTTTTTCTTGGCACAATCTTATAAAAACTGGAAATACTGTAGTATTCTTCAATGAAATATTTGGATATACAGCTGTCGTCAGGTTTATGGTCATCTTTATTATCGTTTTTCAGCCATGGTGATACAGTGTTGCAGCAAATTCAATTCTTGTTGGAGTTCTGAATAATATTCATTATTATTGTAATTTGTGAATGTCATACTTTTGATTAACTTACTCTTATCGTAGGAATGGGAAAACAGCATATAGTAAACCGATAAGGTTCTGCATATACTGCCATGCGGTTGTGATTGGTGGTAAATTGAAACGCCACGTGTTCCGCCAACATAAAGCTGAGGAAGCTGTGAAGGCAGCTATGACGATGAACAAGCAACATCAGGTAGAGCATACTTCTTCCATGGCTCTCTGGAATACTGTATGTCATGTTATATTTGATACGTGTGGACACAAACAGGTTTTATTCACTAATGGGGTGGTTAGCTGAGGCATGACAACCATCATCAAAAGACAGTACTATATGGAAGGCACGTTTTATTGACATTAAAATGTTTAATAGTGTGAATGTCAGTATTGTACCGTAGCTCTTCAGAACAGTAAATAAGAGTAAACAAAATACAACCATATGTAATGAAAGTCAAAAATATCATGGCAGTAATTTTCTAGGAAATAGTCGTAAAAGTGAGAAATTTTAGTAAAATTTCATTTTTCCTGGAGCGTGACATAGCTTACGCTAAATTCAAACAATGGTATTCTTTATTGTAGTTGCAAATTGATTGTAAGTTTTTTGTTTACTGTTATAAACGTGTAGGTAAAATAAAAACCTTGTTTCGTTTGAAAAAATATAGGTTGTGTAGAAATAGGTTTTTTATTCAGTAAGACCCACTTGTGGGTAGAACAATGTATTAATTTGTACGTTTTGTTGTATGTCTATTATTCCTAGGCAAAATTCATTGATGAAATCAGACAAGATGGGATATATTGGTATAATACCAACATAATTACAAGTGCCAACAAACCATCCGAGATTAGACGAGAGGCTTTCCTGTCGGAAAGAAAGTCAACCTATCCTGACAACATCAGGTTATGCTCAGAATGCAAACGCTTCATCTCCGGCCGCAATTTTAGGAAGCACCAGAGGATTTGTCATTGTGAGAAGGCAGTACCACTTAACCCAACTGTGATGCTACGCAAGCCTCATGGTGATGAGGAATTTGAAAGGAACATCGTGCAGAAATTTCGTGACACAGAAGCTGGCAAGTTGTGCACCAGTGACGATGTCATAAAGAATGTTGGCTACCGGCACTATTGCCTACGACGTTGCCATCAGTCTAAGATGGATGAGGTTCGGAAGAACGTGATGCAGGAAATGCGAGAACTTGCACGCCTATTGCGCAGTTTAAAAAGATTGCGACACAACACGGGCTGGACGGGGGCACCATGGGCACTGAAGACATGTTTTCGCGGAAACACCTCGTTATCTTCCGTGAAGCGATCAACACCTTGGCAGACAACAAATATGGCTTAAAACTGAATATGAACGCCATCATCCTTAGAACAATCAAGTCCCTAAAGGGAATGTATGCAGAACAAATGAATGATGATAAGTGCAGTGAACTTGACATGTTCACAGATGCCTACAGATTTCGTTCACACGAGATGTTTGCATCAGCCAGATATCAAGCTGTTGCCCAGTCAATGGATAAAGCCCGCCGACCGGCATCGCTCCCGGAAGAAGAAGTACTAAGCCAGTTAAAATCCTACATCACTGGCGAGATAGAGAGGCTGACTACTACTGGCAGTGTACAAGGAGAGGGATATGTGCAGCTGCGATCCCTCGTTGTATGCCGCCTCACTCTCTTTAACGGAAGAAGAGGCGAGGAGCCTGCACAGATGCTGTTGAAGGAATGGGAAGATGCAAAAAACGGCGAGTGGCTGCGGAAACATGAGGTTTGCAAAACTAAGTACATTATTATTAAGGAAACACCTTCATGCTTATGGGAGACTGCAGTTAGAAGCAACAGGGGCAGGTTTATTATTATTATTAATAAACTTAAGATTGCAAGTTAACAAGCTTGTGATATCAGACTCTTTGTTTGTTGCAGAACACAATGAGATAATTGGCCTGGCAATGTTGTCATTGAGTAGAGATTACATGCAGCTATGAACTTACCTGTTGTCATTAAATAATATTTTATGATATTACTCCACGCCTTGTTGTAAAACCTGCTACATCGTGTTTTAATCTAGCATTTATTATAATGTAATGTATAGTATAATGTTACAATATGTTGCACACTGTTCCAGGCTGCAGATGTCGAGGAGCGGTATCTTGCTGGTCAGTATAAGTTGGCCTACCTCCATGGTAAAGGTCAACATTTTGTTCCCGTTCTGATACCTGTGGATTGCATGAAGGCAATAGAGCTGGTCATATCACATCGGACAGATAGCGGGATCCCAGCAGACAATCAATTTGTTTTCGCGAGCAGAGGTATGCATGTTTAGATGTAAGCAAAGAAATGGTAATATATTTATAACTAATTATTTCTATGGTTTAGACGTTACCATGTCACCTACTAAATATAACTTAGGTAAAAGGTACATTCTTATACAGCACTGCATCTGCTCGCTTGCACTTGCACTCCTTCACAGACTATTAAGAGTCAGACATTCTAACCTTAGTGTAGTATAGTTCAGGAGTAAGTATCACTATACGTATAGTGGAGAAAGATGAGAGGGAGAGAAACTGGACTGTTTTAAAGGAATGGCTCCCATGCTAGCAACATTATATTCTTAATGTGAGCTTCCCATAACCTTACCTATTATCTAAATTATCATACTATATCATATAGCTTATTAGTTTGGTTTACTCATTTATATATTTTACTTATTATTTATAATCCATTCCTATTTGTAAGCTTTATCCAGTTGTACATGTATTATGTTTTTTTATAGGATCCAAGAGCCACTGCTCTGGGTGGCATGCTGTCAAGACAGTATGCAGTCAAGCTGGGATGTCCCTAACAGCTACTGGGAACCGCCACCGCATCTCAACACTTTATGCAGCAATGCATATGACAAAGGAAGACAGGGAGTGCTTTTATAAGCACATGGGACATGCTGAAGCAATAAATCGAGATAACTATCAGTGTCCATCTGGTAATCAGGAGATCCGGGTTATGGGGCGGATGTTGGCACATCTGGATTCTGGTAATTATCAAAATAAGTTTCATAATGAATATCAAAAAAATTTACATTAAAAACAGTATTTATCTTATACATTGAAATTGTATTATTTAAAGCTGTTTTGAAATACCCAGTACTGTATTACAATGCAGTAAAATTAATTATAGGCAAATTACAATTGTTTGTATTCCAGGGACCAATGCTCCATGTCCGTCAACATCTGGTTTAGTGAAATCGGGGATCAAGAGAGGTGACATTCCATTTTTATAAAATCGTACCTTTATAAATTGCATGCTGAGTTGTATGATATGTTGGAGGTGCCGAGTGTGACTACAGGATAATGCAGATTGTAAATGTGCCATTTTATATGTATTTCACATACCTAATGATTTTAGTAAATTCAAATTTGTGGACTGTTCTCTATATTGCAACAGTTGATTCTCTCGGTTATGTATAAAATCTTTGGGGAATAACTGCACCACTGTATGTGTGTAATAATGATTGAAAGAGAATAATGACCCAACAATATATTCATGTAACTTATAGGTCATGCTATGGTCAACTGAATAATTCGTTATGCTGCTCATCTTTCCCAAAATAATTTACCGTAATATGTGTTGTACCTGCAGTTGACACTAGCAGCAGTGATGAAGTGCATTCACCGAAAAAGTATTCATATAATTGTTGATGCACACACACCCACACACGTGCACACACACACACACACACACACACACACACACACACACACACACACACACACACACACACACACAAACATACACTATGTATATAACATTTTCTATAAATTTGAATTATTCCAAGATAATCAGCAATGTGAGTACAATATTTGTTATCCAGCTGTGACAATGATAAGGAAGTGGCACAAGGTATATATGATTTTGTAACATAACAATTTGTTACCTTTCGATATCTGTTGTAGCTGCAGTTGACACCAGCAATGTTGAAGACGATGAAGTGCCCCCAACAAAGAAAAGAGGTATGTACAGGGTGTCTAAAAAAAAACACCCTGATAACAAATTGTTGCCCTGGCCATAATTGTCATCTGATTGTATTTTTCTTTTCAGCGTATGTAGAGCAAAGATGGGAATTTCGGCACTGAAGATTTGATAGCCATCTGACAATTATGACACTGACTATTGAACAAAAAACTAAAATCGTAGAATTCTACCTAGAGACGAAATCGTGGGTCGGAGTGAAGCGTGCCTACCAGAGGCATTTCAATGTCAAGACTTCGCCTGACCCTAAAACTTTGAGAGAAGTGGTTAGGAAATTTCGGACAGAAGGGACTGTTCATAATCTGAACAAGAAAAGGTCGGGAAGACCAAAAACAGTAAGGACAGTTGAAAATGTGGATGCCGTTCGTCAGTCAGTGACACAGAGCCCAAAAAATTAATTACGCAGAAGATCTCAAGAACATGGACTGACCCGTGCAACAACCCACAGAATTTTGAGACAAGATCTAAATTGTTTTCCCTATAAGATCCATATTAAACACAAACTTACTGACACTGATAAAGTGGCTAGAGTGGCAATGTGCAACTGGTTCAATGAGAAAATGGAAAGGGATCAGGACTGGATAAAAAATGTGTGATTTACTGATGAGGCTCATTTTCATCTGGCTGGACAAGTTAATTCTCGAAATAATGTGTACTGGGGCACCCAACCACCACTTGAAGTTGTCGAGAGACCATTGCACAGTGCCAAAGTGACAGTCTGGTGTGCGCTAAGCAGCCAAGGGATAATAGGCCCTTATTTTTTTGAGGATGAAGATGGCCATACCGTCACCATTAACCAGCAGCGATACCGAGTGATTGTTTGCAGATTTTGTTCCTCTCTGGAACATCGCCAAGGTGTTCCATTCCAAACCCAGTGGTTTATGCAAGATGGGGCTACACCCCATACAGCTAATCAAACACTAGAAATGCTTAGAGACATGTTTGATGATCGTGTAATCTCTAGAAGAACTGAGAATCCATGGGCACCTCATTCTCCAGATCTCACTCCGCTGGATTTTTTCCTGTGGGGATATGCCAAGGACAGTGTGTTCAAGGTTCACCCAAACAGTTTACAGGAGTTAAAGGAAGCAATTACTGATTTTGTAGGGGCAATCCCCCAAGAAATGTGTGAGCGGGTAATAGAGAACTTTGCAGTGAGAGTAAATGCATGCCTGAACAGAAATGGTGCTCATATCGAACACATCATTCAGAAACTATATGCGAAAATTACTATTTTACATTTTTTACTGCTGTATTAGAATGAATCATATAATCAAAACCAGTTTTTTTTGTAAATAAAATTCCCATCTGTGTTTATTAAGATGCTGTATCTCAGAATTTGATATTTCAAAATGCCAATGTGTGGTAAGCAATCAAAATCAAGGTGTTTTTTTTTAGACACCCTGTATGATTGAAAAATGCACTTGATCGACTGCCAAATGCCCAATACTGCTGGTTTTCAAAATTACAGTCCATGACGCGGCCAGTGCGCTGTTTTTAGATGTAGACATGCCTTTCACTAGAAAGACATTAATAGGT
This sequence comes from Paraescarpia echinospica, assembly GCA_020002185.1. NCBI lineage: Eukaryota > Metazoa > Annelida > Polychaeta > Sabellida > Siboglinidae > Paraescarpia > Paraescarpia echinospica. The sequence goes on from CM034532.1 coordinate 71,076,206, forward strand.
ATATATGATTTTGTAACATAAAAATTTGTACCTTTCAATATCTGTTGTAGCTGCAGACACCAGCAGCACTGAGGAAGTTGAAGTGCCCCCAGCAAAGGAAAGAGGTACGTATGATTTTGTAATAGTTTACACAACCACTCTACATTTACGAAAAAGGTCCAAATTAAAATAATCCTATTAAAAAACTAACCTTAAAAGGAGGAAGTCTGTTCTTAGGTTTTCATTAATTAATAATATACTGTTCGTAAGTTTATAATAACTATGTTGAAGGCATACTGCCACCCATATTGTTTTTAGTAAGCTGATAATGATATTCGCAAGGAATGTAAACAAGACATCCAGTTTCAAAGCAAACTTTTTTGGCAACGTTGCCCACAGGGGGCAGACTGTCTCCCTTCAATAACGTGTATACAACTTTTCTTGTTTACATGCTACTATGATATCACTTTCAGCGAAGAGCATCTGTTGGGATACCAAAGACAATGCGGTTCTTGAACAAGGCTTCCCTGACTTTTTCAATGGTGCTGCGGACGAAAGCGGTACGAAGGGCAATTTACCGAGTAAGCATACATTTCTGGCAAGGTATATGTAAATTGACAATAATAACACACATGCTGAACTGTGCTAGTGTGGAAATTGCAATGGTGTGTTTGTCTATGCAATTATAAAGATAACAATGCCATCAACAAATACGTTGCTGGAAGTATTGAGATTGAAAAATTCATTTGATCGACTGCCATCTTCTACAGCTGTCACGTAGTGCTGGTGTTCAACATTACATTTGATCGACTGCCATCTTCTACAGCTGTCACGTAGTGCTGGTGTTCAAAATTACATTTGATCGACTGCCATCTTCTACAGCTGTCACGTAGTGCTGGTGTTCAAAATTACATTTGATCGACTGCCATCTTCTACAGCTGTCACGTAGTGCTGGTGTTCTAAATTACATTCCATGGCATAACCAGTATGCTGTTTTTAAATCTAGATACACGTTTCACAAGAATCCTACCTTTCCACCCAGTGCATGTGGCATTTATTCAGGTTCCAACAGATCCAAGGACCCAGTAACAGGACATTGCAGTGTTGGGTAAGTCAGCTAATTTTAATATAGAACTGTCCAAGTATTTAATTTTGTATTCTTGTTTCAGGCAAAACAGACATCATGACATTCTTGGATTCGTCGATGCCAGCATGCTTGAAGCATCTCGACTATCAGTCAGCGTACTTGAAGACAAGGATGCAGTTGTTCAATAGGCGAAAAACAAAACGAGAATGTAAAGAAATACTTCACCTCAATGAAATGAAGTGTTGTATTCAACTTGTGTAACCGTGCAGAAAACATCTTCTAGCAGTTTTTGACCTTAATGCACATTGTGATAAAAGGCTGTGCATTTCTTCTGTCTACACGTACTTTATATATATTCCTGACATTTTTACTCTAATTCCAGCTTGTGATTGAGGCCCTAGTTGTTTTTTTATTTATTATTCCAACTAGGTGGGTATTGATTCCACACCAGAAGTCCTCGTGTGGAATCTCACAGCTGACTATCTGTGTTCCTACTTTCTACATGTACTTTCTATCTATTCCTTATACTTTTTCTCTAATTCCAGCTCGTGCTTGAGGCCCTAGTTGTTTTTCTTTATTTTTTCAACTAGGTGGCTATTGATTCCACACCAGAAGTCCTCGTGTGGAATCTCACAGCTGACTATCTGTGTTCCTACTTTCTACATGTACTTTCAATCTATTCCTGACTTTTTCTCTAATTCCAGTTCGTTACTGAGGCCCTAGTTGTTTTTCTTTATTTTTCCAACTAGAAGTCCTCGTGTGGGATCTCACAGCTGACTCTCTGTGTTTCTACTTTCTACATGTACTTTCTATCTATTCCTGACAACTTTTCTCTAATTCCAGCTTGTGCTTGAGGCCCTAGTTGTTTTTTAATTTATTTTTCTAACTAGGTGGGTATTGATTCCACACCAGAAGTCCTCGGGTGGAATCTCACAGCTGACTATCTGTGTTCCTACTTTCTACATGTACTTTCTATATATTCCTGAGTTTTTCTCTATTTCCAATTCATTACTGAGGCCCTAGTTGTTTTTCTTTATTTTTCCAACTAGAAGTCCTCGTTTGGGATCTCACAGCTGACTCTCTGTGTTCCTACTTTCTACATGTACTTTCTATCTATTCCTGACACCTTTTCTCTAATTCCAGCTCGTGCTTGAGGCCCTAGTTGTTTTTCTTTATTTTTCCAACTAGGTGGCTATTGATTCCACACCAGAAGTCCTCGTGTGGAACGTTACAGCTGACTATCTGTGTTCCTTCTTTCTACATGTATTTTCAATCTATTCCTGACACTTTTTTTCTAATTCCGTTACAGCCGACTATCAGTGATCCTTCTTTTTAAGTACAATTTGTCCCTCTTTGTTATCTTTGTGTGTATTTGTACAAATGTAATTATGTCTGCGTACTTGCTGGCATATGTTGTAAGAGTAATGATGAGGATGATGTTGCTCAAGTTCAAAGAGGAATGACAATTACTTAGAAAACTCTTAAAAGTAAATTATGTTAAGCTGCTTAAATTAGTGTTTGGTAGAGGAATGGATACCTCACTAATGAGATGTTTAATAGTTACATATACTTATCAATATGTGAATGTTACTGGAAGAATTGTGTATACTTATCTTAATAGAGTATAACAATGACAGTGTGGTTTTCCCACCTGTTATTTTCTTACATGTTGTTCAATGTTAACAAAACTTAAATAAGTATGTGTTGGTTTGATTGTTTGTATATGGCAAATAGTAATTACTATGGTGATATATCTTTAGCTGTTACTGGTGATTTATATAGGACCTGAGAGAGGGGCCAAATGAGCCACACTTAATCACCCACTTATTTTCCAAGCTCAACATTAATGCGGCAACGGGTTATATAAGAAACAAGACAATTCCAAAGGGGAGCCATGACCCAGTGACCTCCCTAGATACACCTTTGGTAGCTATTATAATAAATGTGTGATGTCTATCTAGTCTAGAATTGTCATATGAATACGATTCATCATTTAACCCAGCTTATTATTGATTGTTCGTTTTACTCTTATGGCATTGTTACACAAGTTAAATATGGTTTAAATGAAGGTTTCATTTTGCCACACTATTTGTCATAACATTCACCAACATGAATGTGTCATGAGTTTATATGGGGTCTATGGTATTCATTGTCTTCTTGTGCTAGTTATAAACATGGAACTTGCAGTGTCAGGTTTGTACCGTTTGCAAAGTGTTGATTAGGAATCATATGTATAACTTAGTCAAATAATGCAATATGCACTGACAATACACGTCTCAACTATATGCCATCCCTGATGGAGATCTTAGTCATTATAATCTTGTATATATCTTATAATATTCCAGAATAAAGTGATTGGATTTAATTTATAGCATTAACTGTTTGTTACGTTCTTTTCTTGTTGTGAGGTGTTAACAATTAATTATGTAACTAACATTCATATACAGCTAGGCAAGCTACTTCAGTATCTCGAGAACATTACCCCATATGAAAACTGGGTGCATGCCAGTTCATGCATATCCATGCACAAATTCACAATATTTAAATGAAAACAGTGCAATAGTTGAATGCCGACTAGCAATATCTCAGAAAAGCAGATTACACTCATGAACATCTGCTGCTCGACTATGATGTTATTAGAGCACTTTACACTTCACTTGTCTGTGACTTTTGAAAGAGAATTATAAAGCATATGATATATTCATATTCACATCGCAAATGATTTGCATAGCCACAGGGCTGCATAAATTTAAATTCATTTTATCACATTTAATTGTTTTTTAAAATTCCAGTTGCCATTTTTTATTCGCAGTCTATTTATTATGTGTGTCAGTAGTACAATTTTTTATCATTCTCATTTAGGCCACTAATAATGCATCTAAAATGAATGAATGTTGTTTGATAAAAAAATTCACATGGTATCATTAGAAATACATTAATTATTTGTGACTGTTTTAAGACATATAATTTCATAGATGCTGAATTTTATTACAATTGTAAAGAAGCATAACTACATTTAAAAACTAAAATAAACACTAACCAACCTAAAAAAACCGACGGGATTTGGTCGTAGAACCTGATCACTCTACGTCAAACGCCTTACCAACCATGCTACAGAGCCACAGTGACTTCACAATTAAAATGGAACTTCATGTCTAACCTGTATCGTCTCCGTATGCGTGTGGATACTATATATTCAAAACTGGATAATTTGTTCCACTTTAACATTTGTCTAATTAAAAACTCGTATTTAATGCACTGCTTGATCCTGCACTGATAGAACTGACACGTTCTGGCCATACTTAAACATAGAGCGATTTACACAGCGCAAATAGGACGCACGGTTTTTGATGATGTCCATAGCGTCTTTTACAATATTTGGATTCATCTGGTCTGTTTTCATAAATAGTTCACTGAAAACAACTATTCTAATGGTCTGTTTGAACAGGTTTTACGGAATATGTTTTAGGGATTGAGCACATAGATATCATATGTAATATTTTGTTAAAATGGCATAACACACTAGCTACGTTTAGGACGCACGATTTGTGCTCCCACCTATGCCTGGCTATGGCTATATTGATATAGCAGCGTTCGAAATAGCACTTGTCCGTTTGTCCGGGACAAGTGATTTTTGGCCCGGACAAGTAAAATGACTCTACATGGTTATCCGGTGGACAAGTGAAAATTTACAGTAAATACTGACGCGGGCAACATTGCAAACTTTTTATTTGAGGAAATTCAAACGTAAATGAAGTTCGCTAGCAATCGCGCGGGTTGCAATGTCGTTAGTGTCGGAGTCTTGTCATTCCGCCGCCAGTGTACGTCGACCGAGTTTAGTGCCTGCGTTAACAGGGTCATCCACTGAGCGCACCGGCCTAGCTCTGTCATACGCGTAGGACAGACTCCGCATCAGCCATCGTTGATCGAGCCTGTATTTCACAAAATCGTAAATCGTTCAGTTTGGCCGACGTACAACTTGCTTTCACTCACGGATCATATTTGATGAACTTTGGAAATAGTAGACTTTATATCGCCACCTGTTATTTGAATAATTATTTAGTTTTAACCATTATTATGCCCAACCCACGCGGACTCGGCAGTCTTCCAAGACAGTCATCGAACGTTACTCGTTACTCCCGTTAGGCTAGCCGATCCAGATCGGTGACAATTTTCAAAACTTGTAACTGGCTTTCCGCTAAATCTATGGTGCTGGTTGATAAACGGAATATTAATGACATTTTAGAAGTGTTGTATCTATGTAACATTTATTTTAACCATAAATTGCGAGTTTGCGAAACCTAATTATGCAAGACGCGCGCCGAGGATGGGGCGCCAATAGCCGTTGACATGTCAGCTTCCGCCAACTACGGCGGTCTGCGCGCGGCAGCAACGCTACGACGTAACTAAATCTATAAATTATATTCCGCCTGGTAAATGTAATTCGGGCACCGTTAAAACTGTGTTTTCATCATTGAAATGGTAATATAACATTTAGGAAAAATATGCGTTTGTTTGCTGATGATCAATTGAATATTATCTTCGTTTGTAAAATACAGAACTTTGTTAATATTGAAGTTCATAGAGGTTTAACAAAATATTATCAGATTATATAGTTTCTTATGATTTTTGTGACAACATTTCCTGGCTTTGCATTGGTCGTGTTCTTGTTTGAGTGGCATCTTCTATGATAAACTGATGCCAAAACTTTACAGCAATATATTATCTACCATATTAAACAAAAAGTTTTTGCAACATTATAAAACAAATAGCAAGGAAAACAATTGTCTCATTCCCATCATCGTAATAATTATTTGTTATTAATAAAAGCATTCATATCAGCATCACTAAAATGTTGTTATACATCATGTAACATGTTTAATTTTAATATTCGTGATGAATAATAATGGACCGGAAAATAGTTGCAAATATAATTTTGCATTTTAGAAATTTTCAGACTAAATCAAATTGTGTCTTTGATCACAAGTCACTCAGATGTACATGCAACGAAACAGCAGGAACATTGTGTTGTTGTCATAAAAATAAGACAGACTTTTTACATTTTTTCTGAAGCTTCGATTCCTCTTGACAACCACTCGGACAAGTAAATATTTTGGCGGACAAGTAGATTTCAAAACTTACTTGTCCGGCAGACAAGTAAATATTCTGGCTTATTTCTATCGCTGTATAGTATAGGTCATACAGCTGAACCTGATTTATAGGGTAGATATGCATTACACATATTAGGTAAAGATCCGTCGTTTGTTTATTAATATGCATTACATCAATATCGACATCCACTGGACACTGACGCTGTAAGACTAAGACTAGTCTAAGACTCAAGCCTCACACTGGACCCTTGCCTTGGCCTTGCATGTCGTGTGCGGGCGCCAGCCCAGCTCCAGTCCAACGGAAATCATGCACTGTTTATAGTTTAGTCTTTTTAAGGACTTTGTGTTAATTATCCAACAAGCTTGCAAACACATAACTCGTGTGTCAATATATGTGTTATCATACTCAGTACTCCATTGAATTAGGGATATCCCACATCGGCGCCATACTGACGCAAACAGGTATACTTAAATATATGTAACTTCCGGTTACACACCGGTCTCCCGTAGCAGCATCTAAGCATAAAGTTTTTAAGGAGACCGCATCGTTTGTATATATGTTATTCATTAAAATATGACAACAAACTTTTAGTATGTGGTATAAATTAGTGTTACAAACAATGTTCCGATTTAATATAGTTGGAAAATCAGTTAAATAAAAATATAAGCCTGGTCTCCCGATCGCTCGCCTGTGTGCACTGGTCTCCCTAAGCAGCATCTAGACTTATATATATATATATATATGGTCAAATCCAACGAACAGGGTTCTCATACATGTTAAGTTTCAGAAACGCCAATCCAGGAGATTTATACATAAATCGGAGTATCTTGGAAAATCAGACATTTATACATAAATGGGATTAAAATATAACAAAAAAGGATTCTTTCCATAGACATTAATAATCATGTTATAATAAAATGTTAAGCAGTGCATGAGATTTATGCGTCAATTGGAGGGTCTTGTAATATCAGGACATTTTGTGTAAATTGGGGGTCTCGGGGTATTATCGAATTGTATATAAATCTGAGTATTTCATGTTATGAAAATGGTCACAGATCAGCTTTATTTCCAAATGCTTTGCACATGTGCTCTTAAATCAATGGCACATAACAGCATGTTAATATGTATTTAAAGTGTTATATTAAATAAATTATATGTGGACATAAACTAATTGAATTATATGTAAACTAAAATGTACGTGACTTTATAGGTATGGTAGAAAGAAGAAAAAGTTTACTAATTTGATGTTCTAGGCATATGTGTTCATACATTAAATATATATTTTTATGGTGCAAAGAACCTTGCATATAGGCAGTAAATATATCTTCTTTTATTACAAATATGTTATTACATTATTACAAACAGATACTATATTCACAAGTATAAGAACCAGAACATAGCATTGTATTTTCTTCAAAGTGACAGAGATATGCGTGATGGATTTACTATTTGTGACCTTTGGCCTTGCTGGTGGAGCATTTGATGTTATAAAATACATATTTTCATTTATAATATGTTCCAGTTCTAACCGTTACATATATACATGGATTAAATAAAACGTGCACATAGTGTAGATGGATCGACTGACATTATTTGAGCATAGATTGAAACGGATTACATTTCGTTCTACAAGCTCGGCAAGCTGACGGTGGGCGATAATATGGAACCCGCGGCCACAAGCGCAGTTCACTGTGCTCGTCTAAAGCTTATATGCAATATCAACCACAGGCAAGAACCAAGAAGATTATAATTAAACAGTTGTTGTTGTCTAGTCAACACAAGGCATGATTTAAACAACCCCTTTTCGCTTTGTTATCCGAGCGGCCTTGGTCCAACGTCCCTATTCATGAGATTTGGTTTTCTGTTAGTTTCCTAGTCTCTAGTGTTGTCAACCCACATTCTAATAGGCGTCTTTCATAACCAAGATCTTTTAGTTCAAGAATCAGCTTAGTTGCTCTTCGTTGCACTCTTTCTAGCTTATCTAAGTCCTTACAATATGGCCTCCATGCTTGTACACAATGTTCCAAATGTGGTCTAACTATTGCTTTGTACAGCGGTACAATTAGCTGTTTCTCCTTATATGTGATGTTTCTCCTAATTAGCCATTGTATTTGATTATCCTTTGAAGCAGCAATTCCACATTGCTCTGAAACTTTCATGTCAGCATTAACTGTTACTCCTAAGTCCTTTTCTTTTACAGTTTCACCTAATATAGTATCCCGCATTATGTATTCTTTGTTCACATTTCCATGTCCTATGTGGATGCATTTAAACTTTAAAAAATTGAATAACATTTGCAATTTTTCAAACCATTTGACCAATTTGGCTAGATCATCCTGTAAAGTGTGTTTATCTGCATCTGTTTTAACTCATCTGAACACTTGTTGTGGATGGTCCCTCATGTTGCAGTGCCATGGTGTTTGATATGGTCCTCATGTTGCTGAGCCATGGTGTTTGATATGGTCCTCGTGTAGCAGTGCCATGGTGTTTGAGATGGTCCCTCTTGTTGCAGTGCTGTGGTGTTTGATATGGTCCCTAATGTTGCAGTGCTGTGGTGTTTGATATGGTCCTCGTGTTGCAGTGCCATGGTGTTTGAGATGGTCCATATGTTGCAGTGCCATGGTGTTTGATATGGTCCTCGTGTTGCAGTGCTGTGGTGTTTGATATGGTCCTCGTGTTGCAGTGCCATGGTGTTTGAGATGGTCCTCATGTTGCAGTGCCACGGTGTTTGATATGGTCCTCGTGTTGCAGTGCTGTGGTGTTTGATATTGTCCTCGTGTTGCAATGCCATTGTGTTTGAAATGGTCCTCATGTTGCAGTGCCATGGTGTTTGAAATGGTCCCTCATGTTGCAGTGCAATTGTGTTTGAGATGGTCCCTAATGTTGCAGTGCTGTGGTGTTTGAGATGGTCCCTCATGTTGCAGTGCAATTGTGTTTGAGATGGTCCCTAATGTTGCAGTGCTGTGGTGTTTGAGATGGTCCCTTATGTTGCAATGCAATGGTGTTTGAGGTGGTCCCTAATGTTGCAGTGCTATCACATCAAACACCTGTCATGTTATACCACCACATCAAACATGTCATATTACATCACCTTCAGACACCTGTCATATTACACCACTACATCAAACACTTGTCGTATTACACCATCACATCAAACACCTGTCAGATTACACCACCTTCAATCATCTGTCATATTACACCATCACATCAAACACCTGTCATATTACACCACCACATCAAACACCTGTCATATTACACCACCACATCAAACACCTGTCAAATTACACCACATCAAACACCTGTCATATTATACCACCATGTCAAACACCTGTCATATTACACCACCATGTAAAACACCTGTCATATTACACCATCACATAAAAACCTGTCATATTACACCACCTTCAAATTCTTGTCATATTACACCACCATGTCAAACACCTGTTATATTATACCACTTTCGAACACCTGTCATATTACACCACCTCCAAACACCTGTCATATTAGACCACTACATCAAACACTTGTCAGATTACACCACTAGGTCAAACATCTGTCATATTACACCACCTTAAAACACCTGTCATATTACACCACCTTAAAACACCTGTCATATTACACCACCTTCAAACAACTGTCATATTACACAGCTACATCCAACACCTGTCATATTACACCACCTTCAAACACCTGTCATAGTACACCACCACATCAAACACCTGTCATAGTACACCACCTTCAAACAACTGTCATATTACACAGCTACATCCAACACCTGTCATATTACACCACCTTCAAACACCTGTCATATTACACCGCCACATCGATTTAACTGTCTCATACACAAACCGGGTCATTACATCTCCAATGTAATCAGTTATCATTACTTGTAAAATGTACACAAATATGATTACAGTGAAACCTCACCTTACATTCACTTAGAAATTTAGTGTTATGCTGATTTAAACATAGCCACAGTATGTAGTATTTATCACATGTAATCATTATAGTTCTTTTGATCAAAGGTGGCTCTTGTGTTTACATCATTCTATGTCAGAAGACATAGTCCTGCTAGTTAGGATTTAAATTTTTTTCAAGGGTATAGTGCTATTTGTTTGGGCATTCTGTACAGTGAGTCTTACTGAGTAAAACATTTTGAACTTGTTATGCCAGACATCCAATTTCCATGGCAACAAGCAAAATGGCCACTGTACAGTGTTATTTATGACTTTCTCCTAGACTGTTATACTTGTATTAATTGACCTATCCATTGTGTGACTAGTTACATAGTGTAAGATCTGTCAAGCCATATAAAATGGATGTCAAATATATGGAGCGATAGGACATTCTGTTGTATATTTTCGTGAAATTCTGGCCCCAAAAGTTTTCTTTTTATGACAAATCATAATGCACAGTTTTAAAAGTGACAATTCTATGTGAGAATGTTTCATTTAGTAGATGTCACACTCGCAATGTAATGCACATACTTTATTTTTTATCAACATTGTTGGCAAAGCAAGGCTCGATAGATGGTATGCACATAATTTTGATTGAGACACAGACAAGCCATGACATACTGGATCCATCTGTTTACAAAATTACTTCATGGTCAAAATAAATATGACTTTGAAATGTACGTTGTCACGGCTATACATGCATGCCACAGTTTACATAAACCTATGTTTTGTGACAGACGGAGATGGTGGAATCAGATGACAGCGTTAAGACCCACAGTCGCATGTGTTCCAATACCACCTGCAAAGATCCCAATACAGATCTTTGCAAACCAAAGGGTGATGGACAAGTAAGTATCTACTACACATGCTCCATTTATGTCAGCAGTACGTCATACTATTAAGTATCTACTACACATGCTCCATTTATGTCAGCAGTACGTCATACTATTAAGTATCTACTACACATGCTCCATTTATGTCAGCAGTACGTCATACTATTAAGTGTCTACTACACATGCTCCATTTATGTCAGCAGTACGTCATACTATTAAGTCTACTACACATGCTCCATTTATGTCAGCAGTACGTCATACTATTAAGTATCTACTACACATGCTCCATTTATGTCAGCAGTACGTCATACTATTAAGTGTCTACTACACATGCTCCATTTATGTCAGCAGTACGTCATACTATTAAGTATCTACTACACATGCTCCATTTATGTCAGCAGTACGTCATACTATTAAGTGTCTACTACACATGCTCCATTTATGTCAGCAGTACGTCATACTATTAAGTATCTACTACACATGCTCCATTTATGTCAGCAGTACGTCATACTATTAAGTATCTACTACACATGCTCCATTTATGTCAGCAGTACGTCATACTATTAAGTATCTACTACACATGCTCCATTTATGTCAGCAGTACGTCATACTATTAAGTGTCTACTACACATGCTCCATTTATGTCAGCAGTACGTCATACTATTAAGTATCTACTACACATGCTCCATTTATGTCAGCAGTACGTCATACTATTAAGTGTCTACTACACATGCTCCATTTATGTCAGCAGTACGTCATACTATTAAGTGTCTACTACACATGCTCCATTTATGTCAGCAGTATGTCATGCTATTAAGTATCTACTACACATGCTCCATTTATTAGCTTGTATGACATAATGTCAGCAGTACATCATACTATTAATTTGTTTGAGGGTCCTATAAAAACAGATGTAACTATGTACTATTCTAAGTCTCAGTTGGGTTGCAATCAAAGTAATTGCAAACTTCTCACTACAAATTTATTCAACAATAAATAAGATTGCACCTTAGTTAATGAATTTGGACAGTAGTGTATGTTAGGTAGTTGGTAGGATATATAGGAAATATTGCACATAAGTGCATTGAAGCATGTTGTTGTAACCTTAGGTGATAAAACAATTAAATAGCATATATAAACAGACCAGTTGTTACATTCCAGCATCTTGGTTAGAAGTTGACAACTTAGACACATCAATAAAAAAACGCCTGAATTACAGACTAGTGTAATTATCACATGTATTGTTATCAGTATTGTTGCTCTCCCCTCTGTCCCTAAAAGCAAGGATGAGGCTGGCATCGATATGGGTCCTCAATTATTTAGTTTTACTTGTTACATTGCTAATGTCTCCACCACCCATCTCCACTCCCCGGTCCCTTGATCTCCTCTTCCTCCCAATCCAACCAAGTCTGTCTTCACACAGTCCTCCCATCTTCCTCTTCTCCTATCATCTACTCTCTCCATTGACCGTTCCCTTCCATTCGTTCCATGTGTCTAGCCAGCGTTAGCTGACTCCTCATTAGCGTCCTCCTAAAGTTCTCTTTTGACTCCTCCATTTTCTCCCACCCAGTATTGCATGTGTATATTTTATATTTGTTTTTCATATTAAACTTATACTGATTCGTTCACTTTGTAGGAATGCGAACGATGCTGCACCACCAACAAATGCAACGCCAATTACTTGAATTCAGCCTCTGGGTTCCTGCATGATGGATTCTGGGTAAAAGTGAATATGGCGATAGCATCGTTTATCACATACTCTGTCAGCCTGCTGCTGCTGTAATGGACACATCAGGTGGAATGGGAACGCAAGACGACGACTGATACTGACAAGCGACCTCACTCAAATCACACCCTAGACCTCACTGCAGGCACTTAACACACAGTTGTACTGCATGTCAGCAATGCTGTCGTGTTCTACGACTGCACTTGTACGCTTTATAGATGCACGATGACATTAATGTTAACGGTGGCTCCTTATCATGATGCCATCATTTCGTTGTTGCCTGCCATTGTCTGTTAATGCAGCGTGGCTGTTGGCACACTCCCAACAGAACTGTTTGACTGTGATATGTGCGTAATTATGATTAATCAGCAAATGTAAAAAAAATTTTTTTTTGATATTTAATAGAAAAAATGCAAAATTTCTCTATCCTGCTATTTTTAACACTGAAATGGTTATTTACAAATTATTTGGTATAGTATGTTTTATTTAAAAATGATTTGGTATAGTCAGTACTAGTATGTTTGTTGTTATTTTTTCAGGACATGTTTGTGAGTGTTTCACAATTGTTTACGTGTAGCTGATAGGAGCCACTTATTATAAACAGACTTGCCACATTTTCTTGGTAACAGATCCTTTATTAAAACTATAAATCTGTAACATGTTTATTTCTAGGTAACCAGTCAATATTATTCCTATGCCATTAAAATGTCTCCATCTATGAAACTACAAAAAATACCACATCAAACTAAACTTGTTGGAAATCTGTTTAGCATCAACAGTTGTTGGCATTTCGGCTACTATAGCTAACATCTAACTTTGTCATTTGGGTTGATACTTGTGTGATGACTACAAGAATAGTCAGTCATTATTATTAATAAAAAATATAAAGTAAATCCATATTAAAACCAGATACAGCCATATTCCTACCAACATTAAACAACTATTTATTGTATCTGGGAAATCTGTAAGCTGTGGCATGTCTGTAAGTTTGTTTATTTGCATCTGTGTTGTTCGTGTAAAGCGACTGCAATACCGGCACAGACAAAACATTTTTCTTGGCTAGAGTTGTCAGATGATATCAAAGCATGATATTTTGGGAGATTGTGTTCCTGGCTGTTGGGTGATGTGACCAGCTAGCAGTTCCTGCAAGTCGGTGAGCAGCAGCTGTGAAGACTCAACTGTAGGTGGAATGTACATGGAAAGTTTGATGTTGTCTCAATAAACTGCCAAACTGCATATGTGTGTTTGTTCACTTTGGTCCTGCGATCATCATCACGAACCCATCGATTGCTTGATTTTATTCCTTGCGTGTACAGTTTACTAGAACTGACAATGCTGCTGTCACGAACATGTTTTATGTTTATGGGTTTAGCCATTCACATCTGACATGTGTTCATCTGAGGTTCAAAAGCTTATATTCAATCTCTTATTCAATCACTGGTTAGGTTTACAATAATGTGCTACAAAATGCATATTGCTCCATCTACACCGAGTGCTCTATGGTGGTTTCCATCACAAGATAACCTAAAGTAGAGATAATTAAAAGAAATAATAATACAATAACTATACGACAATGGTAGATGTATTGCAGAACATTTTGAAATTTAAAACGAGACCTGTCTGACTCCCTAGGAATATTGGCTAGTGTCAAGAGAAGGCAGCAGCACTGCATCAACAGACATAGTCCTAGCAATTACACTTTGTCACTTCATTCAAGTAACTATCATCTAAAATTCCAAACACATTGGTATACTATAGTTCCACTTGGCTTCCATTCTGACAGCATACTTGAAATCCACGATGTAGGTTCTTCAAACTTAAACTTGTTTAAGTGGAATTAATTTAACCTAAAGGTGGAGTTATTGTAAATGGCTGAATATATTGAATGGGATAAGTATGTGTGCACAACCAGTAGTGTATGGATACTGTACATCAGCAGGGATCGAACCTGCCACACACAACACTGAAACACTATTGTCACAACACAGTTCAACAGTTTTAAAACAAACAAATGTCATAGTATGTTTGCATTTACAACGCAATACTCTAACATCATTCAGTCACAAATATATTGTTTACATTGTTGGAAAAGTCATATAGTACAGACACATATCTGTGATTTGATAAACGAGTGTCAATGTTTCACAAAAAGAGATAATATGGTATGTTTGTATCATTTGACAGAAAAATAATACAATATATACGAAACTATCCTAACTAATATACACCCATTTTATATCCTCGCTTGTTATGTTAAGCCGCCAGCCAGTTCCTGTAACAGAAAACCAAATTTGCATTACATATTGGAAGAATTCAAATTTTATTTGCATGTGTTTTCATCAAGTACATGTGTCCATGTCCACTATGTATAAAAATCAACTTTCTACATCCCCAGGAGAGGCATACTTAAAGCAGTCTTATCAGACCACCCTTCGTGTTATCTGCTGAGGGAGTAGAAAGATGTCACATTGTGCAGGTGAATTGTGAAGGACCCTGCATTGCTATCTCCTCTCCAAGAATGAAAAATGCCCTCCCCGGGAAAGAGTGCCAAGACACTTGTTGATGTCAGAAGCATAGTTAAGCACAATAAACAAGCCCCTGCAATCAAATATAGAAATAGGACCAGAGCTGGTCTGGATACAACAAATAAGGAAGAAGTCATTTTAAGCATACTGCTGGACACCAAGTTGGGTAATGTCTAGGGAGGGGATAATCGTGCAATAATAGTTTGCCTAACTGGACAACATCTCAGGATTTCAGTTAGGTTGGAAGTACATTATTATTTAAACAGACACTCCGAATTTCGACATACACATCTTTTGAAACTAAAACGAATTAGTATCTACATCCACACATGTCATATAGTTAAAGTTGAACCTCGGTTAATGGTCACCTCATTAATACAGCCACATTGCAATTAAGTTCACCCTAGAACAGTCCCAAATTATATCCATATATACAGTAAAGTATAGGAAATTAGTCCCGCTAATACAGTCACCTTGTTATTCAGGTCATTTTCACCCAGTCCCAATGGTGACCTTAATAGTGTATATATATACATTTATATGTATATATATAAAGCTCTGGAATAAACATGGTAAAACCCCCAAAATGTAAAATAAAATTCGTAATAATGGCACAATTTATTTCCTTTATGATTACCTGGTAATCTGTTTACACTAACAAGGATAATCGTAACATAAAACGCATTAGTTGCGCAATAACATATCAAAACTTTAAGGAGACTGGCTCTGGTCTCCTTAAAACAGCAGTCTCCTGTACACAGTGAAATATATATGTATACACACATATATATATATATATATATTGAAGTACATATGACGCTCTGTATGGGAACACGGCGAAAAGTGTTTATAACTTAATATTTCTGCTATATATTGAATGAAGAGTTAGCGTTTCGTATATAGTGTACAATATGCTTTATGGATATGCATAATTCTTATTAAGTCTGTATACATTAATAAAATGTGTATTTGATGGACCTCTTAGCTGCACTTTGTTGAATGCGGTGATGTCAAATATGCGACATTCGATAAATACATAATGTACTCGGTATACACAATTTCAGTGATATATCTGTTACTATAAGCTACGAAAATGTATTTAATATATTGGATATGTTTATTTATTTAATAATGTCTAATTTAATAAGGTTTACATTATAATTTATGTACAAGTAAGGGGACAAGGGAGGAAGCCCAGAAAGGAGACAGAGGAAACAAAAAGCCGTCCCCTAATTGTACTTTTCCCAGATGAGGACAAAAAAGTTTCAGTAATAAAACAAACTTATATAAACTGAAAAGCAAAGTTGAGCCATTCAGTGGAATGATTATAAAGCATAACATGAGCAAGGTTGACAGAGAGAAGGGGCGACTATTGCAGAAGGAGGCAATAGAAAACACACAGCAGGAACAGACAACAAATTGTGTTTACCTCGTAAGAGGTCGACCAGGAGAAAGGCAAATAAGCAAGGTAAAAAAGGGCGAAATAACCAACCAATCTCGAGCATTAGAAATAATTATATGGTATATACATGCTGATGTACTAACAAAAGAAAAAACCTAACTGAACTAAAATATAGAACAACTCCACTACATGTTATAGCAATATAAGAAGTAAAGCCATCATATTTTAAAATACGACTTACATCGCAGAATACTACCTGGAAAGGTATTATGTGGAAACTGTGAAAATGACTGAAAGCAAAGGCAGAGGGATGGTACTTGGTGCAACATATTACAGAGCCCACTAGAGTTAGAGGTACAACCGAGCCATCGCTCCTTGACCTTGTACTCACTAGTGAATATATTGTGAAGTGACCATTCTCTTATGAAAGTGGTTCTCAACTGCACACTAGAATATGAACCGATCATCAAAACTTTAAAAAAATATACTAAAGGGGATCATTAAAAAATGGATGATATGTTAAACATTGATTGAGAGGCAGCATTTTCCAATCACCAGGGAGATGTGCAAGCCGAATGGGATATCTTTACTTCAAAAATTAGAGATGCAGAAGAACAATGCATACCAAAGAAGGTGATATCGGAAAGAGCCAGAAAATATCCAGTACCACTAAACGTCAAAACCCGACCTACAATCAAAAGGAAAACAGATTGTGGAAGAATTATCTTCTAACCAAACATGTCCAAGCTTATCAGGAATTTTGCCGGATGTGCAATCAGGTCAGGAGACTGACAAGAAAGGCACAGAAACTGTATGAAAAGGATATCACTAATCAAATAAAACATAATCCTAAGAAATTCTGTCAGTATGCCCAGGCAAAAATGAAAACAAGAACAGGAATATCCAACTTGATGAAAAACGAAGACGAAGATGACATTACAAACTCGGACTTGGAAAAAGCATAGGTGTTAGCCGATTACTTCTCCTCGGTATTTACGAGAGAACCAGAAGGAGACATCCCAGAGGAACCTATAAGATGGTGTAACACAGTGGAATCTTGCAATATCAACCCATCGATAGTGGCATAAAAACTAAAAATTTAAAGACGTTTAAATCATCAGGATCTGGTGGTCTGTCTTAAACGAATTAGCAAAGAGCATCAGTACACAATTGTTAAATATATTTAACACATCACTCACAACAGAAAGACTACCTCCAAACTGGAAACAAGTTAACGTATCTGTGATTCATAAAAACGGAAGTAAAACCCAAGCATAAAACTACCAACCAGTCAGTTTAGCGAGTGCAGTAGGGAACATATTGGAAGGAAAAATGAAAGACACCATCACTGAATACATGAAAGGATATAACCTGCTGAGTGATAAGCAATTTGGATTCATCAAGGGCCGTTCTACAGCATTTCAAATATTGAAAGTACTCGATTCATGGACTGAAACAATGGATAATGGAGGATGCATAGACCTAATAAATTGTGATTTTTTGAAAGCTTTCGACAAGTGTCCAAACATTTGACTCATTGAGAAACTCTAGAGCTATGGCAGAAAAGGGAACATTCTTAACTGGGTTACAGCTCTGCTGGCCCCCAGAAGACAACGAGTAAGAGTAAATAACACATTTTAAAATTGGCTGAAGGTAATCAGTGGAATACCACGAGGATCAGTGATTGGCCCCCTTCTTTTTGTTATATTCATAAATGATTTACCTGATGTTACCTGAACTCATATGTTTGTGGATGGTATGAAGCTGTTCAATCCTATTTATACCAAGGAGGACTGCACAAAACTACAACAAGATCTTATTTCTGCTGAACGCTGAACAAATACACCACTTTTGTAATTCCATCCATATAAATGTAGCCATATGAGAATTTAATCTTCATCCACAAGGAATAAAGGCTATTCACT
The DNA here is from genome assembly GCA_020002185.1 of Paraescarpia echinospica. NCBI lineage: Eukaryota > Metazoa > Annelida > Polychaeta > Sabellida > Siboglinidae > Paraescarpia > Paraescarpia echinospica. Next base: position 71,094,751 of record CM034532.1, read on the forward strand.
GGGAAGCAACCAGACAACACTTACAAGTACGGACAAGGTGAAAACTCCTATCGTAGATTGTGTCAGGCGCATGCACACAGTCCGAGCAGATGACAAAAGCTGGAGCAGGCATGTAAGAGGCAGAGGCAGTATTGCCTAGTCAAGCCAGAAGAGGACCTGTAAGAACCTGTAAGACGTTATTCACTTTACTTTTCAGGTCTT
>CM034532.1:71095951-71129166 GCA_020002185.1 Paraescarpia echinospica
AGAGAGAGAGAGAGAGAGAGAGAGAGAGACAGAGAGAGACAGGGACAGAGACAGAGAGAGGAGAGAGAGAGAGAGAGAGAGAGAGAGAGAGAACGAGAGAGATAGCGAGAACGAGAGAGAGCACGAAAGCGAGAGAGAAAGAGAGACATACGTCTGTTAGCGCGACATCAGCTGTGACGACTAGGAGACAGAGGCCGATCAAAAATCACATTGCTTGGCTTCACACAATACTTGGCATCAGACTGTATACAAAGGCATTGGATGTGCTGAGGGAAAGAGACACTAGCATACAGCTGAGAAGAGCTCTAGGATGCGGCATAATTAATAAAGGTATACATAATATAAATTCTTCAATATTCAAAATTACCTGTCCACAAATAAAAATACAAAAAATAACATCATATGGGATTCAAGCCTGCGACTAAAATAGTTGTGTTTTACCATCAAAAACACAATGAACATTATCCAGCCCATCCAGTGCTTGTTGCAGCTTGTTGTCGCTTTTAGAAAATGTTACTGCTGAATTACAACAGTAACAGTTTCAGTCAGTCATAGTCCACTCTTTAACACAAAAATCATTTTTGACAGGACTGCCTTGCCATACTCAGTTACCTTCGATATCCCACAGGTGCCACCATGTTACGATGATCGCTCGGACATCACTGTATAGACTTTAGAATATATAGCATCCTCGCGCGCCAGGAGGCGTTGCTGATTACATCAGTCCAAGTACCCCCTGGCAGAACACTTGCTGAAATTCGGAATATAAGCTCAGCCGATAATATCGCTTGCCGGCAAATTACAGTAGCCTTTTGGGTGGTCTTCATGAAGGGGCAGTAGACGTAATTATTTGAATACACAATACCGTTCAGCGGCACGTGAGAATGGTCGAATGGGTAGGCTTATAATTGCATTGGGATTCCTGTAAATTGGAATTGGGGTGCGGGTCGGACAGGTGTCTGCACTGTTCTCACAAGTGGTACGACGAAGTCAATTATGAGTTTGAATCAACCAATTTCCATACAATGCATAGGCGATCTGCCAGGGGTAGGGTACATAATCACACCACTGTCTCGTGAGGTTGAGTGAAAGACTCTGCCCAAGTTGATTCCTGTGCCATCTGGTGGCTAAGGTGCTAAGGATAGTCTTTTTTTACCAAGTATCTGTCCCAGTGTAGTAACTCTAAAGCAACTATAGTATTCAACTATAATACCTGTTACAATATGATGGCAATGGTAGTGAGAAAAATAAGATTTTTCTCACGGTACAATTTATATAATCTGACAAAACGTTAACTTGATCACCAGTGGGAAAGTCAACTGGGCTCTGTGTCCAATATCGATCTCTTGAGTTGAGACACGTGTTGAGCGAAGGTTCCTTTGAATATTTGTAAAAAAAAAACATGTTTGATTGTATTGCAACAACTGCTTGCCGAACCTCAATCTCATATTCTAAGGTTATTAGATTTAAAATTATTCTAAATGTCTACATACTGCTGAAATTACTTTATGTAATATTTATAATATGAACCTGTTCATTTTTAAGCTTTATCACTAAAAATGGCAAAATATTCAATTTGAAAGTGTTACAACTCTTGTTGAATGAGTCTTTAGGGGCTAACAACACAATTCCAATAGCTTATTTACAAGGTTCATCTACATTTACGTTATCACCCTAGATATATGTAGATATTATATTTGGAGGCAAACTTTTTACAGCATTCCATGTCTATTCAACCCACTTGGCCTGTGGCGTGTGTATGGGTGGACACCAAATTTCATGAATATATATATATATAATATATATATATATACACATATACATACTAGTCAGTAAATAGAATGTTGCCGAGCGCTGGAAAAAACAACTTGAAACTAGAAGAAATGTTAATATATACATTTGTAAATAAATAACTGTACCGGTATTGTTTGCCTTTACCTGCATAATATACAAACAAAACGTAATGATCGTATATGTTTATTACGCAGCTATCTAGCTACACGTGCGCACTGATCTAACCCTAGCCTAGACGGGCAGCGCCCACTACTCTATAAGCGACATCTCTGCGAATAAGAAATGGGTTCTAATTCGCAAAGCCTAGGACCGGTTTCATGAAACGGCTAAGAACGTTCTTAACGCTAAAATGATTGTCTTAGTAAATTACGTGATTTTTTAAAAATATAAACGAACATAGGAGTTTATGCAAACACGTGACGCTAAGTAATTGCTCTGTGAATTAGAAATGGAATATTAGGCTCGTTCAAACGTTTTTTGCTTTTTAGTAAAAACCTGATCAAATTCTTCCGTAAGGTATATACGGCTGTATGTGCTAAATCTCTTAACACATATTCTGTCAAATTTCCGCGAATAAATACTTACGTAATTGTACTATTTGTATTGCTACTAGTAGAGGACAATACGGTGATCAGTTAATTTATAATTAAGCCAAGTCGTCTTTTATATTCCTGTTTTAGGTGTTTGCATTGTCAGCATGGGTGACTTCCAGCTAGGAAAACAATTTCGATATTGGGAAGAGTTTGAAAGTGCCCTTGCCATCTAGCTACCAGCAAGAAAAGTTGGTCCAATACACAAAACAGGTTCGCGAACTATTGTACAGGCGAAGAAACGCATCAAAGATGGACAAACTTTGTATGCTGAACGTCTGCAGTATGCATACGTCACGTTTGGCTGCAAACACTTCGGCAAACCACGACTTTCTGGGCATGGTGTCCGACCACACCAGAAGTAAGTATTTTTCGTACAGGTTTTTTGGGTAAGTAGTAGTAGTAAAAGCTTTATTTAATGATGGTGACCATGTCACGTTATATCGTGATTTTCAATGGACCATCTCACACTACATTCTTACATCAACATTTACACAGCTTTTATAAAATATACAATTCACAACAATAAAAATATAAATAATATAATACATTAAATAAATAAAAACAAATTAAATAATAAATGATTAATATTACACTACAAAAAAACAACATTATGAATACATTTACCAATTCTAGAAAGATTAAAGTCAATAATAATAGTCAATAAGATCAAGATGAATGAATTAAAACAATTCATCATTTAAAATAAATACTCATTCAGGCATATCAATTGAAAAGTGCAAACAATTGCATACATCCTTCTTGAGAAATTTTAAAAAGACTGTTTTAAAGGTATCTACGCTATTGGCATTCTGTATAGATTCCGGGATAGCGTCCCATAGTTTCGCACCCCTATAAGCAAATGTGCGCTGGCCTATAGCCAGGTTGTATTTGTGAACACGAATGTTTGTGCAGCCGCGGGTGTGATGATCATGTACACTACTGTTTAATGTAAATAGGTCTATAAGGTAGGCCGGGGCTTGCCCATGCATGATATTATACATTACTATGGCAGTGAATTATTTTATTACTGCATCGCTTGCAATATTTGATTTAATATTTTTTATGAAATGTGAAAGATTTTCTAACACAGAAACATTGTAAATACAAAATTGTTCGATGTGTGTGTGTGTGCGTGCGTGCGTGCGTGCGTGCGTGTGTGCTTGCGTGCGTGCGTGTGTAGAAAATGTTTTGTGACAAGTATCTTTGCCAAATGGTTAGAAGTTCAATCAAGAAAACTATTTAAATTTTTTGTTAATAGTTAAAGTTTAGACAAATATATAGTACGTCCCGAGATCAGATTTATGCTTCCTACGTAGATATCATGAGTCCTTTGACGCTTTTCCCTGTTCCGTACACGAGGTTTCGCTTAGGCTTTTTCCCCTTCATAAGTCAAAAGTGGACAGGGTATTAGTGCGTTAAATAATTTGTGTATGCATTTGTGATGGACGTTGCTAGGATTTAGTGTGTTCTGCATTACTATGTTCGATGTATTAATATGTAGGCAAGCATGTCGTGTATTATTATGTACCATCTGTGTATAATATGATTTCTGTATTGATATGTTGACTTCGAGATTTCATATAATATGTTTGTCAGAATATATGTTGTGAAAGGATTTTAGTTTTTTAATAGTTAGGCAAGTGTGATGTGTATTAGTATGTTATGTGTGTTACTATTTACGCCAGTGTTGAAATGCCAGGGTATGTATGTTTATAAGTTAATAAAAACTGTTCTATTGATTATGGACTGCATAATTGCGTTGTGTTAATAATATCTTATAATATATAACAGTATAATAACTAAGAGCGGTGGCAAAAATCAGAATAATTTATCAGAAGTTGTAACTGCACCTATCTAATTTAAAATTCGCATAGATAGACATTGGAATATCGAAGAATGTATTTACAACTACAAAGTCTACTTGCAAGGAAGTAGTAGAAAATTCATACACATAGTGAAACTTAATCAGAAATAGCACAAAAATACCTTTATTTCTATACAGAAACACCAAGTACCCAATAACATATCACTGGGGCCAAATTTGCAAAAGGCCGCACCAAACGCAGAGCCGGTTGCCTATGCGAGCTCTGCGAATAAGAAGCACCGCAAATGGCTGAGCCAGCTGACCGGCTGGGCTCTGTGAATAAGAAACGAATTCTAATTTGCAGGCCCGGGGCCGGTTTCATGAAGCGTACTTAAAGTTATGCTATTACTTAGCGTCATGTGTTTGATTAAACTCCTATGTTCGTGTATATTTAAAAAAAATCACGTCATTTACTAAGACAATCATCTTAGCGTTAAACACATTCTTAGCCGCTTCATGAAACAGGCCCTTGGGCTCTGCGAACTACGCTATAGCGTGCACATTCGCAGAGCCGGCTGGGCTCTGTGAATAAGAAACGACTTGTAATTCGCAGAGCTCAGCTCAGTGAATCAGAAATGTTTTTAATTCGCACAGCCCAGCCCTGCGAATAGCCACGTCCAAATGACTAACGGACGCTGTCACAGGGGCAACAGCGGTTGGAGAGCGGCTGGCAGGCGGCTGTCGTGTGCCGATGGGTGCCTCCTGACATCCGCTTAGATCGGGCCGAGGGTGGCGTACCTGCTGGGAAATGATATGTTCAAATACCATTGCGAGTACCACTTAAATCTGATTGATCATTGAATGGTCCAATGGTACTGAATGATATGTTCAGATACCATTGAGAGTACCACTGAGACACACAGGTGTTTCATTGAATGGTATATTGAAATACCATTGCGAGTACCACTGAAACCTTTCATTTATATATATACATAAATTATAAAATGTTTGCTTCCCACAGACATAACAAATTTCTGTCGTAAAACAGTTTCCTTTCCACGCAGAGGTCACGTCACTTACTCTTATACTTGGTCACAAATCTGAGACAGCAAATTATGAGTATGTACTCTAACTATAATGCTCGTATTACGACAATAAACGAAACATATTTAACTACTGGATATTATTTATCAGTACGTGATCTACTTGTGCCAAATATTATGCCTTACATATGCACATAAACATCACCCGGATAAAATGTAACGCCCGGTTAAATGTAAGCGCGACACCGTGGCTAAGCACTGGAAAAAAAGACAATAAAACTATAAAAGACCTGACGTTCGCCAAATATAAGTTTGTACAACTTCCTCGGAAAAATCGCCGCGGTGGTGATATCGGCCTTGTTTACCGATCGACCTTCAAGGTGGTTGTTAACCGACGTGATTATATGAAATCTTTCGAGTTCATGGATGTTGATGTTTCATCATCGGAGAAAGCCATGAAACTTGTAATCATTTACCGTCCACCTCGGTCGAAAAAGAATAAACATTCGCACGCTGACTTTCTCTTTGAATTTGCTGGTTTCGCTGAACACCCTGATGTCCTCCCGTTTTGCGATTGTCGGTGATTTCAACATCGACTGGGACGAGCGATCTGACAACAGTGTGAAACGTTTCGCCGACCTGTTTGAGTCACTCAACATCATTCAACATGTTCAAGTTCCAACACACATCGACGGTCACACCATTGATCTGATCCTCACTATATCCGGAAACCACGGCATAACTTCAACAAAAACATCGTTGCTGCTACATGTCTAATCATATGTGGGTGGAATGTGACGTCGATATGGAGAAACCGGTCGTTCTGCGGAAACCGATCACATACCGAAAGTATAAAACATTGACGAGGCTGCGTTTGGTAATGACATCGCATCGTCGCTTCTGACCACAGTTCCGTCTGTCATACGAACAACGACTGAACTTGCAGATCAATACAATATGGTTTTTACCAAACTTATCGAGAAGCACGCACCACTACAGATGTGTCGTATCGCTGATCGTCCACTCGCACCTTGGTACAACGAGAAGGTGATCAAAGCCAAGCAAATTCGACGAACGCGTGAACGGAAATGGCGCCACACATCACTTCATGCAAGTGCATCGCGAAATGTATAAGACACAGTGCGCACACGTAAAGAGGAAAATCAAAGAAGCCAAGTCTGACCACTATGCTTCTGAGATATAACAGTGCGGGAGTGAGTTTGCTAAACGGGCAGCTGCAGCGGAGAAAGTCCCAATATCTACCAGGTAACGACAATATCCAAATTCTCGCAACTAGTTTCTCAAACTTATTCTCTGCGAAAATCGAGATAATTCGTGTGGCGCTACATACCCAGTCTACACTCACGTCCACCACGACCCCAGTCCGCCATCCTGCACCCTGCGTGTCACAACTTCACTCATTTCCGATTGTGACTACATCAGACATCCGCAATCTGCTCAACAAGTCACCAACAACATCGTGCGCGTTCGATCCCCTAACAACATGGCTGCTAAAAGAAGTCAGTGACAACTTACCGTTCCTGGCGCAACTCGTCAACTCATCTATAGCAACTGGTGTTGTTCTATGCTGCCTGAAACATGTCAACGTCACCCCTGTGCTTACGAAGGCAAATCTCGATCAGGACAATATGGACAGTTATAGACCGATATAAAACCTGTCTTTTGTGTCAAAGCTTCTCGAAAGATACGTTGCACGCTGTCGATCTGGTCGACCACATGACTGATAACATAACTCTTGAATGATACCAATCATCCTACAAATCGCATCACTCCACGGAAACTGCGCTAGTTCTGGTACAGAATGACATCCTCGAGGCGCTGGACCGGCGGTATGGAGTCATCCTGGATCTACTTGACATGTCGGCCGCCTTCGACACAGTTGACCATGAAATCCTGCTCAGCCGATTAGAACAACTCTTCGGAATGGCTGGTTCCGTGATGGCATGTATGCGATCATATCTAACCGACCGGTCACAGTCAGTAAATATACCAGGTGGCGCTTCCAGCAAAATTAGCGTCACTTGTGGCGTCCCTCGAGGATCGTTGCTGGGGGCCTCTGTTGTTCTATGCGCACTCAGCACCTATCGGTGATATCACCAGAAGACACAACCTGGGCTTCCATCTCTGCGCGGACAATACCCAGCAAAACATCAAATTTGAGATGACCGAAACCAACAGAATGTTGTCTCTACGCCGAATTGAGCACTGCATCAACGACGTCCGCGTGTGGATGGTAGATAATCGACTAAAGGTGAGTGATAACAAAACGGTCGCACTTGTGTTAGCATCACGAAATAATCAAGCGAAACACAACACCACCGTGATCACAATTGGCGACTGCGACATAACACCAAGTCCTACTGCAAGACACGTCGGCGTTGTATTCTACTCGGAAATGTCGATGGTCAGTCATGTAAAGCACATGTGCTGCGTAGCCTACTATCATCTGAAGAACATTGGGTCGATCCGATGGTGCCTAACACAGAAAGTCGCAGTCCGTCTTATGTACTCTCTTGTTATATCTAGAATTGACTACGCGAACTGTCTGCTATATGACATCCCCGACTGCCTAATCAACAAGCTGCACACAAAGAGTGCAACATGCTGCTCCTCGGCTGGTGGTCCGCTGCCACAGGTGGGACCATATCACCGCGGTACTCAAGAAAGTGCACTGGCTTCCCGTAAAGCAACGCATTCATTACACAATTCTGCTACTGACGTTTCGTGCTCAGCACGCGGACTGGTACCAGCTTACATCACCGACCTACTCCACGAACAAAGAGCTACTCGAGTGTTGCATTCAACTATAAACAATGACTTGTACGTGCCACCATCTCGCAGCCGAAACGGCGTCAGAACTTTCTATTTCTATGGAATTCACTTCCAAGCGAGATAATAATAATAATATAATAACAATATAATAATAATAAGTCACTTCTAACGCGCCAATATCCTCAAACAGTCCGAGCTCAGTGGCGCACCAAAACCAAAGGATTAAGCATTCTCGTACTCGTGTGCTAGGCGAAAGTCGTCAACAGATGGATGGTTGTGCTAGGAAGCTAGGGGATAGGCGATATTGAAAAGATAGGTTTTGAGGTGACGACGAAATGTAACAATATTTTTTGCCGATTTAACATTAACGGGAAGCGAATTCCATATAGTTGGCGCGGCAACTGAAAAAGCTCGAGTTCCAGCCTTTGTCTTAACTCTAGGAACAGATAGCAACTTCGAACTAGACGACCGAAGTTGCCTGGCTTGTCTAGCTGGTGTGAGCATTGAGTGTAAATAACTAGGTCGTTTGGATGAAAGGGCTTGGTAGGTGATTGTGCAGATCTTAAACATAATGCGATATCGCACGGGGAGCCAATGCAGTGATTTTAGAAGTGGCACTGAGCGGGAGAATCGAGGAGATTGTGTGACTACTCTTGCTAAACAATTTTGGACACGTTGCGTTGTAGTTTTGCAATATCCTTGATAGCAATATCATGAAGGAGGTAATTGCAATAATCTAATCTGCTGCTAACAAGAGCTGTTGCGATAGTCTTAGCGACAGAAAGCAACATGTGTCGGCGAATGCGGCGAATATAATAAAAAACAGCAACGGCACGTTTGGGATATGTGTTGTCTGAAATTGAAGTCGCAATCAAAGGTCACTCCTAGATTCCGTACTGATGCTGCTGGTGTGATATTTTGATTCAGGATGCATGTTGGGAAAAAGACATTAAGTTTACCCCGCTGCATTGGAGTACCAATTACAATGAATTCAGTTTTGTCTGCATTTAATTTTAATTTGCTATCGGTCATCCATAAGAAAACATCTTGGACACAATCGTTGAGTCGGTTTAGGGAGTGACTTGTATCGGGCGTGGCCAAGGAAATGTAGATATGTGTGTCATCTGCATAAAGGTGATGATCCAAGTTATGACTTTGGATTACAGAGCTGTGTGGCGTAGTGTAGAGAATTAAAAGCAAAGGCCCAAGAACGGAACCCTGGGGAATGCCACATGAAGTGGGGAGTGAGGTTGAAAAGTAATTATCTATCTTTATAGATTGATGTCTGTTGGTTAGATATGAAGAAAACCAGGTCAGAGCTGTGCCAGATATGCCATACCACATTGATAAACGTTTGACAAGAGTGTTGTGATCAATGGTATCAAAGGCGGCAGACAGATCAAGCAAGGTAAGTGCTGTTACTTTGCCTTTATCAATGTATAATATAACATCATTATGTACTTTTAGTAGAGCAGTCTCTGTAGAATGAAATTGTTTGTATGCTGATTGGAGCACACTGTATAAACAAGTTGAGCTGATATGACACCTTAGACTGCTTGTTACGACTTTCTCAAGTATCTTAGAAATAAAGCTAAGATTATAAATTGGCCTATAATTTCTGAAATCATCTTTTGGCAAATAAGTCTTCTTGAGAACAGGATTTACATGTGCATGTTTAAAATCATCTGGGAATTTACCCGAACTCAGTGATAAATTTATGATATTTGTTATTGTACCAAGTAAAGAGTCAATACATGCTTTTAGTAGAATGGTTGGTAATAGATCGAGATCGCATGACTTATTTGGGGAGGACATTATTATTTTCCTCACTTCATCAACTGTGGCTGGCTCAAACAAAACAAGTGGAGAATTTACTTGTGGGGAGTCCACATTTACAGTACTTAAAATGTGACATGGTAAAGCAGAACATATAAGACTTATTTTATCTTTGAAATGACTAGAAAACGAGTCACACGGAGATTTGACTGACACATGACTAGATAGAGATGGAGGCGGCCGTCTGTGTAAAATATGATTTATACAGTTCCATAGCTGACGTGAGTTATCAGAGTTACTTGAGAGCATGTTTGTGTAATAATTTGATTTAGCGTTGGCCATTTGTCTGTTGCAGTAGTGACACTGTTTAGAATATCGTGATTTGTCCAAAGGCGAGCGTGATTTGCGCCATACACATTCAAAATATCGCCGGCGCTTTTTAGATTGTAAACTTTCAGGAGTCATCCATGGAGCATGTGGTTTTTGGGACACAGATTTATATTTCAGGGGTGCATGTTTATTAAGTAAATCTTTGAGTACTTGACAATACACACTTGACAGTCGACACAGATCTGACAGATTTTCTTTGGGGTTACTGATGAGGTCGGATTTAAGGATGTCTGTCATTAATGCAGCAATGTTAATCTTACGGATCGGTCGGTAAAACACGTTGTGTTTGGACTCTACGGGAATTCTAGGAACTTTGAGATCAGCAATGATAGTGTGGTGGTCTGATAAACCATCTGAAGCAGTAGGTGTCTGAATATTGTTACAATCTTAACGGATGATTAAGAGATCGAGCCAGTGGCCATGTATGTGTGTTGAGAAGATAACGTGTTGTTTCATGTCATAGGATCCCAGAATGTCATTAAATGTACTTGTTGTTGATGAAGTTGTGTCCAGAACTCCAGATGAAGATTAAAATCACCGAGTACATACAATTCTGAATAAATAGTTGCCAGATTTTCAAGTAGATCCTGGAATTCTTAAAAGAAATGGGCAGGGTGTCCTAAAGGGCGATAAAGACAACCTGGTGCCATGTGACTTTCAAAAGACTTTTGAAAACCCATCTTTTCCGGGTTGCTTACGCAACATAGGCGCCACCAGTCAGTTTAGTCAGCTTATTGTTTTAATTATTCATTATCTTGTACATATTTTTAAACTAATTTCACACAATATTGACTGATTTATTACCGTTAATTGTAACGATCATCTTTAGCTGTAACTTATTCTTTTTAATTTGTGTATATATTGTCATTTATTTTAACTAATTGAATATTATTAATTTTATGTAACTTATTAATGTTCTGCATATATAAATAAATAAATATATATATATATAATATCTAATTATGTATTCCAAGCGCCTCCAAATGGATTTATCTAGATTTATGGCGCTTTATAAGTGTTCTTCTTTTTATTGTTATTATTATATCTTAATACCGTACCTTCCGCTTGGATACACGATCAATATCAAGTTGTTTTATTTTGCAGTCACCCAGCCGTCGGACATGTAATCTCAATTAAGTTTCTGACGGTCTACATCAACTAGCTACATACTATGTTCGTATCTTGCGGTGCCAGTGTGGATAATTCAGGCCTGTTAAAATGTTAGAGCTGATACCGTTAGACCTGTGCATATGTAGCGAGACACTTCCGCTAACACAAAGAGTCCGCTTGAGGGGATTAAACAATGAACATTCCCCGTCTTCCGGTCTAGAAATCTAGATAAATCCATGTTAAGCGTTGTGTTTGTAAAGCTTTTAAGATGAGTGGTTTTTTTAAGCGCGTTTGCACAACTTTGACCGATGTACAGGCTTTGCGATCCTTGTATATATCTCTAGTTAGAGGCCAGTTGGAGTATTGCAGTGTTATCTGGAATCCCTGGCAACGTACATTTATTGACAAAATCGAACGAGTTCAAAAGAAATTAATTAAATATCTATGTTACAAATCAAAAATGCAGTACTCCTCTGACAGTTATCCTGAGCTTTGCCATCATTTTAGAGAACCTTCCCTTCAACATCGTAGGCAAGTTGCAGATCTTATGTTTTTACACAAGTGTGTGCACGCCCAACTAGACTCGTCCTATCTGGTAGGGGCTGTCCAATTTCACTGTCCTTCACGATCTCTACGAAACTACATCCCTTTTAGAGTTTCTAATAGCAGAATCAACATTAGAAAACACTGTGTTTTGAATAGATGTATGACTACTTTCAACACATTGTATTTAAGTGATCCAACTTATGATATATATTCAGGAGCTGAACCATTTATATCCTCAATTCAAAAACATTTCTATGTATAACAGATGTGTGCTTGGTATATTTGATGTTGATATTGTGTGGCTTTTATATCCTTATTATTGCTATTGTTTTTATTATTCTATTATTGTTTTATTATTTATATGTATTGTTTCAGTTATCAGTCCTGTTACTGGGTCCACTGGACCTTGGAATCTGAATAAATACAATACAATACAATACTATACAATACAGTATGCTTGCAATGGTTAGAGTTAGCAACTACGGTGTTATGAATATACCAAATATTATGATGTTATAATGCATAAATCATCAATAAACTCTTTGGTATTTTATTAAGAAACCGTGCTTTCATCCTTAACAGTTTGCAGGAAACACAATATTTTATGGCCTCGTCGCATAACGCTTCCTTGTACATGCGCTCGCAAATTTATTTGACATGGATGTCATCAAAGTAATAAAGTATTCTCATAAAGGTGTAAGAAGAAATAGGTAAAATGTAAAGCGCATACAGAGGTTATTAGGACTGGATACTGCGCTTCATAAAACAAACCTTCTAATACACAAAAAGCCTTCATTTGGTATTCGACACATATGTCCAAATTATCGGAGTCTTCTATGTCTAATGACATCTGAGATTTTTGGTATATTCGTCAATAATTTTATTTAATATTAAATGCTATTGAATGTTGGTTGAAACATATTATAGAGCAAACAAATCAAAACAAGTCATTAATCAAAATCAAGTCATGTGTGCAATTCACGAAGGTGGAAAGTGTATGTAATGGCATAATAAAACGAAAAAAACGTGTTTGGAATGGAGTAAATATGAAGTTGTAAACACAAAATAATGTTCGTGGGCATATCATCCGCTCGTGTTTTGGGTAGGTTTGACATGTACACGACCCCTCTCTCTCTCTCTCTCTCTCTCTCTCTCTCTCTCTCTCTCTCTCTCTCTCTCTCTCTCTCTCTCTCTCTCTCTCTCTCTCTCTCTCTCTCTCTCTCTCTCTCTCTCTCTCTCTCTCTCTCTCTCTCTCTCTCTCTCTCTCTCTCTCTCGCTCTCTCTCCAATCAACCATAATATAATGATTGGCTTAAAATATGTTGTGTCACCAAAATGCACCATTTCAAGTGTTTTGTAAATACAATCGACTTTCACCCTCCTCCCCAACCCGACAGTGCTTACTTTTGGTCACTAAGTGGTGTATTTATAACTGAAATAATAAAATATACATTACTTTTAAAGTTGTCTTTATAAATTACAACCAAATATTTTACAACATAATTTTTGCAGTTGAGAAAAACAAATTATAGTGTATCGGAGATTTTGCCTTACTAGAAATTTGTATTTAGCGCAGTTATGGACGATCTCATAATACAATTTTAAGTAAATTGGTCAATGCATATCAATATATAATATTAGTGACACAAATTCAATCCATTCTTGTCAGTCTGTTCTCCAAATGTCATACAATTGTACTATTCTTAATTAGTTCCCTTTTGCAACAGTGTGCTCTTCTCTACACATTAACATATCCACCCATGATAATATTAAACAATAGATACTACAATTTTTAAAATTAAGAAACAGGATTAGCACATGAACGGCAGAAGCAAGAAAAAAGAATGACGCTGCAAATGTTTTTTTGAGTTTTGTTCTGATGTAGTGTGTGGCAATGTGCGTTGTTGTATGTCCGTGTCTGTCTCTCTGTCTGTCTGTCCGTCCGTCCGACTGTCTCTCTGTCTGTCTGTCCGGCTGCCTGCTGGCTATAGGTTTATCTACCAATCCCTGCCACAGTATTTGCCACTCTGTATATCTTCTCTCTCCTTTCTGCCAGCCAGCCAGCCTGCTGACTGTACGATTGCCTTCCTATATCTGCGTCTACCTCTGCCTTTGCCTCTGACACGGTCTATGTCTCTGTTCCTGGCTCTTTCTCTCCCTTCTCTTTGCCTATGCCACTGCGTCTCTGTCTGTGTCTACTCTCACGCTCTCTCACGCTCTTCCTCTCTCTTTCTCGCTAGCTCTCTCGCTCTTGCTCTCCCTCTCTCTCTCCCTCTAATTCTCCCTTCACCCTCTCCCCTCCCTCTCACTCCCTCTCGCTATCTCGGTCGCAAGCTCTCTCACACTTCCCTGCTCTCTTACTCCATCCTGCTCTTTCCCAGTTATATTAGTAGGGGCCGTCCCCCATACTTGAGCAAACAAAGTTAATTAAATAAAAAAATATATAATGATTAGCTTAAAATTATGTAGTGTCACCAAAATGCACCATTTCAAGTGTTTTATAAATAATATCCACAGTCACCCTCCTTCCCAATCCGATAGTGCTTCCTTTTGGTCACTAAATGACTTAAATAATAAAATATGTCCAAATTATCGGAGTCTTCTATGTCTGATGACATCTGGGATTTTTGGTATATTCGTCAATAATTTTATTTAATATTAAATGTTATTGAATGTTGGTTGAAACATATTATAGAGCAAACAAATCAAAACAAGTCATTAATCAAAATCAAGTCATGTGTGCAATTCACGAAGGTGGAAAGTGTATGTAATGGCATAATAAAATGAAAAAAACGTGTTTGGAATGGAGTAAATATGAAGTTGTAAACACAAAATAATGTTCGTGGGCATATCATCCGCTCGCGTTTTGGGCCGGTTGACCTGTACGACCCCACAAAGAATCTGTAACATTACAATGATAATACATTATGTAACCCTGGCGGAATTGCTTCGTGCAAGCGGTTGCATAGACTATTGTTATGTCAGCTAGTCGCCAGACGCGCTGGCAGGGTAACTGGAGCCACACCTAGTCGCAGTTTGCTAGGGATTATGGACGTGTCCACAAAGATATACGAGCAGTTCTCTCGGCTCCGTATTACGAGTATCAATATACACGGCCCGGTGAGTTATTTTTGTTCATGTTTGTATGCTATATATAACAGTTATATTATTAGAATAATGCATGACTTAAATTGTTTCTTGTTGCCCCATCACCCGTCACTTCAGGCATACCAGCTATAGTATGACGAGTGTACCAGTGTTGTGTCTTATAATGTTAAATTGTGTTCACAGACGACGTACATATTTAGAAAGCATTTTAACTAATTATTGTGATGTATAGGTACGTCATGTGCATACGTTTGACTTTATATGATGTGATAATTACTAGTTAAAGGAAGTACTTAGCTAAAACAAGTTTCTCCGACTCTTTGTTTGTACAAGTTCAGATAAGTATCTATAGGGTGACTAATTATTAGATGCGGTTTAACACGTCTAATATGATTACAGCCGACGCAGCTATGTAATTAATTTATGTAGCGTTGGTTGCTTGATTACACTGTTGCGATGTTGTAGTTACGCTGTCTCTGTAACTGTCCCTATCTGTCTCTTCCACCACGCCCGCACACTCCGCAGAGACAAGAAAATCCACAGCACATGGACAACCAACAGCATCATCTACGTCAAGAAAACAGAAACATCCTCTCCAATTCAAATCCGTGGACAAGCTGACTTCAACAAACTATAAACAATGACTGACAACAATAACAGGGATATAAATCCAACATATGATGTGGATATAAATCCAGTATATGATGCCAATAATGGTAAGAATACACTACGTCTACAACATGATCTTAGCCTGACAGATGATGTTGATTTATTAGGACATGATGTTAATCTAAATGTATTTCAACTCCAAGAAGACAATGCACATGAGCTTGGTCCAATAATTGATCCCAATAATAACTTTTGTAATGATAACTCACCTTGTCAATATTATTCAAATCCACGATGGAGAGGTATCTCCAATAATATTAATGATAAACAACGGTTTAAATTAATTCATTTCAATGCAAGAAGTCTAAATGCAAATTTCAAACAAATTGAGAGCTACATTCATGCTTCTGATATAGTATTTGATGTAATTGCCATCTCGGAAACTTGGAATGATCCTAAAGCAATGCAACACCATAACCTACCTATGTATAAGTCTTTTCATGTCTGTAGAGAAAATGTTAGAGGAGGTGGTGTTGCTATTTACGTACATACCAGTATTAACTGCACTCAAATTGAAAGTAAATCTTTATCAATAAATGATATCCTTGAAAGTATCACAGTGGAATTGATAATAGAAAACCAAAAAAATATAACAGTAGGTTGTATCTACCGCAAACCAGGATCTAACATAGACATCTTCTGTGAAAACATCACAAACATCTTTGGAAACACGCACACCAACAAGACACTGTTTCTATGTGGAGATTTTAATGTAGACATCTTAAAACATGACAACCATTTAGGTACAAAACATTTTATTGACACCATGTATAGCTTAGGCCTGTATCCTCTTATCACTAAGCCAACAAGAATTACTCGAGATTCAACCACTCTGATTGACAACATTTTTACAAATGCCATAAACAAGCGAACTACAAATGGTATTTTAATCAGCGACATAACTGACCATTTTCCAATATTTACACTATGTGAATATGAAATAACTAAAAGGAAAACAGAAATACACAAAAAAGTACGAAATCATAAAAATACAAATTCTTTTATAGCAGATTTAAGAAGTGAAACATGGGAAAATGTATTTAGCACAAAAGATGTTGAAGTAGCTTATGGTATATTTATTGATACATTTATGGAAAAATATGATAAACATTGCCCAGTCAGAAAAATAACCAAACAACATGTAATCAGTGATAAGCCATGGTTCACAACTGGATTGAAAAATGCTTGTCACAAGAAAAACCACTTGTATAGAAAATTTCTAAAAAATAGATCACAAGAAACGGAACATTGTTACAAAAATTATAAAAATAAACTAACTACAATACTAAGAAATGCAGAAAAAGAATACTATAGAAAACTATTGGATGACCAAAAACAAAACAGTAAAGAAACTTGGAACATCTTAAATACGCTTATTAATAAAAGGCAAAATGAATCTACTTATCCTGAATATTTTGTAATGGAGGGTAGAAAAATTACCAACAAGAAAGACATTGCAGATGGATTTAACATTTTCTTTTCAAACATTGGCAAAAAACTAGCTGCTAAAATAGATCCACCGGTAAATGGTGCCTCATTTCATGACTATCTTCAAAACAAAAATAAAAATAGCATGTTCTTAAATCCAGTAAGTGAAGAAGAAGTCAGTAGGATCATCGGAGCATGTAAAAACAAAACCTCAACAGACAGTAATGATATAAGTATGAATATCATAAAGAAAGTTATGCAATCAATTATTATGCCATTAACAGCAATATTTAACATGTCGAGTTTTTCCTTCTAGAATGAAAGTAGCCAAAGTCATACCTATATTTAAAAATGGTTCAAGAACAGAATTTAACAACTACAGACCAATATCCTTGTTGTGTCAATTTTCCAAAATACTTGAAAAACTCTATAATAAAAGACTCGAAGAATTTATTGATAAAAATGATATCTTATCCAACAGTCAATACGGCTTCCGATCCTCAATGTCCACCTCACATGCATTGATTGACCTGGTTGAAGAAATTAGTACATCATTAGATAAAAAAAATACACACTTGGCATTTTTGTTGATTTAAAGAAAGCATTTGACACCGTAAATCATTCAATACTAATAAAAAAACTAAATTTCTATGGTGTTCGTGGTGTGGCTGAGAAATGGGTAGAAAGTTATCTACGCAACAGAAGTCAATTTGTCAAAATAGATGAATGTTCATCTAATCTCCTAAATGTGTCATGTGGAGTAGTACCACAGGGGTCTGTGCTAGGCCCAAGACTGTTCATTTTATATATTAATGACATATGTAATGTATCAGAACTTCTTAAATTTGTGCTGTTTGCAGATGATACCAACATATTATATTCTGACACGGATGTACATAGACTAAAACATGTTGTTAATTGTGAACTAGATAAACTATATACATGGTTCACCGTTAACAAATTGTCTCTGAATATATCAAAAACCAACTACATTATCTTTGGTAACCGTAAGATAAATATTGACTTAGATATAAAATTTTGCAATCACAGAATTAATAGAGTTAACATGACAAAATTCCTTGGAGTAAACATTGATGAAAAACTTACCTGGAAATATCATATAAACAGTGTGAAGACTAAGCTATCTAGAATAGTTGGAGTAATGTATAGAGCAAGTCATATCCTAGGAAACAAAAGTTTACTTACTTTATATTATTCACTCTTCTTACCAATAATGAGTTACTGTTGTGAAGTTTGGGGAACTACATATATCACCAATGTACATTGTATTACAATCTTACAAAAGAGGGTGATTAGACTGATATATGGTGTTGATAGGCTTCATCATACCAATACGTTATTTAATAGATGTAGAGTACTAAGATTTCAAGACTTAATAGATTTTAAGATCTTGTCAATTATGTATAAAGTGTATAACAATTTACTAGTACCTGTCAATGTGCAGTGTTTGTTTACTAAACAAACTTCCTCACACTCCTCCCGAGTTCAATATCAATATGTCCGACAATGTGTTCGAACTAACGTTAAACTAAAGTGTTTAGCAATCTATGGTGTAAAACGCTGGAATTCATTACCTTCCAGTACTACAATGGTGTCAACATTTCATGCATTTGTTTGTAAATTAAAAAGGAACATGATCGAGAAATATAACTAAAAATAGGTCATTGGTCAAAAACTGTATATTCAATTCTAACTTGCACTAAACTGTTATCAATAAGTGAGCATATCGCAACTAAAAATATAAATTATTAATTGTCAAATAAATACTACTATCAATGTGTTATTTTTTTAATTTATATTATAATAGCCAATAATAACTAACATTGTACTATTATGTAATATCTGCCATATTCCACGTGTTGTATGTAAATAATTCTTAGGGGTATACAAATACAAGAGTTTCTTCAGTATACCCCTTTTTTCTGACATACTCATTCTGATATACCATATACACTGTATGTATCTTTTGTTGGAAAAATAAACATTTACTACTACTACTACTATATGTATGTTTTCTCCCCGTCTCTCCTTCTTCAACTCTCCCTGTCTCCCCGAATCTCTCTCTCGCTCCTCCGTCCTCTGTGTTGGCCTGTTAGAACATCATTCCATAAATCTGTTAGACATACAGGCGGACTGGCGTCTCTCTTTTTCTCTCGCTTTCGTGCTCTCTCTCTCTACAAAATATAATGATTGGTTTAAAATATGTTGCGTCACAAAAATTCACTATTTCAAGTGTTTTGTAAATACAATCGACTTTCACACTCCTCCCCAACCCGACAGTGCTTAATGTTGGTCACTAAATGGTATATTTATAACTTAAATAATAAAATATACATTACTTTTGAAGTTGTCTTTATAAATTACTACCAAATACCTTACAACATAATTTTTGGAGTTGACAAAAACAATTATAGTGTATCGGAGATGTTGCCTTAGTAGAAATTTGTATTTAGCGTAGTTACGGACGATCTCATAATACAATTTTAAGTAAATTGGTCAATGCATATCAATACATAATATTATTGACACAAATTCAATCCATTTTGCCAATCTGTTCACCAAATGTCATACAATTGTACTATTCTTAATTATTATTCCCTATTGCAACAGAGTGCTCTTCTCTACGCATTAACATATCCACCCATGATAAGATTAAACAATATATACTACCATTGTTAAAATTAAGAAACAGGATTAGCTCATAAACGGCAGAAGCAACAAAAAGGAATGGCGCTAAAATGTTTTTTTTTGAGTTTTGTTCTGATGTAGTGTGTGCCAATGTGCGTTGGTGTATGTCCGTGTCTGTCTGTCTGTCTGTCCGTCCGCCAGTCCTTCCTTCCGTCCGTCCGATTGTCTGTCTGACTGTCTGTCAGGCTGCCTGCTGGCTGTATGCTTATCTACCAATCCCTGTCACAGTATATGTCACTCTGTATCTCTTCTCTCTCCTGTCTTCTGCCAGCCAGCCTGCTGACTGTACGTTTGCCTTCCTATATCTGCCTCTACCTCTGCCTTTGCTTCTGACACGGTTTATGTCTCTGTTCCTTGCTCTTTCTCTTCGCTCGCCTTGCCTCTGCCACTGCGTCTCTGTCTGTGTCTGCTGTCTGTATGTATGTCTCTCTTTCTCTCTCGCTCTCTTTTTCTCGCTAGCTCTCTTGCTCTCTCTTTCACGCTAGCTCTCTTACTCTCCCTCTCCCTCACAGCCACACCTAGTCGCAGTTTGGGATCATGGACGTGTCCACAAAGATATACGTACAGTTCTCTCGGCTCCGTATTACGAGTATCAATATACACGGCCCGGTGAGTTATTTTTGTTCATGTTTAAATGCTATATATATATAATAGTGATATTATTAGAATAATGCTTCACTTAAATTGTTTCTTGTTGCCCCATCACCCGTCACTTCAGGCATGCCAGCTATAGTATGACGAGTGTACCAGTGTTGTCTTATAATGTTAAATTGTGTTTATAGACGACGTACATATTTAGAAAGCATTTTAACTAATTATTGTGTTGTATAGGTACGTTATGTGCGAACGTTTGACTTTATATAATGTGATAATTACTAGTTAAAGGAAGTACTTAGCTAAAACAAGTTTCTCCGACTCTTTGTTTGTACAAGTTCAGATAAGTATCTATAGTGTGACTAATTATTAGATGCGGTTTAACACGTCTTATATTAGAACAGCCGACGCAGCTTAGTAATTAATTAATGTAGCGTTGGTTGCTTGATTACACTGTTGCGATGTTGTAGCCACGCTGTCTAACTGCCCCTATCGTCCCTATATGTCTGTTTCTCTCCCCGTCTCTCCTTCTTTAACTCTCTCTGTCTCCCCGAATCTCTCTCTCGCTCCTCTATTCTCTGTGTTTGCCTGTTAGAACGTCAGTCTATAAATCTGTTAAACAGACAGGCGGAATGGCGGACTGGCGTCCGGACAGTCCGCCTGTCTGTTTGCTTGCCTGTCGACGTGCCTGGTTGCCCGCCGGCATACCGCCTTCACTGCTTGTATATTTCTCTGACTGTACGTCTGCCTCTATGCCGGTCTGTCTGTCTGACTGTCTGTGTTTCTTGCGGTATGGCCTCCACGCTTGTATACAATATTCTAAATGAGGCCTAACTATTGTTTTGTACAGCGGTATTATTAGTTCTTTTTCTTTATATGCTATATTTCGCCTAATCAATCCAAGGATTTTATTTCCTTTTGAAGCTGCAATTCCACACTGCTCTGAAACCTTCATGTCAGCACTAATTGTCAGCCCTAAGGCTTTTTCTTTTACAGTAGTATTTAGTACAATTCCCCCCATTGTATATTCTACATATTCGTTCCCATGTCCTGTGTGAAGACATTTACATTTCCCAAAATTGAACAACATTTGCCACTTTTCAGACCATTTGATCAACCTGTCAAGATCATCTTATAAATGCTGTCTATCTCCATCACTTTTAATCCTTCTAAACACTTTTGTATCATCTGCAAATTTCAACACCTTGCTAGCTATATCATCGTCCAAATCGTTTATATATATTAAGAATAATATAGGTCCCAGTACTGATCCCTGTGGAACCCTACTCAAAACTGATTTCCAGTTTGAAGCCTCCCCATCGACAATTACCCGCTGTCTTCTGTCAATCAGCCATTTTTCTATCCAGTTAATTATACCATTTCCTATGCCATGGGCCTTTAATTTAAGCAGTAATCTCTGACGTGGCACTTTGTCGAAAGGTTTTTGAAAATCTAAGTAGATGATATCTACTTGTGAACCATCATCTACCCACTTAGTGATATCTTCCAAAAAACATAACATATTTGTTAAGCATGACCTCGCTTTTAGAAACCCTTGTTGAGATGGGTTTATCAAGTTATGTTTAACAAGAAAATCCACCATGTGATCTTTAATTAGTCTTTCTAATAATTTACAAATCACCGATGTTAAACTAACTGGTCTATAATTATTTGACTTATTTCTCGAACCTTTTTTGAATAACGGTATGTTTGCTTCTTTCCATTCTAAAGGAACCCCTCCCTCTTCTAATGACAAGTTGAAAACTGTTGCAAGCGGTATGCTAATTTGTTCTACAATTTCCAATAGTAGTTTGGGTGGAATACCATCCACCCCAGGTGATTTATTATCCTTCATAGCCCCGATTTTCTTAGCTACCATTTCTGGGGTTACAATTAACTGTCTTAAATAGTCTGATTCTGCCCCCTTGAACTTAGCCTCTGGTACTGGCAGTGAACTAGTGTCTTCTCTGGTAAACACTGAACTAAAATACTCATTCAGGTCTTCTGCCATTAAGAATCCTTCTGATATTATATTTCCAGCACTATCTTCTAGAGGTCCGACCTTATCCTGAACTTTCTGTTTGCTTCGAACATATGCATAAAAACTCTTGCTGTCATGTTTTATATTACAAGCTAATTTATGTTCATAGCTTCTCTTTGAATTTCTAATTTCAGCTATAGCTTGGTTTAGTGCTTCTTTATAAAAGTTGTAGTCTTCGTCATTTCCAGTACGTCTATATGACTTCCACATCATTTGTTTATACTTAATTTTTCTAATGGCTTCTTTCGATGAGTGTTTCTTTTTGGACCGTTTCCCGTGTTTTTTTAAGGGAACAAATTTGACGATGATGCATTCAATTTCACTTTTAAAAATATTCCAGCATTCTGTTGCTGTCTTATTCTTCAGTGTGTTATTACAGTCTATGTTTGCTAAATATTTCCTTATGTCCTTATATTTACCTTGGTGGAAATTTCGCCTCTACTGCTTTTTACTATTCCTTTCTTATTTTACTTTGATGGTAAAATGTATCTGGTTGTGATCACTATTCCCTAGTGGCTCACATACCCTGACATTGTCAACTAATTCATTCTGTGAGGACAAAACTATGTCTAACACATTCTCTCCCCTGGTTGGTTCTAGCACATATTGAGAAAGGAAACTATCTTGTACCAAAACTAAAAACTTGTGGTCCTCGCTACCCATGCTCTGTAGAGATTTCCATTTTATATGCCCATGGTTGAAATCTCCCATAATAACACAGTCCCGTTTGCTCACTTCCCTTATAGCGTTTTGTATTTTTTCATTCTCTTCTATGCTTATGTTTGGACTTCGATAAACTAGTCCAACCGTTAACGTTGACTTTCCTGTAACTATGTTACACCAAACAGCTTCTTCGCAATCTGCTTCTCTGTCTAATTTTATTTCATCAGCCTGGATAGATTCTTTAATATATAAAATAACTCCACCTCCCCTTCTTCCTATTCTATCTTTCCTAAACATTACATATCCTGTCAGTCCCAATTCGGCATCTGATACATCGGTGGTTGCCCATGATTCGGTTATACCTATTATGTGAAGGTCAATATCTTCTACCATAATGTTTAGTTCATTTCTTTTGTTTACTATACTCCTTGCATTTAAACAAACACATTTATATCCAGCTTCAGAACAGTTTTTCAAAGTGTTCTTTGCTGTCTTTTTCTATGCCTCCAGTTTGAGGCTTCTCTGCGAGTCCCCCCTGCGAATTTAGTTTAAATATATGCAACCTGTCCCACTGTCAACAGATCTCAGCAGATTCTCTGAGAATACTGCTGCCCCCTTTCCACTTAGATGGAGGCCAGCCTCCATCTCTCATGTACATATCTTCTCTCCCAACAACAATAAATCTATGAATCCCACGCCCTCTTCTTCACACATCTGCTCAACTAGTGCGTTGATCGCCATCCTCTTACAGTTTCTGTATGATGCCCCCCTTCCTCCCATTACTGGAAAAATTCCTGAGAGAACAACCTGTTCCATTCTTGTGTTCTTTAGCTTCCTTACTAGTTGTCTGTACTTCTGAACTATCCCAGTTGTTCCCTCCTTGTCTGCATTGTTTGTCCCAACGTGTACTAGTATAGACCCTCCCTTGCCATGCCCCAATACCTTCTCTACCCTTTCGGTCACACGCTCTATCCTAGCCCCTGGTAGACATACAACAACGTCCTTCTCCTCGCATATAGTCTTGTCTGTTTTTCTAAGAATTGAATCGCCCATAAACACTCTCTCTTTTCTCCTTGCCCCATCAATCACTGCCTCGGAGTAGATCCTCCTGTTTGCATATGTCTGGTTGTTGTCTTTTCCTTTTGCCCTCTTCTCTCCTGTCACATTCTCTTCCATTCCCTTCTTTCCTGTCGCGTTTTCTCTTGTCCCCTTTCCTCCTGTCATCTTCTCTTCTAGCACATTTACTCTCACTTCCTTTCGTCCCTTCATCTTTCCTCCCATCACATTTTCTTATCTCCTCTCCCGTCCCTTTTCCCCGGCTACCTCCTTCACTACGGTCACTTTTGCCCCTGTCACCTTCACGCCTGTCATGTTTTCTGTTTTTTGCTGAACACTCTGTCTTCTTCCATCAGTCTTCTGTCTCACAGTCTTACCAACTGCCTCTGTGGTATCTACCTCTTCACCACCTGTATCGCTGTCGCGTCTCTCCTCGTTCTCTACAGTCTGACTACCTGTTGATCTATCCCCACTGACCCGTTTTCTTTTCCTCTGCCGAACACTTTTCCTCCGTCCCTCTGTCTTCTCAATTTCTTGTTCCTTCACACCGGTCACCTTCCCTCCTCTCAGTCTCCTTTCTTCAGTCTCTGTGTCACAACTCTGCTCCTTCTGTGTTGTAGAATTCTCAACTCTCTCCGCGTCATCCCTCTCTGCTCCATCTATTTCTATGTTGAGTCTCACCTCCATCTCCTTCACTATATCCGTCAACTTACACACCTCCTTCATCAGATATTCCACCCTCAAACACCCCATACACCGAAAGGTGAATCCATCATCTTTGGTCTCTGCCCATGATTTTGGACAGCCAGACAACGCAAAATCCACCCAGCTCTGGCAGTCGTTGCAAACTAAGTGTCGTTTTGCCCTGAGCTGCCGCTTGCAAGGTGCCATATCAGAATTTATTTATGTTCAAAATAGTTTTATATAGTCTTTGAAAAGACTTTTCTGTGTACAATTTACACCAGATTGTTTAGGTTATAGTTAGTTATATTTGTTAACACACAGTGACACACCGTGCCTTACTTAGTTACGATGTCGATGACAATGTATTCAAGTTAGGCTTAGATACAAGGTAGTCTTTACAAAGACTGTTTCATGTATACCAATATACACTTTAAAAGGTTGTTATTTCAGGTTTTAAATACTCATCTAACTACATCGATTATCTCAAATAACGCTATTCTATTGTCGTTCACGTTACGTTAACTTCGCCAGTGACCTACTTTGTAAACAACGTTCCGATTACATTAACGTCCCCAATTATCGCTCGCAAATAGCCTATCTGTATCTGTATTTTGACTGGCAAAATGTCCTATGGACACATCACGCCAGTGCGCATGGTGGCTCTTATGGATTAATTTTTTACATGTTGGGCTAGGCTAATCTGGAATGAATTCAGTGACGTACTTGATACAATGCTTGGAGGTAGAGAATTCCACTCTTTTATTGTGACTGGGAAAAAGCTGTTTCCAAATATGTTTGTCGAGTGCCTGATTTGTACTAACTGTTTATTATGTTTACGTGAGCATCTGGTGTTGCGTTTGGTGTATTGATCTAGTGGGATATCTATGAGGTTATGTTCCATTTTATATAATATGCTAAGTCTTTGGGTTTTTCTTCGTGATTGGAGGGTGTCCCACTGGAGATCTTTAAGGAGTTGTGTTACCGTTCCAGGCTCTCTAGAATAGTTGTTCTTACAAAATCTGGCGGCTTGTCTCTGGGTTCTTTCTATGAGTTTGATATTTCTTAGGCAATGTGGATCCCATGATGCTGACGCATATTCAAGTATGGGGCGGACAAGGGTTGTGTAGGCTATGGACTTGATTTGGGTTGGGCATTTATTTAAATTTCTTCTAATCATTCCCAATGTCTGTTGTGCTTTTTTTGTGACCGAGTTGCTTTGTATTGTCCAATTTAATGTATTTGATATATGTATGCCAAGATAACAGTGTGATTCAACAGATTTAAGTTGTTGTCCGCAGAATGTGTAGAGATTTGGTGTCGGTTTTCTTGAGGCTATTGTCATTGTATAACATTTAGTGGGGTTGAATTTCAAAAGGGAACACTTACAGCCTACTTTTAATCTACCCTAGATTACTCCCTCTAGCTAACTTTTAACAAAAAATATTGCTTAATATATATCTGTAATTACGTTATGTATGCTATACACTCAATAATATAACTTATCTTGATCAGTTATCCTTATATTTTCGCAAGTTTGCTGCACCAAATTCAAATCAAATCACCACCGGAAGTTACCCTAGCGTCATTTAGCATGGTTATGGACGATCTCATAATACAATTTTAAGTAAATTGGTCAATGCATATCAAATCATAATATTAGTGACACAAATTCAATTCATTTTGCCAGTCTGTTCACCAAATGTCATAAAATTGTACTATTCTTAATTATTGTTCCCTTTTGCAACAGTGTGCTCTTCTCTAGGCATTAACATATCAACCCATGATCAGATTAAACGTTCGATACTACCATTTTTAAAATTAAGAAACAGGATTAGCACATCAACGGCAGAAGCAAGAAAAAAGAATGGCGCTACAAATGTTTTTGTTTTGTTTTGTTCTGATGTAGTGTGTGGCAATGTGGGTTGGTGTATGTCCGTGTCTGTCTGTCTGTCTGTCTATCTGTCTGTCCGTCCGACAGTCCGTCCTTCCTTCCGTTCGATTGTCTGTCTGTCTGTCTGTCCGGCTGCCTGCTGGCTGTATGTTCATCTACCAATCCCTGTCACAGTATATGCCACTCTGTATACCTTCTCTCTCCTGTCTGCCTGCCAGCCAGCCTGCCGACTGTACGTTTGCCTTCCTATATCTGCCTCTACCCCTGCCTTTGCCTCTAACACGGTCTATGTCTCTGTTCCTGACTCTTTCTCTACGCTCGCTTTGCCTCTGCCACTGCGTCTCTGTCTGTGTCTGCTGTCTGTATTTATGTCTCTCTTTCTCTCACGTTCTCTCGCTCTCTTGCTCTCACTTTCTCGGTAGCTCTCTCGTTCTCTCTCTTTCACGCGAGCTCTCTCCCTCTCCCTCTCCCTCTCCCTCTCCCTCTCCCTCTCCCTCTCCCTCTCCCTCTCCCTCTTAGCCACACCTAGTCGCAGTTTGCTAGGGATTATGGACGTGTCCACAAATATATACGTAAAGTTCTCTCGGCTCCGTATTACGAGTATCAATATACACGGTACGGTGAGTTATTTTTGTTCATGTTTATATGCTATATATGATAGTGATGTTATTAGAATAATGCTTAACTTAAATTGTTTCTTGTTGCCCCATCACCCGTAACTTCAGTCATGCCATCTATAGTATGACGAGTGTACTAGTGTTGAGTTGTATAATGTTAAATTGTGTTCACAGACGACGTACATATTTAGAAAACATTTTAACTAATTATTGTGATGTATAGGTACGTCATGTGCATACGTTTGACTTTATATAATGTGATAATTACTAGTTAAAGGAAATACTTAGCTAAAACAAAGTTCTCCGACTCTTTGTTTGTACAAGTTCAGATAAGTAACTATAGGGTGACTAATTATTAGATTCGGTTTAACACGTCTAATATTATTACAGCCGACGCAGCTATGCAATTAATTTATGTAGCTTTGGTTGCTTGACTACACAGTTGCGATGTTGTAGTTAAGTTGTCTCTGTAACTGTCCCTATCTGTCTCTATATGTATGTTTTTCTCCCCGTCTCTCCTTCTTCAACTCTCCCTTTCTCCCAGAATCTCTCTCTCTCGCTCCTCCATCCTGTGTGTTGGCCTGTTTGAACATTAAAGAAGAACGAAGTTCTCTTGCATTTAATCACGTATTTAATAGTCAATCCGGTCTAATGATACAATAATCAAACAAGCTGTTACTGGTGTGGTGGAATACAGTCAATCGCGGCCCGGAGGCTTCCGGTTACGGGGAGCGTCTATTGTAGATCTGTAAGTAGTAAGCGGGAGTGTTCATTATTTCCTATCTCCCTCTAAGCTTTTACGAAGAGTGTCTGAGCAATAAGCTGAGAACATTTAGAATGGCGTGATTAAACATTTTAATGCTATAAGTCTTACTGAAAGTTCATTTCATCTCGTAATCAGTGTGCCAACCCGGTGCCTTGGGTTCACGGTTGGAGCGTCTCACAGCAGGTTCTGGAGGTGCCTTGGGTGGCAACGGTGACGTCAGCGGTATGATACGTCTAGCTGGTGGTATCGAGCTCGGCATTATCGGGCGGCTCGGGGTAGCGATGTCCAGTGTAGGGTGGTGTGACGGCGTAGTGACAGCCGTAGGGGCCACGGGAGATGGTGAGCCGTGAGACGGTGAGCGGTGAGTCACGTCTGGGGCCGGAGCCGGGCCAGCAGGTGTGGTGGGGGCCACGTCGGGCGGCGATGGCGGCGATGGCAACATCGGTGGGATCGTACGTGGGGGCGGCGGGGTCGGGGCTAGTCTCGTGCCGAGGTCTATATCGATTGGCCGAGGCGGTTCCGGGGAAGTGATCGGTGTGAACTTCCGTAGGAAACGACGGTTGCGGAGCGTCACGCGACCGGATCCATCGACTTTGACCTGGTATTGGTCATGCTGTTTGACTTCCACGACTGTGCCGGTGCGGTCCCATTTGTTCGGGTGTTGTCCAGTTTGGTTCTGGATGCGGACATAGTCACCCACTGCCAGTGCGGGCAGGCGCCTGGTGTGTTCGCTCCAGTACTCGTGCGTCTTGATGTGCCTTTTGCGGAGTGCGTTTTCGCGGGCACGTAGTGTGTCGCGCCAGGTGTCGTGGGGGAGATACTTGCCGGGTATCACCGGGATGAAGTCACGTATCATGCGACCAAATACACACATTGCTGGTGATATCTTAGTGTCTGGGTCTGGCGTGTTGCGGTATTGTAAGACCGCTCGCTGTACTGCATCTGTGTCCAGATCGCCCTTCCCGCCGGTGTTGTCCGTTATCAAGCGCTTCATTGTCTTAACAGCGACCTCCGCGCGGCAATTGCTATGGGGGAAGGCGACTGAGGACAGCCTATGATTCACGCCCCATGTGCGTAGGAACTGGCGGGTGTCGGTCGATGTGTATTCTGGACCGCCGTCCGATGCAAGCTCCTCCGGTGTCCCGTAGGTCACGAAAGTCTGTCTCAGAATGTTAACCAGGCCAGCCCCGCCCGCCGATGCCTTCGCGATGATGGGCCAATTCGAGTAGCGATCGACAACTACTACGTAGTGCACGCCCTTGTACGAGAAGAAGTCGGAGCATATCGCCTGGAACGGGTAGATGGGCAATATGGGCCGGGTGGGCGGCGCGGCTGGCTGGGACGGGGCCATACGATGGCAGTGCTCGCATTCGTTGCGGACCTTGGCGATGTCCTCTGTCATACCGGGCCAGAATATCGATGTTTCCGCTCTTGCCGTCATCATAGACACGCCCTGGTGTGCTGCGTGGAGGGCGGCCAGCACGGCGTGTCGTAGCGCGGGTGGGATGATGATGCGATCCTTATAGATGGCTACGCCGTCGGTCGTCGACAGCTCGTGTCGTTACTGGTGAAACTGTCGGATGGACACTGGCATCTCGCTCCGAGTCTTCGGCATGCCGTCCTCGATCAGTTCAGTGAGTAAGTGCATGTCGGGGTTGCTCGCGGTGGCCTCACTCACGCGATCCCATGTCACCGACCCCAGTATCCCGGTGGCGTCACGGTGTGTCAGTAGTTCCGAATCAGCGTCGTCTGGTTCGTGTGTTCTGACCAAAAGCAGTGCGTCGGGGTGAGTGTGACCCCATAGGATATCCGATAGTGATGCGTGATCGTCCGGGAGGTCCGTCTTCACCGGGCGCCCCGTAGGGCGGCGTGACATTGCGTCGGCTGCTTTGTTTTTCATACCCGGCACGTGAGTAACACGGAAGCGGTATCGCAGTGTTTTCTCTTTCAAGTTACGTAGGCGCGAGTTCGGTATATCCTCCAGGGAGCGATCGCCGAAGATCTTCAAGAGTGGCTTGTGATCGACCGCGATGATGAGATCCTCGCAACCAAGCACGAAGTAGCGTGCTTTATCCAGTGCGTCGGCGACTGCCAGTGCCTCGCCTTCAATCGGGACGTAGCGCGATTCCGCCGCGTGTGTAAATCGGCTACCGACCAGGGTCACTTTCCAGCCGCCGTTGCAGCAGAACGGTTTCACCGGCGTGCAACCACAGTGCTTCTGCAGTAGCCAGAAGCCGATTCCGGTTTTCGACCAGTCGGTGGCGATGCAGGTCGGCTTGCTCTTGTCAAATATCCTGACGCCAGTCTCGATTTCCTGGACGATGTGTTCCTTCGACTCATCGAATATCTCCTGAAGCTCCGTGTCCCATCGAAATTGTTGGCCCGCCTTCAGGAGTGCGCGGAACGGTAGCAATTCGTTCCGCCATGCTGAAGGCGTATGAGACCTGGTTCACGAGACCGAACCATGAGCGGATGTCGTGAATGTTACGTGGCACGGGGAAGTTCAGGATTGCATCAGAATACGCTGTCCATTGTGATGGTGAATCCCGCGAAATCCACGACGGGGCTGCTAAAGACGAATTTCCCCGGGTTCAGGGTTATGCCATTCCGACCGCACACGTCAAGCCATTGCACGGCCTGGTGGAAGCTGTCGGCGATACTATCCGACCAGAGCAGGGCGTCGTCGATGCATTTCGTGTGGTCGTCTATCCCCGAGACAATCTCGTCGTATCGGCGAGTGTAGCCGTCGCCCGATGCGCGATACCCCTGTGGAGCGACACAGTAGCGGTAACGTCCCCACGGCGTGATGAACGTCGTCAGGTGTTTATCGTCCTCGTGCAGACGCACGCTGTGATACCCATTCCAAGCGTTGAATACCGTCTTACGCTTGTTCTCGGGGACACCTCGCGCCTGATGGAACGGGGATGGGGTGTGGTGGGTTTCACGTGCCGCATGTACATTTAATGCCTGAAAGTCCACCGTGCGTCTTGGCTTGCCATTCTTTTTGGCACAAATCACCATACGGTGACACCATGTGACCCGATCGCCGACTGGTACCTTCTCGAGCACACCGAGACGTACATCCTCGTCCAAGCCGGCCTTGACCTCGTCCTGCCAGTGCACGGCCACCGGTATTGGACTGTGTCGTGCGACAGGTGTCGCATCCTTGTCTATCATCAGTCGCAAGGGTGGGCACGACATCATGGGCAGTGTTTGGTGGGTACATGTGTTGAATGTGCTCGCCGCGTACCGCCTCTTCAGCCACGACTCGATCGCTGCTCGGTTCTCCTCGGTCGCGGGCATCGGTAGGCCCTCGGGGAGTGGCGGCGGTGCTGTGCGCGGTGTGCATGGGCATGGGGTTGGAGTGGTTGCGTCATCTGATGCAATGACCTCGCCAATGGTAGGGAATGTCTCGCTAATCATCCCCAGGTCGATGCACGCGGCCCGTGACAGGAAGATACGATCTGATGTGTTGGTGATGTAGGCGATTTGTCGTGTCTCGTGCGTTATGGCCCGGCTGTCGGTACCCGAGAATCGCACCACCATCGCTCCGAGGATAAGTATCCCTCCCTCGTTCGCCGCTCTCATCGTCATGGTGACCGGTATGAGGTCGTCTGCATTGAGCCCCATCCTCTCGGCCACTTGTATGCCCATTAGGCAGCTCTGGCATCCGGTATCTGCCATCGCGGGGAGTTCGGCGGCGCTTACTCGCTTCCTGAGCGCGAAACCGAGGGCACGGTAATCCTCCTCGAATGCTCCGACGTAGACCCGGAAGTACGGCTGCGGGTCGGATGCGCGTTTATGCCACCTGTCACAAAGGTTATCGTACAGATGGTGGTCTAGTGCGATTGCCTTGACGTCGGCAACCGGTCCGTTTACCATCGTACACAGTTCGAAGGCCGCGGACTGTTCGTCACTTGTCTCGGCGGTCTCAGTCGGCCAGCGGGCGTACGCCTTGCCGAGGCAAGCGCGTTCTATGTGGTTCACGTTCTTGCATTTACCACATCGCTTGCCGTACGCTGGGCATTGGATTCTCCTTATGCTCCACGGCGGGTTCTTACCGTGGCCCTTCTCCGCGCAGAACCAACACAATGCCGTGGGGTCGAACGTATGTTCGGGCTTCGGATCAGGTATCGGCTTAGTTGTCGCCGTGCCCCTGGTTCGCACTTCATGTTGCTTATTGCGGCGGTATGTACTACTCGCCGCGTTCACACTCGGGGTATCCAGCAGGCGCGATGCCGATCGCTTGCCTGACTCACGCGCCTCGACGAACTTAATCATCTCCTCGATCTTCATCTTTTGGTTCTGGTCGCTTATCAAATCCAACTGAATCTCGTCGTCCACGATACCGCGAGCGAGTACGTCGCGCATTATCTCGCCGGCGAAGTCGACCATCTCGTCACACTCTGCTTTGGTGCACTTGATTCGGTAATCACAGGTGTCAGCTTGACCCTTGATTCGGGCGTAGAATGATCGAATTTGTTCCTCGCGTCCCTGGCGCATGTCATGTAATGCGTACCGTGCCACCATGATGTTCTCACTGCGTACCGCGAGTGCCTTCATCGCCGCTAACACGTTTACCTCGGTGCCTCCGACCATGGAACCTCCGTTTGAACGAGTGAGGTCCCGTCTCAGTTCGTCATCACAACACTCCAATAGCTGAACAACGATGTCGTCTCCCTGGAGGCGTGTGCCGTCTCGATATTCGCCCCACCTGGTTTCAAAGTATGCCCAGGTTTCTGACGTACCAGCTAACGATACGGTAGGGCGTTTGAGCTTTTCCATTTTCCCACCAGGTGTCGCCGCGGCATGAATCGAGTGTATCAACCCATGAATCTTTAGGAGCTCGACTACTATTGCAGCGTCGTCGTTCCGTGATACGTGGTCACATCCTGGGAATGGACACGCAACCTCAATCACCATGTTTGCAGTGTTATCTGGCTCTAGACAATTGAATGGCAGAGTCCGTAGGGCTTCAATGTTATCAATAGTTGCGCAGCTTGCTGTCGCTGCCAACAGTTTCCGACGGTTTCCGACGATTTCCGACGGCTGTCGACGGCTGCCGACGGATTCTAGCGGCTGCAGACGGCTGCTGATGGCTGCCGACGGTATTCAGTAAATTTGTCTATTTACCAGTTTCT
>CM034532.1:71135166-71287738 GCA_020002185.1 Paraescarpia echinospica
ACTGTCTATGTCTCTGTTCCTGGTTTCGATTCACTCCCTCTCTTTGCCCCTGTCCCTGTGTCTGTGTCTGCTGTCTGTATGTATGTCTCTCTTTCTCTCTCTCTTTCGTGCTCTCTCTCTTTCTCGCTAGCTCTCTTGTTCTCTTCTCTCTCTCTCTCTCTCTCTCTCTCTCTCTCTCTCTCTCTCTCTCTCTCTCTCTCTCTCTCTCTCTCTCTCTCTCTCTCTCTCTCTCTCTCTCTCTCTCTCTTCTCTCTCTCTCTCTCTCTCTCTCTCTCTCTCTCTCTCTCTCTCTCTCTCTCTCTCTCCCCCTCTCTCTCTCTGTCTCTCTCTCTTTCTCTCTATCTATCTATATCTCTCTCTCTGTCTCGCTCTCTCTCCAATCAACCATAGTATAATTATTGGCTTAAAATATGCTGTGTCACCAAAATGCACCATTTCAAGTTTTTTGTAGTACAATCGACTTTCACCCTCCTCCGAAACCCGATAGTGCTTCCTTTTGGTCACTAAATTGTGTATTTATAACGTAAATAATAAAATATACATTACAATTGAAGTTGTCTTTATAAATTACAACCAAATACCTCAAAACATAATTTTTGGAGTTGAGAAAAAAATTATAGTGTATCGGAGATTTTGCCTTACTAGAAATTTGTATTTAGCCTAGTCGTGGACGATCTGATAATACAATTTTAAGTAAATTGGTCAATGCATATCAATACATAATATTAGAGACACACATTCAATCCATTTTGCCCGTTTGTTCACCAAATGTCATACAATTGTACTATTCTTAATTATTGTTCCCTTTTGTAAAAGTGTGCTCTTCTCTACGCATTAACATATCCACCCATGATAAGATTAAACAATAGGTACTACCATTTAAAAAAATAAGAAACAGGATTAGCACATCAACGCAGAAACAAGAAAAAAGAATGGCGCTACAAATGTTTTTTTTTCAGTTTTGTTCTGATGTAGTGTGTGGCAATGTGGGTTGGTGTATGTCCGTGTGTGTCTGTCTGTCTGTCCGTCCGCCAGTCCGTCCGTCCGACTGTCTGTCTGTCTGTCCGACTGCCTGCTGTCTGTATGCTTATCTACCAATCCCTGCCACAGTATATGCCACTATGTATCTCTTCTCTCTACTGTCTGCCTGCCAGCCAGCCTGCTGACTGTACGTTTGCCTTCCTATATCTGCCTCTACCTCTGCCTTTGCGTCTGACACGGTCTATGTCTCTGTTCCTGGCTCTTTCTCTTCCCTCGCTTTGCCTCTGCCATTGCGTCTCTGCCTGTGTCTGCTGTCTGTATGTGTGTCTCTCTTTCTCTCACGCTCTCTCGCTGTCGTGCACTCTCTTTCTCGCTAGGTCTCTCGCTTGCTCTTTTGCTCTCTCTTTCTCGTAAGCTCTCTTGCTCTCCCTCTCCCTCTCCGTCTCCGTCTCCGTCTCCCTCTCCCTCTCCCTCTCCCTCTTCCTCTCCCTCTCCCTCTCCCACTTCCTCTCCCCCCTCACTTTCCCTCTCCCTCTCCCTCTCCCTCTCCCTCTCCCTCTCCCTCTCCCTCTCCCTCTCCCTCTCCCTCTCCCTCTCCCTCTCCCTCTCCCTCTCCCTCTCCCTCTCCCTCTCCCTCTCCCTCTCCCTCTCCCTCTCCCTCTCCCAATGATATACGTACAGTTCTCTCGGCTCCGTATTACGAGTATCAATATACCCGGAACGGTGAGTTATTTTTGTTCTTGTTTAAATGCTATATATAATAGTGATTTTATTAGAATAATGCATAACTTAAATTGTTTCTTGTTGCCCCATCACCAGTCACTTCAGACATGCCAGCTATAGTATGACGAGTGTACCAGTGTTGTGTTTTATAATGTTAATTTTTGTTTACATACGACGTACATATTTAGAAAGCATTTTAACTAATTATTGTGTTGTATAGGTACGTCATGTGCATACGTTTGACTTTATATAATGTGATAATTACTAGTTAAAGGAAGTACTTAGCTAAAACAAGTTTCTCCGACTCTTTGTTTGTACAAGTTCAGATAAGTATCTATAGGGTGACTAATTATTAGGTGCGGTTTAACACGTTTAATATTAGAACAGCCGACGAAGCTTTGTAATTAATAAAAAAAACTAGCGTTGGTTGCTTGATTACACTGTTGCGATGTTGTAGTTAGGCTGTCTCTGTAATTGTCCCTATCTGTCTCTATATGTATGATTTTCTCCCCGTCTCTCCTTCTTCACCTCTCCCTGACTCCCCGATTCTCTGTCTCGCTCCTCCATCCTCTGTGTGTACTTGTTAGAACGTCAGTCTATAAATCTGTTAGACAGACAGGCGGACTGGCGTCCGGACTGTCCGCCTGTCTGTCTGCTTGCCTGTCGACCCGCCTTGCTACCTGCCGGCATGCCGCATTCTCTGGCTGTATGTTTCTCTGACTGTACGCCTGCTTCTATGCCTGTCTGTTTGTCTGACTGTCTGTGTTTCTTATCTGTCTGCCTGCCTGTCGGTATTTCAGCCTGTCTGTCTGCATGCCTGATGCATGCCTGCTGGCTGTATGTTTATTTGCTATATCTGCCTCAATCTTTTCCCGTGTCTGTGTCTCTGTATCTCTTTTCTCTCCTGTTTGCCTATCTACCTGGATGCAAGGCTGTATGTCTGTCTGTTTGCCTGCATGCTGGCTGTATGTTTATCTGCCAATCTCTGCCTAAGTCTCTGCCTCTATGTATCTCCTCTCTCCCTCTTGTCTGCCTGCCAGCATGCCCACATGCCTGCTGATTGTATGTTTACCTTCCCATATCTCCCTCTGCCTCTGACACTGTCTATGTCTCTGTTCCTGGTTTCGATTCACTCCCTCTCTTTCCCTCTGCCCCTGTGTCTGTGTCTGCTGTCTGTATACATGTCTCTCTTTCTCTCTCGCTTTCGTGCTCTCTCTCTTTCTCGCTGGCTCTATTGTTCTCTTTCTCTCTCTCTCTCTCTCTCTCTCTCTCTCTCTCTCTCTCTCTCTCTCTCTCTCTCTCTCTCTCTCTCTCTCTCTCTCTCTCTCTCTCTCTCTCTCTCTCTCCCCCCCTCTCTCTCTCTCTCTCTCTCTCTCTCTCTCTCTCTCTCTCTCTCTCTCTCTCTCTCTCTCTCTCTCTCTCTCTGTCTCCCTCTCTCTGTCTCTCTCTCGCGCTCTCTATCTATCTATATATCTCTCTCTCTCGCGCTCTCACCAATCAACCATAATATAATTATTGGCTTAAAATATGCTGTGTCACCAAAATGCACCATTTCAAGTGTTTTGCAAATACAATCGACTTTCACTCTCCTCCCCAACCCGACAGTGCTTACTTTTGATCACTAAGTGGTATATTTATAACTTAAATAATAAAATATACATTACTTTTAAAGTTGTCTTTATAAATTACAACCAAATATTTTACATCATAATTTTTGGAGTTGAGAAAACAAATTATAGTGTATCGGAGATTTTGCTTTACTAGAAATTTGTATTTAGCGCAGTTATGGACGAACTCATAATACAATTTTAAGTAAATTGGTCAATGCATATCAATATATAATATTATTGACACAAAGTCAATCCATTATTGCCAGTCTGTTCTCCAAATATCATACAATTGTACTATTCTTAATTAGTTCCCTTTTGCAACTGTGTGCATTACGCATTAACATATCCACCGATGATAATATTAAACAATAGATACAACAATTTGTAAAATTAAGAAACAGGATTAGCACATGAACGGCAGAAGCAAGAAAAAAGAATGGCGCTGCAAATGTTTTTTTGAGTTTTGTTCTGATGTAGTGTGTGGCAATGTGCGTTGGTGTATGTCCGTGTCTGTATGTCTGTCTGTCTGTCTGTCTGTTCGTCCTTCCGACTGTCTGTCTGTCAGTCTGTCCGGCAGCCTAGTGGCTGTATGTTTATCTACCAATCCCTGCCACAGTATATACCACTCTGTATCTCTTCTTTGTCCTGTCTGTCTGCCAGCCTGCCTGCTGACTGTACGTTTGCCTTCCTATATCTGCCTCTACCTCTACCTTTGCCTCTGACACGGTCTATGTCTTTGTTTCTGGCTCTTTCTCTTCCCTCGCTTTGAATCTGCCATTGCGTCTCTGTCTGGGTCTGCTGTCTGTATGTATGTCTCTCTTTCTCTCACGCTCTCTCTTTCTCGCTAGCTCTCTTGCTCTCTCTTTCTTGCTAGCTCTCCCTCTCTCTCTCCCTCTCCCTCTCCCTGTCCCTGTCCGTCTCCCTCTCCCTCTCCCTCTCCCTCTCCCTCTCAGCCACACCTTGTCGCAGTTTGCTATGGATCATGGACGTGTACACAAAGATATACGTACAGTTCTCTCGGCTCCGTATTACGAGTATCAATATACACGGCCCTGTGAGTCATTTTTGTTCATGTTTAAATGCTATATATAATAGTGATATTATTAGAATAATGCATAACTTAAATTGTTTCTTGTTGCCCCATCACTCGTCACCTCAGGCATGCCAGCTATAGTATGACGAGTGTACCAGTGTTGTGTCTTACAAAATATAATAATAATATAATTAATAACTTCTTAAGCGCCAATATCCTGTAGAGTATTTGTATTGTAGAGCATTATGAATGCTCCCCATGGCTCTGGAATAAGGACAGCTCCCGGGCTGTGCTGACGTGTCGAATAAAGATGGCGTAAGACATAACAGTGGCGACGAGATGGGATTAAACCAAGCTATAAGTGAGTGAACAATTAATACACATCATGGCAGCGCCAGTTGGTTGTGTGGGTGAATTTGACAATTCAAAAGAGACATGGACGGCATACGTTGAAAGGTTGGAATCGTATTTCAACGTTAATGATTGATGAACAAAAAAGGGCGCACTTGCTAATAAGCGTCATGGGAAGCGCACGTATGGGTTACTGAAAACATTGATGGCGCCTATAAAACCATCAACTAAGCCATTCGCAGAATTAGTCAAAACACTTGCGGACCACCTAGATCCACATACCACTGAAATGGGGGAACGTTTCCGTTTTGGCCGCCGATATCAACAAGAGGGTGAAAGTATCGCCTCGTTCGTGGCTGAACTGCGGAGACTCGTTACATTGTGGTTATGCAGCAAACCTGACGACAGCCCTAAGAGACCAGTTTGTGTTGGGTTTGCGATCGGAATGAACACAAAAGAAGCTGGTAAAAATCAAAGACCTAAGCCTGGAAACTGCCGTCGAAACAGCGAAGATAGACGAAACGGCTAGTCGTGACACCGAAGAACTACACAATAGCCACGGAGAGGCTAGTGCATCTGTTCACAAGCTGTATTCACGTCAGCAGCCACGTCAGGAAAGAGAGAGAGAACAGAGAAGAAATTACACATGCTATAGATGTAACGGGCGGGGGCACAGGTCGAACGATTGTCGCTTCAGAAACGAAATCTGCCACGGCTGTGGGAAACATGGCCACATCAAGGCTGTGTGTCGGTCTGGTGACAAAAACAAACGCTACAATAAAGGCAAAAGGGTGAACCAAATGTCAGCTGCAAAAAGTAGTAGTAACGGTAATGACGATAGTGAGTGGAGTGATGGGTTGGACACCCTAAATGCGGTCCACCAGTTAACAAAACCAAAGACCAGAACTGACACAATTTGGACGACACTGCGGGTAGCCGGACAATCACTCAAAATGGAGGTTGATACTGGGTCGGCATACTCAGTAATCCCACACCACGTGTACAAGGCTCAACCGAAGTTCTGCAGGCCACGAAGCGTGCCTTATGCGATCAAACCATACTTTGAGAAGGAGCTAGAAAGGCTCCAGAAAGAAGGAATCGTATCTGCTGTCGAGTATAGCCAGTGGGCATCAGGAGTGGTACCGGTGGCGAAACGAGATACTATAAAGTGACACTCAACCCGGTGCTCCGGGAAGATAAATATCCGCTACCACGCATCGAAGATATTTTCGCTAAGATGGCCGGAGGTAAAAGGTTCAGCAAAATTGACCTCAAGAATGCTTACCTGCAGATGGAGGTAGAGGAGGACTCTAAACAATACCTCACAATCAACACGCACATGGGCCTGTTTCAGTATAATAGGTTGCCGTTCGGGATCAAGACGGCACCCTCGATATGGCAGAGAGCAATGGAGCAGACTTTACAAGGAATCCCTGGCGTGGAGGTGATGTTGGATGATATCATTGTCACGGGGAAGTCTGACACTGAGCATCTGGAAAACCTGGAAGCAGTATTCAAGAGGCTGGCAGAGAAGGATCTCCGAATCAATGTGAAGAAGTGCCGGTTCTTCATGGAACGGATCGAGTACTGTGGCCACGAGATTGATCACGAGGGTCTGCACAAGACAAAGGCAAAAATAAAAGCCGTGCAGAAGGCACCACGCCCCCAAGATGTTAGTAGTTTAAAAGGATTCCTTGGGCTGGTGAATTACTACCACAGTTTTACCCAACCTGGCCAGTGTCGAGCATCCCCTAAACCAGTTACTAGAGAAGGATCAGAAATGGATGTGGTCAAAGGAGTGTGAACAAGCGTTCGGTGAAGCAAAGAGACTGATCACATCGGAACAAGTTCTCGTCCACTACGATCCGAAATTGCCCATCAGAATAGCGTGCGATGCATCTGCATATGGGTTGGGGGCCGTACTCAGTCATGCGATGCCAGATGGGTTGGAGAGACCAGTCGCGTTTAAACAAGGCTGAACGGAATTACAGCCAGATAGACAAAGAAGAACTGGGACTCGTGTGGGGAGTCAGGAAGTTCCACCAATACCTGTTTGGAAGACGATTCACGCTGGTGACGGATCACCAACCCCTCACAGCTATCTTTCATCCAGGGAAGAGTATTCCAGCAATGACGGCTGCACGAATGCAACGATATGCCCTACAACTAGCAGCACACGACTATGAGATAGTCTATAAAAGCTCTTTGAAACACGCAAATGCAGACGGACTTTCGAGGTTACCATTGAAAACTGGGGAGACACACCTTGATGTGGTGGAGATGTTCTACATGGACCACGTGGAAACCCTTCCTGTCACGGCAGCAAACATAAAGACAGAGTCCAGCAAGGACCCAGTCATGTCAAAAGTTCTGGAGAGAACCCAGCAAGGATGGCCGACGATCAGTCCAGAGGGACTTGAACCATTCTTTGCGAAGCGCTACGAGCTGAGTATATTCCACGGATGCGTTATGTGGGGAATACGCGTCCTAGTGCCACAGAAGTTGCACAGTCAAACCCTCCAGGAGTTACACGATGGACATGTCGGGGTTGTAAAAATGAAGGGACTAGCTCGTAGCTACGTTTGGTGGCCTGGGATAGATAAAGATATAGAATCTCTGGCACGGAAATGTCAAGGCTGCCAGAGAGTCCAGTTTAAAGCGCCTACCGTGCCACTTCACCCGTGGGAATGGCCTGCAAAACCATGGCAGCGTATCCATGTAGATTACGCTGGACCGTTTATGGGACGGATGTTCTTAATAGTGGTCGACGCACATAGCAAATAGCCTGAGGTACTACCAACAGCCTCAGCATCATCAGAAAGAACCGTAGAACTGTTACGAGATGTGTTTGCAAGGTACGGTCTTCCAGAACACTTGCACAGTGACAACGGAAGTCAATTCACAAGCGAAGTTTTCCGAAACTTCATGAAAGCAAACAACATCAGGCACACATTTTCTGCACCCTACCACCCTGCTACCAACGGGCAGGTGGAACGCGTTGTTCAGACATTTAAACAAGCCATGCGATCAGCGAGAGGTGACTCGGGTGCTGGGAAACGACACCTGGCCAGATTTCTGTTTGCCTACAGAAACGCACCACAAGCAACAACAAATGAATCTCCGGCGATGTTACTGATGGGTCGAGCCCTGCGAACAAGATTAGATGCCATACGACCAAACACGAGGAAGACGGTGGAGAACCGTCAGGCCAAGACAGTAGAGGAGAAGAGAGGGCAACACAGAGAATTTGAAGCTGGGGACAGAGTAGCGGTAAGAAACTATCGCAACGATCAAAAGTGGGTACCCGGTACCGTCCAAGAGAAGAGAGGTACCAGATCGTATGCAGTGCGTGTGCAAGACGGCGATGTATGGCGGAGACACGGCGACCAAATCAGGGCTTCTGACGTCGCCATGGTACCTCTGGTGGAGGTACCAGTGGTTGACGAATCGACTAGACCAACAACAGAAGCAGAAGAAGACAACCAGCCAAGTTCATTGCAAACACCGATGGCAGTGAACTATCCCGTGAGACCGGCAAGTCCAGCGCAGATACCAATGGCAGAGGAACGACTCGTGAGAAGGTCCACAAGAACCAGAAAACCTCCAGAGAAGCTGGATCTGTGACGTTTAAAAGACGGTGTCCAGTTTAATTATGGACATAGACGTTAATGGCTACTAAAATGGCATTATTAACAAGGACTAATTAATGGACGCTGAATCCGTGGAGTGTGTTGACGGTTGTCATATCGTATATGTGGCGTAGCGCAACCAGGGTATTAACATGTTTTGAGGGAACAACATTTGAAAGGGAGGGGTGTAGAGTATTTGTATTGTAGAGCATTTTGAATGCTCCCCATGGCCTGACATCTCGTCGAACGCGACCGATGGCAATGCGAACGTAGACGTTCGCACATCACGAGACATTCTTTGGTTACAGTTCATAGACTTACAACGGTGTCTACCCGTCTTCATGTAAGTGACCAGCTGTTTAAATTGTCTCCCATGTAATTTCGTATTTGGATGCATACTCGTTGAGTACAATGTATGGTGTTATAAATATAATGTCATAGCAGAGTAACGGTTGGTCAACTATCACTGAACCGCTTTTGTTTATTGTTGATGTATTAAATGGGAATGCCAGTTGGCTTCTCGTACATACATATCTGATGTCATGTTATGTCTCTCGTTCACTCCGAATCCTAGTGCACCTGAACCTATAACTTGCTATGTCAAATCGGGTACCGCCAATTTATTAATACTTACACTCGATTTTGTGACAAATTATATCCGCGAAATACTAGAGCAAACATACTTGTTGTTTCTCTGAAAATATTTACAAATGAATACTCCTTCCATGGAATATACCAAATATAGTGTTTGCTGTATATACATTTTCAGTACTCTATAGAACCAGTGTCGGTGGACACACCTTTAAGTTCCCAAACTAAAACAGTTTTGGTCTGTGATTAACTTGAAAACGCCAGCAGCTTAAAAATTTATGTTGTATTGATTAATTCCGTTTCCTGACTTTAAATCATTCTGTTTAACACATATTGTTTCAAAATTAGGTGTCGGTAGACACTAAAAAAATGACATAAAATCTGTGCAATGAGTAAAAATATGTTTTGTGTGATTTTGTGCTTCGTTTGGGATCAAACAAATAGTCAAGACATGTATTCAGTCAAAAATACTGTTATAACGTTGGTACATTTTTGTTTTATTTTAATGACATGCATGACTAAAATAGTAAATGCCCACGGACATAAGAAAATTTACAATTTCCAACAGTTTCAGTATTGTATCTTCAGAAATATTCACCATATACATAGAAAAGTATATGTCCTTCAAGGTGTTTTAGAGATCTATTTGGAAAAACTGGATGTGCCCAGTTATATTATATCTGCTGCAAGTTGCAAGCAATGGAATGGATTTTGGGACCTGGTACACATTTCGGTAGATTAGGCCTAGTACTTCGTCTTGCTAATGCGCACGCGATCTCCCACTCGCAGGTTCGGTTTGCCTCGACCGCAGCCTGCACCGCCGTACACCCGCTGCTACACAGCCTCCTGGTTGGAGGCGTTGACACTCGCCGGAGCCATACCGATGCTTCCATGGTAGGCGTTGTTGTAGTACGATCGCACGAACTCCACTTTTTATGGAGAGTTTAAACAATTTGGCAATGAACAATGAGATTTGAGTTGTGTAAATGGCGATACTCCTTCGATGATACCCCACAACACATAAGCATAGAAGAGAATGAAAAAACACAAAACGATATAAGAGACGTAAGCAAACGGGACTGTATTATTATGGGGGATTTTAACCATGGGCTATACAATGGAAATATATCTACAGAGTATGGGGAGAAAGGACCACAAGTTTTTAGTTTTAGTACAAGATACTTAACCTTTATCAACACGTGCTAGAACCAACCAGAGGTGAGAATGTGTTAGACATAGTTTTGTCCTCACAGGATGAATTAGTTGACAATGTCAAATTATGTGAGCCACTGGGAAGTAGTGGTCACAACCAGATACATTTACCATCAATGTAAAATCAAAAAGGAATAGTAAAAAGCAGTATAGGAGAAATTAATTTCCACAAAGGAAGGTATAAGGACATAAGGAAATATTTAGCAAAGACAGACTGGAATAACACACTGAAGAATAAGAGAGCAACAGAATGCTGGAATATCTTAGAGTGAAATTAAGTTCATAGTCGATAAATGTGTACCCTTCAAAAAACAAGGAAAACGGTCCAAAAAACACTTATCGAAAGAAGCCATTAGAAAAATTTATAAGCAAATTATGTGGAAGTCATATAGATGTACTGGAAATGATGAAGACTACACAATTTATAAAGAAGAACTTTTTTCTATAGAAAACTATAAGACATTTTCTATAAAAAAACTACAGGATTTTTGCGCAGTTTTCTACAGAAAACTATAGGAAATTTGTTATAGAAAACTACAGGATTTTTGCGGTTTTCCATAGAAAACTATAGGAAATTTTCTATAGAAATTTTCTATAGTTTTTTATAGAATATTCTATAGGAAATATCCTATAGTATTTTCTATGGAATATTTCCTATACGAAATTTCCTATAGGCTATTTCCTGTAGGATATATACTACAGAATATATCCGGTAGAAAATATTCTGTATGACATACTCGTTAACAGAGGTGCACGTTAATCTTCAAATATTTGTATTATATTATATATTCAAATACATTAATCATACAGGCAATCTACAGTAATATCCAAGCATATTGAATGACCAAATAAAACAAATAAAAAATAAAGTCTATTGAGCATACATGTACATAAATGCAA
This sequence comes from Paraescarpia echinospica, assembly GCA_020002185.1. NCBI lineage: Eukaryota > Metazoa > Annelida > Polychaeta > Sabellida > Siboglinidae > Paraescarpia > Paraescarpia echinospica. The sequence continues at coordinate 71,146,197 of CM034532.1, forward strand.
GCATTGCTAATAATGACACAAATCATTTCTCAAATCCTTATAGCTGCGTCTACACGGACGGCGATTTAACCCGGGATAAAGTTAACCCGGTCTATTTTAGCCCGGGTTAAAACTGTGTAGCGTCTACACGAAGCGTAATTTAACCCGGGTTAAATCTGTAGTGTCTAACTTAGCCCGGGCTAATTTTTATTGCGGCATTTTAGCACGGCATTTTGACACCGTGTAGACGCGTATCCCGGGTTAAAAACGTCGTGTAGACGGGGTTTATGTATACATTATAATACAATATGAACAATTAAGTATATAATAAATACAACAAAAAGACTATTGAGCATACATGTCAAGAAATTAATCCTTAAATATTTATGAACAGTAATGCGCCATTATCTGAAACAGCACAGACTACATGTCACAATGACATTCACAACAGGGATAGCAAGAAAAATATTGTTGGAAACATTAAATATATTAATGCTAAAATACACATCAATTAACATCCATGTACAAAACAAATTAATCATAGTAATACTTGTTTTACTTACAAAGGCATTGGAACCTGTCGGGGGGGGGGGGCTTAGTCCCTAATATTTTTGGATTAGGAGCTTAACCCCCAACATTTAGGAAGGGGTATGCAGTTTGAGGTGTATGGGGGCTGGAGATAGGACTACCCCTAAATATTGCGGAATGGGGGTGTTTATTTAGGTTTTCAGAGTGCCTTAAGGTGTTTTTTTCAGCGAGCCTCAAGGGGGTGCAGATCGAGATGTCTGGAGAACCTTAAGGTGGTTTTTTTTGGAACGCCCCCTTCTCTGTTCCAATGCCAGTGACTTGATATACACTGTACTCGGGTATACTACCATGGTATTTTGAAACAGATACTGTAGAGTTACCCCACATTGGACTTGTATCATATGGGACGATTCGGACGAACAACATGCGATGACCAGTCCAGTGAGAGGGCCACAACCATCCGGCATCCCAGATGTGAGTGAAAGCAGATCGCGCGCACCTATTACGGAGACGACGCGATCATCGCCACAGCACGCTGACACTAGCCTAACCGGAGACACGGCCTCTCCATGTGTGACTGTGACCAGATCAGGAAGAGCTATAAAGCCGCCTGAACGTTTGAACTTATAGTCACCGAAGTTCACCATTGTCTAGAGACACGTTTGCGAGTGAACATGACTACAGTTCAGCATGTGAATACGAACTCTGAGGGGAGGTGTAGAGTTACCCCACATTGGACTTGTATCATATGGGACGATTCGGTATAACGCTGTATAAGGTCCCATGATGCTTTGCGTGATGACCACGCCATGTTGCTAAAATAAAACGTGTTTCACACAACGCCGTCTCTGCGTCTCTGTGCGAACCCAGACAACAACACAGGTACAACATGGTATTTTCATACATGGTACAAACACCAAAGATTGCCAGTCAGTAAGCGACATCTCATGTAATTTTTTTACATAACATCGTCAAATTATGTTGATAAACAACATATCTCAATATAAGATTTGCCATTATTTTTGCTATTGGCGCCGGCGGTTTTGTAAAAAGAATTCTTAAAAGTACCTTTAATACATATTTCTATTGAAATATATACTTGTTCATTTTATCATATTTTAACCCTTCAAGATTACTTGTATTTAAATACATGTCAATGAATTTGACCCATATTCGCTGGTATACTACCACGGCATTTTGAAACAGGTACAACATGGTATTCCATTTGATATTGACAAAGAGAGCAAGGAAAACGTGTGGTAGAAAGAGAAAACCGAAATCATTTGCATGATAGTGTCAAGAGGGTAGGGGTGAACAGTTGATAGTGACTCTAAGCAAGACGGGTTGTTTCTCAACACTTCTATAATGTTAGATTGGAAACTGTTGTTGGGTCAGTCATTCTGACTGAACAAAATTGGCATGGTTGAATGATTTTCTTCCATTACTTGTCGCATTATTACCAGTGCATAACAATAGTATATATAGGAAGGGTTTAAGGGTAAAATACAATAAACGTCATGCGACTCGGCTCTGGTGACATATTTGCCTAGGCAAAATTGCAGAATTGAAATGTACAGTAGAACCTGTCTTGAGACCGCCACTTCAGCCTAGCAAAAGTGGTCTTTCAAGAGGTGGTCGCACATGACAGGTCAATAAACATTGAAAATATGGTCAATTACAAGAGGAACCGAGAAAGCAGGTGGTTATCCAAGACAGGTTCTACTGTAAAAAAAATAGTTTGGGTCTAGATATTGGCCATTATGATTTTGTAGTATTGAGATATTCAATATCATGTCAATTTTAAGATGATATTTATACTATTGCGCTTTGCCCTGAAACCTTACACATGTACCATATTTATTGGTCAAATAAATTGATTCCGAGTTCTGTATTGTAATATACATTATAATTGTACAGGGTATATTATCATAATATTCAATAATTCAGAATGCATACACACAAACACTATACCACTTATATTGGTATCAGTGCTGTCAGAATGGACAAATCTTGCTTTTGGACATCAGTGATGAGAGCAACCTGAAATAAATGGTACAGAACACAATAAAAATACAATATGTGTGGCTTATATTACACATCATAAATCTAAAAATGGAACATTTTGACAAATACTTATTATTCAGCAAAGTCATATTACAATGTTGCACTGTGGTTATATCTCACAATAACCTTATCTACATGCCCAACAGGTAGTAAGTCCACTACAGGATGGACTCAAATTAGCTCATTTATCCCATGAGTGGGATCTTTTACTTCCTCTGGCAGATAACAGTTAGAAGGGACCAAAGGCCTAGTGTATTTTCCAAGAGAACAAAATTTCCCAAGTTTTTTAAAACTGTGGCCGATAGTTGGATTAGAGTCCAGTCCGCTCGACCGGTCCTTTACCACTTGGCCACCGGTTCCCATTATCGGCAGTAGTCGGTACCCATATAATTTTTGAACAAGTAGGTCTAGTACTGTGACAGTAATCTACCTTTATATATATATATATATATATATATATCACTATTATCAGGATTAGTAACATTAACAAACAGACAACTAAATTGTTAATATTGTTATTATGAATCAAAATAAATAGTTGTTTAAATCATTGACATTGCCATTAGGCATTACATACATTAGTATAGACTTGATGTTTATATCTAAAAATATCAATTATATACCTACAGGCTACACTAGTCCCTAGCTGGCTATGGCCTATGCCATGGCTATGCATCACAAAAAAGGTAAAAAGTTTGAAGTTGAAACACACACATATCATCGATCACATATTTGCATTTATTGTAATTTAATTTAGGGTATTTTTTTTAATAGCATGTGTTGTATTTTACTTGTTTTTATTATTCATTCACGTGGCCATGGCAATGCAGTTGGTCGGTATGACTAAAAGGCGCACGACCACGAACGACCAAAATGTATGTAGTGTTGGTAACCAAGCGGGCTGTTGGTGACATGTAGGAGGTATGTGTGTGCAGCTCGTCTAATTTCAGATATTTTCTTCACATTGGAGTAACAAAATTCGAAACTTCAATCATCGCTTGTGTCAACTTTACGGTTCCATTCGCCAGGTGGCGTTACTGTGCAAATAACTTGCCTGGATCTTTGGGTTTTAAAGTAAGGCATAACTGTAGTAACAGCCAATATCGGCCACCATACTTCATGTTTGCATTTATCCCAAAGCATGATGGGATACGACATGTGATGTCAATGTCAAGTTTGTGTTGAATAAAGATGGTTCAAAGACTCACTTACGAATTCTATATGGTGGCAGCGGGTTTTAAAACACCCACAGTCGACGCTAATACAACAAGGTAAACATGAGCATACCAGGGGAGAATCCTACGGTTCAGCCAGCGCAGAATATTGCGCCCACTGGCATCCAGCTTGACATTCCACTGCCGGGAAAGTTCGATGGCGCAAATAGCCCTCAACAGGCTGAACTTTGGCCTAAGTGGCTAAAGCGGTTCGAACGCTATAGAGTAGCATCAGGGCTGAAAAATAAGCCAAATGCAGATCAAGTCAGCATCCTACTCTACAGTATGGGGGACTGTGCAGACGATATACTGTCTACGCTGACGGTAAACGAAGAAACCGATGCGCTATTTGTCGCAATTGCCAAAAGAAAGGACACTTTCACTCTGTCTGTCGAGGTGTGAAACAACCGTCAAACCGGGTCAACGAAGTGCAACAGCTCGAGTGTGTCGACTTGCCGTACCTCGGTTATGTTGGGGCACGAGACGACACAGAACACTGGTCAGCTGAGGTGGAGGTCAATGGTCACGCCACAAAGTTCAAACTGGACACGGGTGCAGCTGTCTCTGTGGTCAGCGATCAAGAGGCGTGGCTTAATACAAAAAAGCTGCTACCGACAAAGCAAGCACTACGTGGTCCGGGTAGCACACTTCTACCAGTAATGGGAGTGATCAAGGCAAAATTGCGCTATCGTAACAAATCACTCGATGAATTGGTGTACGTCATTAGACACCAAGAGTATTCTCTACTCAGTCGGCGAGCGTGTGTCGGTCTTGACTTGGTCGCACGTGTCGACAACGTCCAAGAAACAACGAGTCAGAAACCAAACTACCGTGCCGAGTACAGCTCTCTCTTCAAAGGCATCGGTAAACTGAGAACCGAACATGTTTGTACACCGCAAGGAAAATCGCCCATCCTCTACTTCCACAAATAAAATCTGAGATTGAGTCGATGGTGCGACAGGAGATCATATCGGCGGTGACCGTGCCGACAAGATGGTGCTCCGGCATGGTTCCTGTCCAGAAAGCAAACGGCTCCGTGCGTATCTGCGTAGATCTGACGCAACTGAACAAGTCAGTACAGCGAGAGATACACCCGATGTCATCAGTGGACGAAAGCCTTGCAAAGTTGGGCAGCAGCAAAGTCTTCTCGAAGCTTGACGCCAACAGCGGCTTTTGGCAGCTTCCGCTTGACGACGAGTCGCGGCTGCTGACGACTTTCATCACACCACATGGTCGCCACTGCTTCAACCGGCTACCATTCGGGATCAGCTCCGCTCCGGAGATTTTCCAACGAACAATGTCGATCATTCTGGAAGGACTCGAGGGGGTCATATGTCACATGGACGACATTCTCATTCACGCTACTGATCAAACAGAGCATAACAAACGTGTGAGAGCCGTTCTTGGTCGCCTTCAGGAGGCTGGACTCACACTGAACGCAAACAAGTGCTAGTTCTCCAGGAGCTCTATAACGTTCCTTGGTCACATTGTCGATGGCTCCGGCATTCAGGCCGACCCGCGGAAAACGACAGCAGTCACACATTTTCCGACTCCAACGACGGTCAAAGAACTGCAACGTTTCATGGGCATGGTAAATCAGATGGGAAAGTTCATCCCAGGGCTGGCTGAGTACAATGAGCCGCTACGCCAACTACTGCGCAGCGACAATGTCTGGTTGTGGGGTGACGCACAGGAGAAGTCATTCCAGCGAGTGAAAGACGCCCTGGTCGCGCCCGAGACACTCGCCCACTACGACCCAAAACGTCCCACAATCATTGCAGCAGACGCCTCGTCGACCGGCATTGGGGCGGTCCTGCTACAAGTGCAAGATGACACCAAGCGTCGTCCAGTTTGCTATGCGTAGCGATCGCTGAGTGACACTGAGAAACGCTACGCGGTAATCGAGAAGGAGGCCTTGGCAGCGACTTGGGCATGTGAAAAGTTCAGCGAATACGTGCTTGGGTTACGGCTCGTACTCGAGACAGATCATCGTCCGTTAGTGCCATTGTTGAACACCACCGAACTATGCAAAATGCCGCCAAGGATACAAAGGTTTCGCCTACGGCTGATGCGATTCGCACCGTACGTCAGGTACGTGCCGGGAAAGCATAAAAAAAACAGCCGATGCACTCTCGCGTGCGCCGGTAGAAGCTCCCGCATCAGAGGACAAACTGTTTGTCGCAGAAGTCGAAGTGTTCGCACAACAGACGGTGAACATTCTCCCGGCAACGAACAAACGCCTACGGGAAATAGTCGACGAGCAGAAAGTAGACGAGGAATGCAGTAAAATCCGAGAATACTGTCTTCATGGATGGCCTGCATATATGCCAAACCAGCCGCTACTACGTCAGTACTGGGAGAGCAGGAGCCATCTGGCGATCGTTGATGGCATTCTCCTATATGACGAACGCATCGTCATTCCTCGAGCATTGAGACTGGACGTCCTTGACTGTCTCCACCAAAGGCATCAGGGCATAACGAAATGTCGGGCCAGAGCGCGTGCATCTGTATGGTGGCCGGGTCTGTCGACGATGATCGAGGCAATGGTCTCAAAGTGCGTAACGTGTGCGAAAGATCGACCGGTGCCAACTGAACCATTGATGACTTCGTCATTCCCATCTCGTCCTTGGGAGAGGCTTGCGATGGACTTGTTCGAACTCCGTGGGAAAGTGAGTCTCATCGTGATCGACTACTACTCACGGTGGATCGAGAGGAAATGTCTCGACGACATGTCGTCGTAGAGCGTAGTGCACGTGCTGAAGGAGATCTTCGCAACACATGGTATTTCCGACATCATCATTTCGGACAATGGCCCTCAATTCAGTGCAGCGACCTTTCGTCAGTTCGCAATGCATTACGGGTTTGTGCATGTGACGAGCTTTCCGCGATACCCTCAATCGAATGGAGAGGCAGAACGGGCAGTGCGCACGATGAAGGGGCTTCTGAAGAGGAACTAAGACGTACACGTCGCTCTCATGGCGTACAGATCGACGCCGCTTCAGAATGGCCTGTCTCCGGCAGAAATGCTCATGTGACGACGACTTCGCACTCTGCTGCCCGTCCTTCCCAGCACACTGAAACAGAGGGTTCCTGGCGACGAATCCCTGCAAAAGAAGGAGAGCTTGCGTCGTTCCGACCAGCAGCATACCTTCAACTTGCGATAGAAAGCGCGTGACTTGCCGACGCTACAGCCAGGCAATCCAGTTTGGATCCGAGACCAAAATCGCCAAGGTCTAGTTGTGAGTCGAACACCTGAGCCGCGATCGTACTTGGTGAAGACCGACCTCGGCACTGTGCGTCGCAACCGTAGAGCGCTGAGGCAGACTACAGGGTCTCGCGCTGGTGACGACTCCTACGGTCAGCGGACACTGCCTGCACACTTCGCTACAACTGCAGTCCTCGCGACACCTGCTGCTGAGATGCAGCTGTCAGCAACACCATCGAAGAGTGCTTCACGTCCTGCTAGAGAGACATCTTCACTCTCTGAACCAGCGGCACCTGAAAGGGTGACTCGGTCGGGGAGAACGGTGAAACCACCAAAGCTGCTGTCTGTCTATAACTGTCTGTCTATAACTATTTCGTAATATTGTTAAGGCTCAGGCTATTTCTCGAGCTGCTCGATAAATAACGCCGAATCTTATCGTTATTTGTCGAGCAGCTCGATAAATAACGCAAACTTCGTTCGTTATTTATCGAGCAGATCTGGATGTGCATGCATGAGCACTTAGAAATATTTACGTGGACATGCTAATTGTCTGAAGTAAATGCGACGCTGTTGAATCATTTCGTGGGTGTATTTATTCGATCTGATAGGAAACGATGACTTTTCTTATTCGTCGAGCTGCCCAAGAAATAACGCCGACTTCGTTCGTTATTTATTGAGCAGATCTGGACGTGCATGCATGAGCACTTAAGTAGTAAAGGAGGTTAAGTAGCGGGGATGGTGGCGCGGCGCGGTGGTAGGTCGGATAGTTGGTGAACTAAAATAGCACCTCTGGCGGATAGTTGATGAACTAAAATAGCGCCCTACCGGATAGTTGGGGGGGTGACTAAATCAGCGCCCCCTAGCGGAATTTGTCAGAACTAAAATAGTTTGAACCGCAGCGCCCCTAGCGGAATTTTGGGGTTAACCTCGCTCGGGAAAGTTGGGGTTAACCTCGCGAAATTTTTGACAACCACCAAAGTGTTTGTATAAATTTTCGATAGGTTAACCCCAACATTTTTTTTCCTAGCTAACCTAATTATATATTTTTAACCGCTAGATGGCGCCACCATGTGACATAGTACTCCGATTATCCGCTAGGGGGCGCTACGACGGAAGTCCGATTATACGCTAAGGGGCGCTACGACGGAAGTGACGTCGTACCGGAAGTTACTTGACTGTCATGGCAGCCTCTACTAGGGACGCTACGTCGGAAGTGACGTCGCACCGGAAGTTACTTGACTGTCATGGCGGCCTCTACGCTTCCGATATTTCCGGAAGTGTGTCAACGAATAGAGACCTATCATGGCCGGTAGATGGCAATACTCTGACTAATTACATTGGTGTCCGTTGAGTGGCGTCGGAAACCATGATGGTCACCTCTTTGAATGAAGTCCTGTCAGGTGGTTGTCCTTACATGTTATTGACATAGTCGTTTTCGATCGTAGCAGTTTTCAAATTCGCTTGCTATGGCAGTGTGTGACGTAGTACTCCGATTATCCACTAGGGGTCTCTACGCCGGAAGTGACGTGGTACCGGAAGTCACTTGACTGTCATGGCGGCCTCTACTAGGGACGCTACGCCGGAAGTAACGTAGTACCGGAAGTTATTTGAATGTCATGGCGACCTGTCATGGCGGCTTCTATGGTTCCACCATTTCCGGAAGTGTGTCAACGAATAGAGATCTATCATGGCCGGTAAATGGACGCCAATTATCCACTAGGGGGCACTACGCCAGATGTGATATCATACCGGAAGTTACTTGATTGTCATGGCGGTCTCTACTAGGGGCCTTTACGTCGGAAGTAACGTCGAACCGGAAGTTACTTGAATGTCATGACGACCTGTCATGGCGGCCTCTGCGGTTTCACCATTTCCGGAAGTGTGTCGACGAATAGAGATCTGTCATGTCCGGTAGATGGCGTTATTCTGAGTAGTTACATTGCTATCCGTTGGGACCATCAGATGTCGCCTGTCTCATGAACGTGCACAGTTTTTGTGTTAAGGGAAGTCACGTGATGTACGTTCGGTCTGATTGGTTATGCAAATGAGATGACGCCGAAAACTAGTGTGTATACCGGGCTTCCGACGATTCTGGTCTTTCCTTTTTCGACTCTCGAGAAGGTCGTATCGTATCTGGTCGCTCGCACTATTTGAAAATATGGAATTGTTACGTTGTAAAGACGGCTGCTTCATATACATATGTTTTCCATTAAAAGAAGCGATATCGCATACGGGTCCTATGGTCGCCTCGTTGGACGTGAATCCGAACAGATGATCGTCTCTTGACATGAAGGTATGTGATGTTTGGCACCTCAAACTCAAAATGTCGTTATGTCTTTACGATACATCGAGTTGACGTTTAACATGGAGCAAATGACCTAGTGTGTGTTGTGTGTGTGTTGTTTGTGTTGTGTATGTTGTGTGTGTTGTGTATGTTGTGTGTTGTGTATGTTGTGTGTGTGTGTTGTGTGTGTGTGTTGTGTGTGTTGTGTGTGTTGTGTATGTTGTGTGTGTTGTGTGTATGTTGTGTAAGTTGTGTATGTTGTATGTAGGGTATGTTATGTGTGTTGTGTAAATTGTGTGTTGTGTATGTGTGTTGTGTATGTTGTGTGTGTTGTGTATGCTGTGTATGTGTTGTGTATGTTGTGTGTGTGTTGTGTATGTTGTATGCTGTGTATGTTGTGTTTTGTGTATGTTGTGTGTGTGTGTGTTGTGTGTGTTGTGTGTGTGTTGTGTGTGATGTGTGTGTGTGTTGTGTGTGTGTTGTGTATGTTGTGTGTGTTGTGTGTATGTTGTGTAAGTTGTGTATGTTGTATGTAGGGTATGTTATGTGTGTTGTGTATGTTGTGTGTGTTGTGTATTGTGTATGTTGTGTTTTGTGTATGTTGTGTGTTGGGTATGTTGTGTGTGTTGTGAGTGTTGTGTGTGTGTTGTGTGTGTTGTGTGTTGTGTATGTTGTGTTCCATCTTTTTGATGGAATCTCACACGGTAACGCGTCTATTCTGATGGAATTCCGTCTTTTTGATGTAATCTCACACGGTAACCCGTCTATTCTGATGGAATTCCATCTTTTTGATGGAATCTCACACGGTAACGCGTCTATTCTGATTGAATTCCATGTTTTTGATGGAATCTCACACGGTAACCCGTCTATTCTGATGGAATTCCATCTTTTTGATGGAATCTCACACGGTAACGCGTCTATTCTGATGGAATTGTTGTGGAAGCGGTGGAATCTCACGCGATAACCCGTCTATTTTCCTGAAAGAGGAGGGATGTCACGCGATAACACGTATATTTGCCTGAAAGAGGAGGAGGAGGGATGTCATACAATAATGTCCATCTCTGGCCCTCCTCCTCCTCAACGCGTCCATCTCTAGCCCTCCTCCTCCTCAACGCGTCCATCTCTAGCCCTCCTCCTCAACGCGTCCATCTCTAGCCCTCCTCCTCCTCAACGCGTCCACCTCTAGCCCTCCTCCTCCTCCTCCTCCTCACTTTTGAGGGGTTTGACGCGATAACACGTCGAATTGACAAATTTGTGCAGCGTGTTGGTCAAAGCATAGTGTTTCGTTTGTCCAACTAGTTGGTCTGAGTACATTAACATCTCTGTACTGAACTACACAGACATGAGTGGTTAACATATCTGTACTGAACTACACAGACATAAGTGGCTATCATCTCTTCTGAACTACACAGACATAAGTGGCTATCATATCTACTGAACTACACAGACATACTTGTGAAGTGTAAGACTATTAGTAAGGTTCCCAACATATGCTTTGCATTACACTATGAAAAAGACACAATATGAGGTTTGCACAGTTTATTCGTGAACAACACAAACGTATTTACATGTCACGCTCCATAACTAAGAGTGTGGATGAGTCTTGCAAACAGCTTCTGACGCTTCGTCGGAGGTGACGATGTCAGATTGATGGTTGGGTTGATTGCCGGAGCTGATGACAGAGACGAAATTGGTTTGATCGTCGAACTGGTCGTCAAACTGGTCGTCGGACTGGTCGTTGAACTGGTCGTTGGCTGTTGGTCCTGTCACGCTCCATAACTAAAAGAGTGTTAAGTGGCTATCATCTCTACTGAACTACACAGGTATACTTGTGAAGTGTAAGACTATTAGTAAGGTTCCCAACATATGCTTTGCATTACACTATGAAAAAGACACAAGATGAGGTTTGCACAGTTTATTCGTGAACAACACAAACGTATTTACATGTCACGCTCCATAACTAAAAGAGTGTGGATGAGTCTTGCAAACAGCTTCTGACGCTTCGTCGGAGGTGACGATGTCAGATTGATGGTTGGGTTGATTGCCGGAGCTGATGACAGAGACGAAATTGGTTTGATCGTCGAACTGGTCGTCAAACTGGTCGTCGGACTGGTCGTTGAACTGGTCGTTGGCTGTTGGTCCGGGTTGATTGTTGGGGTCGAGAGGTCGAGTGGTCCCGTAGCCGGAGAAGGCTGCACCTTCGGTAGCAAAATTCCTTGTCGGACGTTATCACTAGTCATGTTGTTCATCTACCAAAATGTAAGATATAATGACCACAAAAAACAGACGCAGGTCTTTTATAACAGTTCGACAGAACATAAAGGTCACGTGGTCGTGCCGAACGAACACGAAATTTCTACCCTATGAGAATAGCTAATACTCTTTTGTGACGAGAGCTCAAAATGATGGCTAACCAGATCACTACCTGTATAACCAACTCACCTCGGGTACAAAATTACTGTGCGTAACAGTTTACCGATAGCTCTTATCCTTGAACATGGTGAAAATTCCCTATGCTTTAACATGGGGAAAATCCCTATGCTTTAACATGGAGAAAATTCCCTAACACATGAAGGGATTACATTACATACGCGCAAGTTCAATACAAGATCTAACCAAAGCACTACCTGCTTGACCAAATCACCTCGCGCACAAAATTACTGCACGTAACAGTTTGATGACGTCACTGACCATGACGTCACTGCATCATGAAGTCACGTGAAGGAATTACAATACATACGCGCAAGTTCAAAACAAGGTCTAACCAAAGCACTACCTGCTTCACCAAATCACCTCGCGCACAAAATTACTGCGCGTAGCAATTTAATGATGTCATACAGGATGACACGTTTGGATCTATGTTAAAGTTGTAAATGTATAGGCTAGGAGAGGCCTACGCCTAACAAATGGTTCACAACATATGCCATATAAGAAAAGACACCATTATCCGCCAGGGACGATGTTTGTAGTTCGTGATCTATCCGTCAGGAGGCTCTATTGCACGCAAGCGTGCAAGAGACACGAATTTGGGCAGTACTCATATGTGGTTCGCTCACTTGTCCACTAGGGGATGATGTTTGTAGTTCCTGACCTATCCGTCAGGGGGCTCTATTGCACGCAAGCGTGCAAGAAACACGAATATTAGCAGTACTCGAACATTTACTTCACAACTTGTCCGTCAGGTGGCACCAATTGTAGTTCATGACCTACCCGCCAGGAAAATTTAGCTCACAAAAAATCCGCCAGGTGGCGATACTGGTCGAACTAAGACGCACGAATTTGGGAAGTACTCGAACATTTATTTCACAACTTGTCCGTCAGGTGGCACCACTTGTAGTTCACGTCCTATCCGCCAGGGGGAATTTAGTTCGAAAAAATTCTGCCAGGTGGCGCTAATGGCCAAACCAAGACGCACGAAATTGGGCAGTATTCGAACATTTAGTTTCGCTGTTTTACCCCCAACTATCCGGTAGGGGCGCTATTTTAGTTCATCAACTATCCGGTAGGGGGCGCCACGTGACCTTGACCTACATCCGGGTACGTTTGCACTTCCACCGCGCCGCGCCACCATCCCCGCTACTTAACCTCCTTTACTACTCACTTAGAAATATTTACGTGGACATGCTAATTGTCTGAAGTAAATCCGACGCTGTTGAATAATTTCGTGGGTGTATTTGTCCGATCTGATAGGAAACGATTACTTTTCTTATTCGTCGAGCTGCTCGAGAAATAATGCCGACTTCATTCGTTATTTATTGAGCAGATCTGGACGTGTATGCATGTGCACGTAGATATATTTTCAAGTCATCTACGTGGACATACTAATTGTTTGAAGTAAATCCGACGCAGTCTAATCGTTTCGTGCCTGCATTTGTCCGTTGTGATGGGAAAATGAAGACTTCTTATACGTCGAGCTGCTCGAGAAATAACATAGTTCATACTTTGAGTGCCATTTTATCAGTTGTCACCATTTTGATACAATGTAATGTATTACAAAATGAATTACATTATAGTCAAAATATAAGCAACATACCGAATTACGCAGGCATGCACACATATATTATAAAATGTACAAATCAAAAACATTATAAAACAGACAACTAGGCTGAAACATATGTCAGTTTATAATGAGAAAGTCAACTGAGAAAGTACTTGTAACTATTTTGGCATGTATCCACATTTCTACATCCAATGTCATGTTTGTGTGCATAAGTTTAATGACTAATCAAAACACGTATTTTCATGAGAAAGTTCAACCTGCAACTGCATCATTTGCTGTGTTCCTTTGATCACAAACTTACCGTCACATGGATGTATCAGTTACTTCCACTCACGTTTTATTGACGTTTGTAATCCCGGCTGAAGTAAACTGTAATTTACGCAGAGGACGTCATGGCATGCTGTTTGACTATGTATACGTGTTAACACACACACACACACACACACACAAACACACGCACACGCACACGCACACACACACATACACACACACACACACACACCGTCAGACAGTCAAACAGCATGCCATAACTTCCTACGCGTAAATTACAGTTTATATATATATATATATAATTCAAATCGTTTGTTTAGAAAAACACTGCTAAGTTATCTCCAATCATCTAGTTGTACATATGTCGTAATGACAAATAGTTTAATTAATAATATTATCATACAGGTGTAACCTTGGTTTTAAGTGTACTGTACACTTAATAGAATGAATCGTACGTTGTCACATACCATAACAAACAACAAGGCAATACAATTTTTTAACAAATTTATAAACATCCACAATCAAAGTGATAAAATAAAATGCATTTGTTTATACGCTATCGTGTTTTTTTATTTCCATTGTTATCAGTACAAAAAGCAATAACATACCATTACAGTACATATCACACTGAACAAAAAATACTACATATGTCAAAATGGCATGTAATATTGGGCTTGAATTCATTGCAGGATGCTGAAGCGTTGACAGAAGGCGTACCTACTGCCATCATGGGTCAAGCCCAAGCCACAAAATACAGAAACTGCGTTTGGAGCCGGTTCGTGGATGAAAGTGGAAATTAAGGTGACTTGTGCAAGTCCGACCTGTCATCCAACGAAAGAGTACATAATTGGATTAACTGCGAGAATTGTATGGCCTGGAGGCAGTGCAGCTGTGCAATGGTTACAAAAAAGCCACGTAATTTTTACTGCAGTGAATACACAAGGCGCCTGCGAAACAAATAATGTGTACAGTTGTAGGCTTGAGGTGATGCCAAGCGATGAAAGATGTGCAGGTGTGGGCTTCGTGTGAAGCCAAGCAATCAAACGTATGTGACTTGCAATTTATTGCAATTAAAGATATCATCTGTCGTTCAGAATAGTCTTGAATTTCTTTTTTAAATAGCCTTGAAAAGTCTTGAATTCAACATCTCCAGTAGGATACGCGGACACTGGAATAAGAAACATCTTCATTTCCCACCAGAACGAACTAATACACGCACAAAACGTTTCAACAGCTTTTACTTCAGACAATTAGTATGTCCACGTAGATGCCTTGAAAATATATCTACATGCACATGCATGCACGTCCAGATCTGGTCGATAAATAACGAGCGATGTCGGCGTTATTTCTCGAGCAGCTCGACGAATAAGAAAAGTCTTAATTTCCCATCGGAACGGACAAATACAGGCACGAAACGATTTAACAGCGTCGGATTTACTTCAAACAATTAGTATGTCCACGTAGATGCCTTGAAAATATTTATAAGTGCACATCCATGCACGTCCAGATCTGCTCGATAAATAACGAACCAAGTCGGCGTTATTTCTCGAGCAGCTCGACGAATAAGAAAAGTCTTCATTTCCTATGAGAACGGACAAATACAGGCACGAAACGATTAGACTGGATCGGATTTACTTCAAACAATTAATATGTCCACGTAGATGCCTTGAAAATATATCTAAGTGCACATGCATGCACGTCCAGATCTGCTCATAGGTTCTTAGGTATTGCTTCTCCACACAGCCCCTTCTGGGGCTAACCTAGGAGATGTGCAGATCAAAATCGACGTTATTTGTCGAGCTGCTCGACAAATAACGGACCGAGTTCGCGTTATTTCTCGAGATGCTCGAGAAATAACGATCAGATTCGGCGTTATTTCTCGAGCAGCTCTATAAAATCCTACAAAAAACTAAAGGTTCTCTAAAAACTATAGGATTGTATAGAATATTCTATAGTTTTCTGTAGAATCCTACAAAAAAAACTATAGGTTCTCTAAAAACTATAGGATTCTATAGAATATTCTATAATTTTATATAAAATCCTACAAAAAACTATAGGTTCTCTAAAAACTATAGGATTCTATAGAATATTCTATAGTTTTCTGTAGAATCCTACAAAAAACTATAGGTTCTCTAAAAACTATAGGATTCTATAGAATATTCTATAGTTTTCTATAAAATCCTACAAAAAACTATAGGTTCTCTAAAAACTATAGGATTCTATAGAATATTCTAGTTTTCTCTAAAATCCTACAGAAACCTATAGGTTCTCTAAAACCTATAGAATTCTATAGAATATTCTATAGTTTTCCACAGATTCCTACAAAAACCCTATAGGTTGTCTTAAACTATATGATTCTATAGAATATCCTATAGTTTTCTATATATTCCTACAAAAAACCTTGGTTGCCTAAAAACTATAGGATTCTATAGAATATTCTATAGTTTTCTATAGAATCCTACAGAAAACTATAGGTTCTTTAAAAACTATAGCATATTCTATAGAATTCTATAGAATTATGTAGGAAATTAAGATTTCCATAGCCAATTTATAGTTTTCTATAGAATACTATAGTAAAACTATAGAATACTATAGAATACTATAGGACATTTATAGTTTTCTATAGAATTGTTTGCTAAGGGTTAAGCTACAGCTGAAATTAGAAATTCAAAGAGAAGCTATGAAAAAAAATTAGCTAGTAATATAAAACATGAAAGCAAGAGTTTTTATGCGTATGTTCGAAGCAAACAGAAAGTTCAGGATAAGGTCGGTCCTCTAGAAGATAGCGCTGGAAATATAATAGAGGGATTCTTAATGGCAGAAGACCTGAATGAGTACTTTAGTTCAGTGTTTACCAGAGAAGATATTAGTTCACTGCCAGTACCAGAGGCTAAGTTCAAGGGGGCAGATTCAGACTATTTAGGAGAGTTAATTATAACCATAGACGTTGTGTATTTAGAACTATGTGTTGATGCGTAATTACTATTGTTTTGTATCGGCGTAATGATCCATAATTGGATACTATAAAAAGTAGTTCCTGTTCCGCCATCTTATGGTTATGTCGTGTTTTGTAAATATGTAGTGTATTTAGACGAAATACGCTACACTGGCGACGAGGATGACTCAAAGAATTCGTCAATCCACTTGCACAGGTCGGTAGAAGAAGTGATGAACTGTCACGCTGGTACAAGTGTGCGTTGACTTGTGTCGAACTTTGAAGCGCTCGGAACTCCGATAAAAACGTGTTACCATATTCGCTGCAATGGCCGCCCCCATTGGCAAAATTGAAACTTTCGACAGCTCGGTAGAATCGTGGCCAGCTTACTATGAACGGTTAGAACAATATTTTCTGGCGAATGACGTTCCAGATGTTAAACAAGTGCCGGCTTTACTGAGTCTTATAGGAGGTAAGACGTACAGTCTGCTGAGAGATTTGTGTGCGCCGGATAAACCTTCCACGAAAACATTCGCTCAGTTAACGGCGATACTTAGTCAACATCTGTCACCTAAGCCTCTCGTGATTGCAGAAAGGTTTCGTTTCTACAAGAAGGACCAACAAGAGGGAGAAAGTGTTGCGCAATATGTTGCACAAATTAGAAAACTGTCAGAACATTGTGAATTTGGAGAAAATTTGGGAGATTCCCTGC
This sequence comes from Paraescarpia echinospica, assembly GCA_020002185.1. NCBI lineage: Eukaryota > Metazoa > Annelida > Polychaeta > Sabellida > Siboglinidae > Paraescarpia > Paraescarpia echinospica. Next base: position 71,163,388 of record CM034532.1, read on the forward strand.
GAGACCGATTTGTGTGTGGCCTGATAAACGAACATATACAAAAGAGATTGTTGTCAGAAATAACACTGACGTTTGAGCGTGCGGTGGAGATTTCAGTGGCCATGGAAACAGCTACAAGGGATGCTGCTGAAGTGGGGCAGTACAGAAATGGTACGGCTGTACACAAAGTCCATGTCAAGCCAAAAAGAGGACAATATAGCAAACCATGTTATAGATGTGTACGGTCGGGGCCACACCCCGGAAGATTGCAAATTCAAAGAGGCACAGTGTCATAAATGCAAAAAGAAAGGACATATCAAGCCAGCGTGCCGTGCCAATACAAATGGAAACCAACGTTGCCAGGGTAACGATGCATCGCGTGAGTAGATAGTATGCTCTGTACGGTCTCAAAACCCTACTTATAAAAACAATTTAATGACCACTAAACGATTCGACAACCTACTTATATAAAAAAGATCAAAGGCTTTTTTTGACACTAATGAGTTTCGGAAACCTACTTATAAAAAACGTGATTGATGAGCGACGTAATTTGATACTAATTGGATGATTGATTACCCCTACACTAGAGATGCCACCTAGCGGTGAGTGCAGAGATTATTTTAGTCCTAGCGATCAACGCCGTACCTAGAGCGTGCTGACGTAAGCAATAATGCGTTTATCGCGCTAACCACGCTAAAACCATGCAACGTTTAGTTTCGTACTTTTAACGTAGTCCTCAACGTCGTACCTGCTGACGTAAGCAATAATGCGTTTTTTAGATTCGTTGTATGTGAGATGCCACCTAGCGGTGAGATGCTATAATATAACCGGGGTAAAACCACTGCATAATCGTTGGCGACGGTATAGCTCTCTTAGGAGAGTGTTCGCCTAGGGATCGAAAGGTTCCGGGTTTGAACCCTAGTCGCAACTTTTGTAGTTCCTCTATCTAGCGATGGTATATAAGCGGTGGCGGTAGCGGGTGATCGGTAGTCGGTACGATGTCGTCGCCTATAAGGTTTGGTGGATCGCGGTCGTTCTTGTCGAATATGTATATGCGTCGCGTGTCGGCGTTCGGTCGAGGCTTTCGATCCGTCGAGCACGCCTATCAGTATAGGAAAGCGATATTCTACGACGACGTGGAATGTGCCGAAACAATCAAAAGTTCGCGAAGCTCTTATGCAGCGAAACGACGCGGTTACGACATTCGAAAAAAGAGAATGGAAACCAAATGGACCGACGTTAGGGTGAGATGTATGAAGATGTTGTTGAGGAGGAAGTTTGATGGATCGAGCGATTTGAAGGCTGCACTGTTGGCGACCGGGGACGCCGAATTGGTGGAATGGGTAGCGAGTAAGGAGGGTTTCTGGGGTAGCGGAATCGCGGGCGATGTGGGGAAGAACATGCTCGGTAAACTGTTGATGAAGTTGCGCGATGGTTATAAAGACGCGTAAAAAAGTGTTCGTCGTTCAGTCGTGAAAAATGAACGGACCGTCGTTGAAGCATCCTTTTACGTGTATAGTAGCCGGTCCTACGGGATGCGGTAAGACGACGTTCGTCGAGCGTTTGATACGTTACGACACTATGATCGATCCGCCGCCGGAGAAAATCCTGTGGTGTTACGGACAGTGGCAGAGCGGCTACGCGTCTATGTCTTCGAAAATAGAGTTCGTAGACGGCCTGCCGGATCCGAAACGTTTAGACGGTAAAGCGAGAACGCTTCTAGTACTCGACGACCTCATGGAGGAGACCGATAGCCGGGTGACGGTACTATTTACTAAAAAAAGTCATCATTATAATACGTCGGTCGTACAATTGCGACAGAACATGTTTCCGAAAGGGAAAGAAAACCGTACAATCAGCCTGAACGCTCAATACATAGTGCTATTCAAGAGTCCTCGAGACGCGGGTCAAGTAGATCACCTAGCGAAACAGATGTACCCGGGAAAGGTCAACTACATGATAGAGGCTTTCAAAGACGCGACGTCGTCGGCGTACGGCTATCTATTCGTGGATCTGAAACAGGAAACGGAAGAGGACATGCGTCTGCGTACGTGCATATTTTCGGACGATCGCCTTCAGTACGTGTACGTACGGAAGGGTGGCGGCGGTGGTGGTGGCGGTGGCGTCGGCGGACTATAAGAAGAGAGGGACGACGACGCGTCCGTTTATTAGTCGCTATGAAGGCGCGCGTGCGGGAGCGAAGAGACGGCCGAAGGTGGCGGGACCGACGAATCAAATAAAGAGACACATCGTCGCCCTGCAGCTGTTGGAGAGACATAGGCGGAACATCGCTCTGCGAAAAGCCCTACTCGCCCACGCGGACACTGGTCTCATTTGTAGACTGTGCGATTGCGCGTACAACATACTGAAAGGGAACGTGAAGTTGTCGTCGAAACAGAAAGGCGTATTGTCGAAATACCGGGATCACCTGCGTAAACTCGTCGACAAACACGTCACGCGTAAGCAGAAGCGTGTCATCTTGCAAAAGGATGCGGGTGGTTTTCTGACGGCCCTGCTAGCGCCGTTAGCGAGTACCATTATCCTGCCGCTGCTCAGACAGGTGTTCGGCGGTGCCAGCGGTAATTGATGCAGTACGCGAAGAAGATGGCGTTGGTCGATCCACGATTGGTGGAAAGCCTTGTGCCACGTGTCGATCAGTCGTCGAGCACGCCTCGATCACGTGTGCTGAGTAGCCTTGACAGCGACATGAAGGACATTCTAGAACGTTCGGATTTATCGGAACGAGAAAAGGTAGCGTCGTACAATCAACTGCTGAGTCGGTACAATACGATAGAGGCGGCTCGAACGGCGCAACCGTTACGCGTGTCGGTGGTGAACAGCGGCGAGACACCCGCGGTACCGGTGGCGCCGGCAGCGGCGGCGGCGGCGGTGGCGCCACCATCGTCGGAGGTGATAGAGCGCGAAATCGTAGCCAGTATGCCGAAAACGTTGAAAGAGAAGACGAGACTGCTTATCGAAAAAATAAAAGTCGATCCGTTGTCTCGATGGAACGAACGCGGTGAATTCGTGTACGACGGTAAAACCATCGCGGGGAGTAATATGGTCGATCTAGTAAACGATCTCATGCGAACGAGATCGAAGACGACGGCGCCCGTAGGATGGCGGGAGTTCGGATTGCACATGAAGGATATGAATATCCCTATGGAATTCGTAGGCAACCCGCGCTATCGATCGTACATAGAGCGACAACAGAAGCACCTACTAGAAGAGGCGATGATGATGCCGACGACGTCTAGTTCATCAGCAGCGCCGTCGGAGCGGAGACGTCGTCGGATGCGAGGCGATCCTAAACGCAGACAACGATCCTCTTCGTTGGGCGTCACGGCGTGGGATACGTTGTCGTGATGACGTCACGACGCGCGATCATCATCGTCGTCGACGGCTTCACCATCGCGCTTATCGCACTCTATATCATCGTATCATCATCGTCGTCGTCATAGTGTCCGGGTGGAGTCGTCGTCCAAAACGAAAGCCTCGACAGCAACGAAACGTCGACGTCGACGACGACGACGAGCTGAATAACGCGTACTTCGATCCGAAACGGGTGGGGAGTTACGGAGGCGTCGACGCGTTGCACCGGGCGTCGAAGCTCCGACGTCCGGCCGTCGAGAGGTGGCTAGCGTCGCAGGACGCCTATACCCTACACAAACCGGTTAGACGTCATTTCAAACGACGTCGCGTCATCGTGGGCGGTCGAAACCAGCAGTGGCAAGCCGATCTGGTCGACTTGACTAGACTGAAAACGCACAACGACGGTATAACATTCCTATTGACGGTGATCGATGTGTTTTCGAAGCGGGCGTGGTGCGTCCCGTTGAAGAATAAGTCCGGCGCGTCGCTCGTCGCGGCCTTCGAGCGCCTGCTGAACGACGACGAGACGCCGCACACGCTGCAGACCGATAAGGGGAGCGAGTTTTTGAACCGACCGCTGCAAACGTTGCTAAAGAGTCGCGGCGTTCATTATTTCGTGACGCATAACGAGGAGACCAAAGCGAGCGTCGTGGAACGGTTTAATCGAACTTTGAAGACGCGTATGTGGCGCTATTTTACGAAACACGGAACGCTGCACTACGTAGAGGCGTTACCGGATTTCGTGCGATCGTACAACAACGCCTACCACCGAAGCATCGGTAGGACGCCGGCGAGTGTCGACGCGACGAATCAGGAGGCCGTATGGCAACGACTGTACGGGGGTGGCGACGTAGATCGACGACGACGACGAAAACCGAAACTACGCGTGGGAGATCGCGTACGTATCAGCAAGACGAGGGGTCATTTCAAAAAAGGATACATGGCTAACTGGAGCGAGGAGCTGTTCACCGTTGTAGAGGTGCACCCGTCCGAACCGCCCGTTTATCGCCTGAAGGACGACGCCGAGACGCCGATAGAGGGCACCTTCTACGAACCGGAACTACAACGCGTAGTCGTTCCTAAAGACAAACTATATCGCGTAGAGGCGGTTCTACGGCGTCGTCGGCGTCGTGGCGGCGGTTCGGAGGCGCTCGCAAAATGGAGCGGATATCCGGCTTCATTCAACAGCTGGATCGACGCCGAGTCGCTCGTGGACCTATGAATCGTTGGACGCGTCACACCGGCTGCTGGCGACTGCACGAGGCGGGACTATGCAACGGATCTTCGTTCTTACTGTATAAAGGTCCCTGCTGCATCGACAGCGCGCAGTGGCGCGACGATGTGCGACGACGACGAAACTACCTCGAGTGGCGAGCGTCGAACGAACGCCGACGAATCATCCGTCGTCGACGACGCGGACTCCATCGACGCTACAACAACAACAACCACTGCCGCCGAACCCGTTCCATGGCGAATCTGCGGCAACGAATGCCCTAAGGCCGAAATCGTGTTCCTCTGTCAGGTCGTCGTCCTGTACTTCGTCATCGCCGTTAGTATATACAATCTGACGAAAGGTCAATGTGACTCCAACCTGTGGACGGCGCTGTTGAGCAGCTGTCTCGGTTACCTGCTTCCGAGTCCGTCTATGAGTGTCGGCGGCGGCGGCGAACGTCGACAACGCGATGGCGGTCTCGTCTGACTTTTACCTGACGCTGCCGAGCAACGCGTCTATGAAACATCACCCCGAAAATACGTTGACACACTACGTCACGACGTTGCCGCGACGTTTCGACCTGTCGGGGGAGTGGGAATACGGCGCGGTGTCGGTACAGTATCCGCACACGTGGTACAACGTGAGAGAGAAGGACGCCTACTTCTATCTGACTTGCGCGGCGGGCGAACTGGGTGTTTACACGCAGATAGACAAAGACGGCTCGACCGTGCTGATATATCGTCAGACGACGATTCCTCACGGTTTCTACAACGTTTATACGTTGTTGAACAGGATCAACGAAGCGCTAGAGAAATTACACACCAGGAGGGTCAAGGCCGTGCTAGAATACTGCGCCGTCTCTAACCGATTTACGCTACGTATGTCGGCGGGTGTCGAATTTATCATACCTCATTCGAGCCGTCTGAGGCACGTGCTAGGTTTCCATAGCAACACGATCATGAGTTCGTCCGCGTTCGGTCCCGCGCCGGCGGTGAGGCCCGTCACCAGCACGTCGCCCGCCGCGTACACGTTCGAGTACGAAGGTCGCGATAGGGTGACCATGTCGGCGGGCATCGAGAGTCTGTACGTGTACACGGATCTCGTGAAATCGCGCGTCGTCGGTGACGTGTACGCGCCGCTCCTTCGAAACATCGCCGTCCGCGGTGAGAACGGTGACGTTATTTCGGAAACGTTCGATCGCGTGCAATACGTGAAGCTGCTGCGGAATCAATTCGACGAGGTCGAAGTCGATATAAGAGACGATCACGGCCAACCAATACCATTCGAGCAGGGGAAGGTGGTGACGCGCTTCACTTGAGACGTTGTAAATCGAAATTGTTTTAACATGCCGACGTCGAAGAACCCGTACGTGGACTACTACGTTCGTCAGGTCGGCGGACAGCTGCCGGTCTTCGTCGGTGCTCGGGGTCAACGAGGTCACGGTCTGGGTAATCTCTTCGGGAGTCTGTTTCGAAGCGCCATGCCGCTTATCAAGAGAGGCGCGATGGCGTTGGGAAAACGCGCGCTCAACACCGGCATGCACGTGGCGCGCGACGTCGTCGCCGGCGGCAATCTGAAACAGTCGCTAAAAAGGCGCGCGAAGGAGGCCGGCGCCGATCTTCTCGACGGCCTATTGAATCCGCAGGCAGCGCCGCCAAAGAAGAAGAGAAAGAAACAAACGCAGCAGCAGCGCCGTCCCCGCGGCGGCGTCGGCGTAAAGAGAGCGCGCTTAGCGGCGACGGCCGTCAATAGGCGGAAAAGCGCGCGTCGAACGGACATATTCGACGAGTAACGACGATGGAGCGCGCACTCGAGAACGGTCAGTGGACCGTCTACCAGCCGCTGACGACGACTCGGCGCCCCTATCGAGTTCCCGGGTTCGGGCTATACGGACCACCTTCGAGTGTACGTGCGCTTCATAGTGACGCGGGGAGGAGACGATTCCGATCTGACGGCCGCCGCCGCGGTGGCGCCGGTCAACAATTTGCTGCATACGATATTCAGTCAACTCGACGCGTCGCTGAACAACGTGTCGACCAATACGTACGCGTACCGCGCCTACGGAAGAAAAAAACGCAGCAGCGACGACGCCACGGCGGCAGCGGCGGCATAAAGAGGACGCGCCTAGCGGCGACGGTCGTCAGTAGGCGGAAGAGAGCGCGTCGAACGGACGACATATTCGACGACGACGATGGCGTTCGTGAACGTCTCGACGTGCGAGGGCGTGAAGGCCGAACTGGAGCTGTTCAGCGGACCGGTGATGCAGACGAGCATCGAGAGTAGTCATTGGACCGTCTACCAGCCGCTGACGACTCGACGCCGGCGGCCCTATCGAGTTCCTCGTGCCGGGTTCGGGCGAAGACTATACGGACCTGGGGAGCGTTCAATTGTACGTGCGCTTCAAAGTGACGCGGGGGGACGGTACCGATCTGGCGGCGGCCGCCACGGTGGCTCCGGTCAAAAATTTCCTGCATTCGATGATCAGTCAAATCGACGTGTCGCTGAACAACACCCTCGTGACGCCGTCGACCAATACGTACGCGTACCGGGCCTACCTCGAGACGTTGGTAAGTTACGGTAGCGACGCGAAACGTTCGCATCTCACGGGTTCGTTGTGGTACAAAGACACCGCCGGACGGATGGACACGCTCGGCCACGCCAACGTCGGTTTCGAGGCGCGACGCCTCGTGACGGCCGATAGCAACGAGGTGGAGATGATGGGACGCCTGCACATCGACGCGTTTATGCTAAACAGACACCTACCGAACGGCGTCGACACGAAAGTGCGCATAGTACGCTCGAAGGACGCCTTCGCGATCATGGGCGCGCAAGCCGTACCGGGGTGGCGCGTCGTGCTGCAGGCGATTCGACTGCACGTGCGAAAAGTGAAGTTGAACCCGGCCGTCCAGACGGGACATATCAAAGCGTGGGGGTTGGGAACGGCTAAGTTTCTGATGCGTCGCGTCGACAGCAAATCGTTCTCGATAACGGCGGGTACGCTATCGCACACGCACGAGAACCTGTACATGGGCGCGATTCCGAGACGCCTCTTCCTGATGATGATCGATAACGTCGCCTACAACGGCGACTACACTAGAAATCCGTTCGACGCGCGTCACAACGACATAAACTTGGACGTCAGGTGCCGAGCAAGCCGCTGCAGCCGGACTTCCCGCACAACCGGTACGTGCGGAGCTACATGAATCTCTTCGAGGCGACCGGAAAGGCGTTCGAGGACGAGGGGAACGAAGTATCGCGCACGGACTTCGGCGCCGGCTACACCATCTTCGGTTTCGACCTGACCCCCGACTGTTGCGACGGCGATCATTTCAACGTCGTTGATTCAGGGGAGCGTGGGCGTCGAAATGCATTTCGGGACGCCGCTACCGCTTCCGGTGACGTCGTCGTGTACGCGGAATTCGAGACGGTGATGGAGATCGACCGGAACCGGAACGTCGTGTACGACTGGTAACTATGGATACGTTTCAACTGATGCGTCTTCTGGAACTCGATACGTACGCTAAACGTATCGTCGTCGGCGTCGTGCCTAAAGACGCGCTACTTACCGCCGCCACCACCTACCCGACGGCCTTCGTGTGCAACACCGACGACGTCGGCGAACCGGGACAGCACTGGGTGGCCGTCTACGTCGGCGCCGACCGACGAGGCGAGTACTTCGATTCGTACGGTCTGCCGCCGCTGCACGCCGACTTCCGCGCCTTCCTGCGCCGTCACTGCGGCGACGCGTGGACGTACAACGACAAGCGGCTGCAGAGCGTCATCTCTAACGTGTGCGGACAATATTGCGTCGCCTTCCTTCTCCGATGTCGCGGTATGCCGTTGACGACGTTCCAGAGCCTATTCGGCACCAATCGGGTGAACAATGACTGTCTCGTATACGATTTATTAAAACCTCATCATTAATTTCGTCGCTTTTAAGTGTATAGAAATAAAAACAACAAACAAATTATCATGTACATGTTGGTGTTTATTATTACCCTACACATACATACATACAGAAACTACCCCTAGGGGGGGTGGTGGGGGTTAGGTTAGTAGTAGACGAGTTAGACGAGTGTTGTTTACGTGTTAGACGAGTATCTGCGCCGTGGTGACGCCGTCGTCGAGCACGCGGCGTTTAGCGTAGAAGTAACTCAACGCCGCGCGCTCTTGAACGTACGTCAACACGGACGAGTCTTTCACTTGGAAACCGCGGTTCCAGCCGACGCCGTTGCGACGGTCGCGCAGTACGGCGAGGAAGGTGTGCTCGTCGATGTCGGCGTTCTGTCGCTTGCTCAGTCCCTTCGTGCTGTACTTCGGACCGGCGGTGCCGCCGAAGCAGTAGTAGGTTTTGCTGCACAGCGCCACGATTCCGTCGCCGCGCCACTCTTCTTTGAAGAGTCCCGGCGTTCGACGATCGAACAGGCGTCGGCGCGCGCAGCAGGCCGCCGCGCCGTCCCACGCTAGTCCGGCGACGCGCCGTCGTACGTAGGCGTCCACGTGCGCGTCGGTGCATTCGGCCGGAAACCAGAGCGAACGATTCCGGAAGTAGTGGTCGCGACGTTCTTCCGGTACGAGCGCGTCGACGTCACGTCCGGCTAGGGCGATGTACGCCGAGTCCGTGTCCATAGCGCAGTACTGGAAGAGCGGACGGGAAATGTAGGCGTCGACGAAATCGTAATAAAATTCCAGCATTCTCAATTTTGCGTACTGCAATACGAAATAGCCGATATGTATCGGCAGGCCGTAGACGATTTTGCGCTTATTCAGCGCCACCTCGTACAGCGCGTCGTCGACGTCGAGTTGCCGGAAGCGCTGATTGTTGACGAGCATCGACGCGCCGACCGGCGTGGCGTACTTGATTTCCCGGTGCCGATCGACGCGTGTAATCGTTTTCCCGTAGGAACTGTTGCCGAGAAGTTTAAAGATATCGGCGATGACCGATTTGTCGGGATCGATATCGCCCTCGCGTCGCGCCGTCGAAACGGCGTCGCCGAAGCGGCGAAAGCACGCTATCGGCGCGTACTCGACGATCTGGTAGACGCGCTCCACGACGAGACCGTGCGCCAGATACCAGCGTAGTAGCGAAAGCCATGTTGAAGATGATAAAGAATGTTGTGTGAATGTGCATGTTTCATTATACTACTAACCAAGACATGTTCCATTAGTTTTGATGCTATGCATGTCAGGGAAATGGGCCTATAATTTGAAGCTATGTATTTTTGACCATTCTTGAAAATAGGTGAGACATTTGCTTTTAGCCAGTCTGTGGGGATTTCTCCTGTAACATATGACTTCTGAAAGATTAAAGTTAGCAATGCGCAATTTCAACAGCCAATTCTTTTAGAATTCTTGTGTTGATGTTGTCTGGTCCTTGTGCTTTATACGGTTTAAGATTTTGTAGGAGTTTTAGTACACCAGCTTCTGTAATTTATATTTCTGGCATTTCAGGTAGTGCTGGATTGGGTAGTTTGGTTACTTGGGGAGATGGGTCATCTGTAAATACTGATTGAAACTGCTGATTTAGTATCACTGCTTTGGCTTTAGGGTTTGAGTGTAGGATTCCATTTTGTTTGAGAGGCGATATCGCTGTGTGGTTTGTACGGCAGTGTTTCATGTAAGTCCAGAATCTCTTAGGATAACCTTGTTTTTGTTGACTATCTTCAGTAGAGGTGACAATTTCAGTTACATAGTTCCAGTAGGCAGTTCTCGGTTGTTGCTGTATAGTTTGTTTTAGATGTTTGTATTTTGGAGTGTGCTTGTGACATTTGTACATTCTGTCCCTTTTTTGCATAAGTTTCTTTAGTGTTGGTGTAATCCAGGAGTATCCGTCCCTACACCTAGCCATTATGGATGGTATATACAACCCAGTACCTTTGACAATGCTATCCCGAAACATACACCACAACTTGTTTGCACTGTTTTGTTCATAGCAATTTTGAAGATTTTTGCTTACATCTTTCATATGTTTTCTAAATTTGTCCCAGTTTGCCTTATTGAACAGGGGAATATTTCTGGTTTCTGTTTGTGTTTCATTGGGTTTATGTCTAGCTCTGTGTAACAACAGTCATGATCTGAGATTCCTGGTAATATCTCTGTTCGGTTGACGTTGGTAGGGTTATTTGTGATCATTAAGTCTAAAGTGTTTTATCCCCTTGTTTTCTTGTCTATAATCTGGATACGACCAAGGTCATCTAGAATGTTTCGAAATTTATCATGAAGTAGTACGTTTTGGCAGTTTGGTTTTAACATTCCATTCTGCTAGTCCCATCCAGGAAAATTAAAATCTCCTGCAATGAATAAGTGTTGCTTTTGATTTACTCTGCCTAGAGGTATTTCAAATTGTTCTATGCTGTGTTCGTCATTTACGTCAGGTCTGTAGTAGGCACATATGTGAAGTAATTTACAACCAGCTATGCTAATCTTAGCCCAAATGATTTCGCAGTCTGTCTCTAATTCAAATTCCTCTTCACTAAGCAGGTCAGAATGTATTGCAATGAATACCCCTCCTCCTCTCTGTTCATCTGTTCTGTCCTTTCTATATACATTGAATTTATCTGGGAAATATTCAGAATCTAATATGCTATTGCTAAGCCAGGATTCAGTGCCAATAATTATGTCTAATTTGGAGCTATCAATGAGTGAAAGGAATTCTGCCTTCTTGTTTTTTAGTGATTGACAATTTAGGTTGATGATTCTCAATGGTTTTTTAATATTAGGAGTATGACGGTAATTGTGCTGTTTCCTTTGATTCGAAGGAGATGATGTATGTAGTGGAGGTCCTAACCTTGCTGGTGTTGTAGGGAGTTGAATGGAGTCATCATTTGATTGAAAGATGTGTTGATATATATTTTCAGAAAGTTTAATGTCGTCATAATTGAAAAGGGTACTACTTAAATTAGGCATTCCACATTTTAGGCAATTCCATGATGTGTTGGTGTTTTGCATCGTTTCATATATTGTGTCTCTGACATTTTCACATTGCGTGTGGAACCAAGTATTGCAGGAGTTGCAACAAATTGCTTTATGTTTCCAAGTTACTGTTTTTTGGCAAACACCACAAGGGTACTTGGGTGCTCTGGGGCCGGGATTTAATTCGCGCACCGCCTCCAGTATCGTCGAGAGCGTAATGGCGGTCGGCGGCGGTTGCCATCGTGACGCGTCGGGCGGCGTCGGCACCGCCAGCGGTCGCACGGCGTGCCACTGGCACTCCCACATTTCGACGACGTCGTCGACGAAACGGCGCAGGTAGGCGGTCACGGCGATCGTCGCGGCGTACAGCGTCGTCATCGGTTGACCGTTGACGGCGTTCGTCGTCACGTGCGCCTGACACGTCGGGCAGCCGTGAAAATAGCAGCCGTGAAATTGATACGCCGTTCGCGTGGCGGCGCACCAGCCGTCGACTCGGTGCTTTCCGATGCGCTTCTCGCGTCCGTTCAACTGGTGACGTATACGTGCGCCGGTTTCTGCCTCCACGCGCGTCAACCACTCCACGGCCATACGACCGTAGCGGTGCACGCGTTCCGCTCGAAAGGCTTTCTCAGCGCGTCGGCGCGTGTACCAGCCCGTCGGCATCTCCTGCATTATCGCCCATAGATAGAGGCCGTTTGCGTCGAAGCCTACTATCGATCGGCACGGCGCGCCGTCGCCGCCTCGAATCGACGTCACGTCGGCCTCGTGGTGGCGCGCGAAGATGATCGACGGGCCGCCGACGATCTGCGCCTGCAACAGACGGTGCAGATCTTTGTTCGGCTCGTTGAAGAGCGAGAAATGGATCGACGTCGGCAGGTCGTTGAACAGGTACAACAACGTCAACCCCGGTACGCTGATGGCGTCCTTGAACATGTCGATACGTCGGCGCCGATAGAAGGCGAACTGGCGATCGACGGCGTCGAGAAACGGCGCCATGTCACGATTGTTATACCACACAAGAAAATCGCGCATCGACGTCATGCCCTCGTCACGCCACGCCGTCGCGCAAATCTCGTACGCCTCCGCGGAGATTCCCTGGCGTTTCAGCTGGCTGTAGAAAGCTTCGCGCGACGGCAGGGCGGTTTCGTCCAGACGCGACAACGCGTCGATGTGCTCGTACGGAAAGTAGCCCTTCGTTGCCGAGCAACCGTACGCTTTCAGAAAGCGATCGTAGCTAACGCCGGGCGCGAGGTAATTCGTTATGTCCAGGAACTTCAACGTCGTCGTCGACTGGCACATGTAATTGTTCTGACGTTTAATGGTAAACGCCGACGACGTGTGCTGCGCGTCGCCGGTTATGAGCAGGGGGGTCAAGTACTTTTTGACGACATTCAGGTCGTACTTACCCGAATTGAACCCCAATACTGGCATTTGACGAAGGTACGTCCACAGCCGGTCGGCGAGAGTGGCGTACGGTGACGCGTCGGCGTCGTCGTCGTCGTTGCATCGTCGCCGCCATTCGGCGTCGAGCGCGTCGAGCGCCTCGAAGGTCGCGTCGTAGCGGGGACGTAGAATCGCGCACGCCGCCGCGCTCACCGCTTCCACGTCGTCGATGAGGCGACGCGCGAGTTCCGACGAATCGCCGGTCGTGACGTAACAGCGCGCCGCTTCGTGACCGGGCACGTTCGACGCGACGCTCTCGCTGAGCAGTTCGTGTCGCGCGATCCAGCGGCATTTGTCGCTATCCGTCGGCAGATCGTTATCGGCGAAATAGCACTCGAAATCGAACGTCGCACTGTACGGGTAGTAGCGCAGGTCGTCGTCGCCGACGTCGATGCCTTCGTCGTCGAGCCGCTCGAATACGGACGGCGACGGTCGGTAGACGCCGCCGGGGAACACGTGACGAACGCCACCTTCGCGCGTCGCTTCGTGACGTCGTAACTCGCGCGCGTTCCGCCAGAGGGCGTTGCCGCATTTCCCGCAGTTGTACGTTTTCGTGTACGCGCGCGGATAGCTTATGTACGAGAAGTGCGACTCGTACAGGTTGACGTTCAGCGTCGTGGGGTGCGCTTCGCGCGATCGACGGACTAGTTCAGCGACGTCGTTCGTCAGTCGACGATAGACGAGGACGTTGATGGCGAAAACCGTCTCCACGCGATCCAGTTCGTTCAGGCGCACGCCGTTCGAGGCCGACGTGCGCGCGGCGCGACAATACCGCGCGTGCAGACGTTTAGCGACTTTCGTTAAACGGTTCGTATCGATGTGGCGGCCACTTTCACCTCGTCGGTGACCTTGCAGGTGGAGTCCGATGCATCGGAAGAGACACAGATGGTCGTCGTAGGGCGTGCCTCGATGATCTTTCGTCAACGACACGATGGCCCTGTTGAGGCGCACGTAGGCGGGAAGCGTGGCCACGCCAACGCAGCCGATAGGATGATTGATGATGACGTTCACGAAGTAGGTGGCGTTAGTTACGAGCTCGACGATCCAGCCCGAGTCGGGGCGCTGCGCGATGGCGTACTGCAGTACGTCGGTCGTGCGCACGGCGTCGAGGAATCGTTCGAATGAACGGCTATCGGTGACTAGGGCGGGTGTTTCGAGGAGGCGACCGCAACAGTTACACGAAGAATGAAAATATCGGTACCGACCCGACACCTTGTGGAGTAATACAAAACCATAGCTTACGTTAATTTTAAACGCGTTCTTTTGCGCGCGAAACATTTCTCTCAGACGCGGTTCGAGCACCGCGTACTCGTACAGGCGGTCATACGATAGTTGTAACGCGACTGTATGACACCGCGCGCCACCGACGTCTCTATGCTACGCCGGTGCTCGTCCACGACACGCTGTAGATCGTCGGGTGACGGAGCCGCCTCCGCCACTGATTCATTACTACCAGGAGGTGGCGACGCCTGACGGCCACACCGCAGTTGCAGATGTCGTAGCATCGCGTGACGCGGTGAATATCGCGCCACATTTTGGACACTCGACGTTTTACGCATAGCGCTTCGTCGCCGCATGTTTTCGAACTCTTTACGTGTCGTTCTAACGTCGTCTGCGTCGTGAAATAGCGCCCGCATTTTGGACATTGCCATCTAGTAGGTGATGGTGATGGTGGCATTCTCTCTAATGATATTTTTCCGAGCACCGCTATTTATAACAGCGACGGTGACGGTGGTGGTGGTAAGTACACCCTAGCGGGAAGAATGCGGTCAACTAGCGGTAATTTTTCTAACTGTATGGCGGTACTAGCGGTAATTTTTCTAACTAGCGGGATGTCATTTTTACGACTAGCGGTAATTTTTCTAACTGTGTGCGGTATGGTGGTTTTTATAACTAGCGGGATGGTGGTTGTTTTTACGACTACCGGTAATTTTTGTAACTAGGTAACTCGGAAACGGAAAGTACATTTTCAACGTTTTATTCGGTACTCTTACAACATTCAAACACAGCGTCGTGAAGCCTTTGTTTCAATAGCAAGCAAATATTATAATAAAATGTTCTCTATTCTACTAGTGTTCGTTCATTCCAGTCCGCTCCGGCGTTGCACGTACGTGTGCACGGCCGACTCGAGTTGCACGCGATTCATATAATCGCGCCAATTTGTTCCCAACAACCAGTTCGACACAAACTGCACCAAATACAATTCTCCTGCACGGCCCGTTTGCGGCTGCTGTTCACCGGAAGAAGTCGACACCGTAGTCTCGTGTAGAATATGCACTAGTCTCGTGAAACAGGGGATGAGCGATCGACGCAGGAACGTTTCGATGACGCCGTTGAAATAGCGCGTCACAATGCAGCCCGGCTTATCGAAACGTTGCATGTATACACGATTTGGCCGCCCCGCGCGATAGCCGGGCATGTGAACGTATGGACAGCCTTCATTCGGTTCACATACCCCGCAATGATCCCGCGCCTTCTCCAGAATCATTTCGCCGAGAGTCTCGGCGACGAGATCCATCGCCAGTCGTTCGTAACGCCCGACCAACTGACTCCGGCTCGGCACGACGATTTGCCGTTGACACGTCCCCAGCTCCTCCGATACGCTCCAGTACGGCGAGCACGTCGGTCCCATCGTCCCCAGGCTGTCGTTATACGTCGGTGGCGCGGGACGCATTCGGTTCGAGCAGCCGCCCAGCGCCTCCTCGATGATCGCCTCCAATACGTGAGCGTCACGTACTCCTCCACTACCCTACAGCACAAAGCAGTTCTACTCTTTACGAATCACCGTCAGGAACGCGTGTAGGAAGTCGCTCATACACTCACGCCTGGTGTGTTGCATCAAAGCGTCCTACAAACACATTATTATGATTAGTCCGCCTCCTCCTTCTTGTCCTCATCCTTCTTTATCGACCCCTGCACACCCCGTTCCAACAACGTTCTTACGAACGAGGCAACCTCGTCGTACTGAGCGCGAATCCTTTCGTTGTTTGCAAGCATTTTTCCAGTACGCAGCGCACTTCCTAAAGCATATAAAAGCACAACTGTTAGTACATCAAACTACTACACAATAGGCTTGCTTCGTAGGCCAACCAAAATGCTCTTATATACTGCTCGGCCGCCTCGGTTAATAGTTCAAAGCTCTCCTTGCTTAGTGCCAGACCACGACGATCTCTCATTCGTTGTCGTTCGTTGGCGTGCGTCAATAAATCTACCAGTAGCGGCCAATTTTCCTCCTACAAACAACACAAGACAACATTAGTCATCGTCGACGTATCTCTTTAGTGTGCGGACTGTATACGAGGGGTCACCGTTCCAACTCGTCTTCCGCACACTAATCTCCACTTTAGTACCAGCTAACTCGAGCACGGTATCGCGGAGATCCTCCTCGTTCAATTCCGTCAAGTACACGGCCGTGTACTCGACGAGATTAGACATTTGGCTATCGAACAACGTAAGCCAAAGCTCGTCTTCCTCCTCCTCGCCGTCCTTCACCATCACACGTAACGCGAAGAAATATTTCGGTACAAACACTTCCCCGTGCGTTCGACATATCAGGGTCCCGTCTTTGCTTGTCTGCAATTTCCGGCGACAACGGGAACATCCCAAATAGGTGGTGCCGGGCTCGCCTTTGTACGAGACGGCGTCGATCGTAACGGGCAACAGGAGTTTATACACACCGTTGACAGCACACTTCAGATGTCTCAGACTCACCACTGTGGCGCGTGTCGACGCCGACGATTCACGCTCCATAGAACCGCTCCGCGACAGGACCGGGGGCTGCTCGGCCGTTTCGTCGGGCTGCTCCAAGTGCGCCTCTTCGGCGCTTCGTTTTCGGCCGACAGTCAACGGGGCCGCGATGAGCGCAACGGGCAGCTTAACGGGTGGTGTCTTCGGCTTTTTCGGTTGTTGTTGTTGACTTTCATCCGCCATGTTGCGGAAGAACGTCTGCTGCTTGCTGCTCTGCTGTTGTAGAAAGAATACACGTTAGAACTTCAGCGTCATACAATATAGCTTTTTCTCAACCGTTTTATACCTTTTCCAAATAACACGCATGCGCACTTCACGCTAATACGTCATCTTACTCAATTATCAGCGTGCGTGCCTCGTACATTTCAGACATTTTGTTTTCGGTACCGTTATCTATTCAATTATTGGCGTGCATACTTCATCCATCCCAGGCATTTTGTTTTCGGAAAAAAGTTTCCGGTCACGTCAGTACATTCGCCCTTAAATCTCTCTTTACATCGAATTTCTCTAATATCGATGCATCTCCCGTTTCCTGACTCCACAGCGATCTTATACAACGTTTAATTTTGCGCTTTTAACGTTTCATTTATCGTTTGTAAAAATCCATTGTTCTCCGTTCACATTCCAACTCGTTAAGTCACGCGCAACAGATGTCACACATGTGCGCTTAACGCATTCCGCCTAGTCTACCGAGGAATTTGTTTTAGGAAAAAAGTTAGCGTTCACGTTAGTGCATTCATTGTCAAATGTGACTTTTACAGCGAATTTCTCTAATATCTATGCATCTCGTGTTTCCTGACCCCCCAGTGATCGTATACAACGTTTCATTTCGTGCTTTTAACGTTTCGTTTATCGTTTGTAAAAATCCTTTGTTCTCCGTTCACATGTCAATCAAAATAAGCCGTAGTGTCATCCGCCGCCACCGCCGCTGTTTGACGACGCGCACATTTCATACACTTTTACAAACACGCGCGCACGACGTCTCCACATACATCGCTCCATCTAACATGGCAACACCACGGTAAGACATTTCAACAGCATGCATTTTATTTAAACAGTGCTTACTATACGCAATAGCATGTATTTTATTTTAAACATGCATGCATTTTATTTAAATGCACGTTTTTATTGTTGTAACATGCATTTCATTTAAACAGTGCTTACTATACGCAATAGCATGTATTTTATTTTAAACATGCATGCATTTTATTTAAATGCACGTTTTTATTGTTGTAACATGCATGCATTTTATTTAAATGCACGTTTTTACTACAGTTGTTGTAACATACCGTTTAAACATGCATGCATTTTATTTAAATGCACGTTTTTACTACAGTAGTACGCATTAAATTGCATGTATTTTACCGTTTAAACATGCATGCATTTTATTTATAAGCGCGTGCATATCGCTCATTTTACTACCGTTTATTGTCTCATTCATCGTTTAAACATTTCATTTTATTTCATTGTTTATTATTTCATAGACCGATCGAACCGCCTACAAGAGACGTATCGTCGCCTCGTAGACCGATACAACTGCCCGACGTGACGACGACGTCGACCCAGCCGACCTGTGTGGTCACGCCGTCCGCCCGCACACCTTCGCCTCCTCCTACGTGTAATGTCACGTCGACAGGCGCTGACAGCTCTGACGATGACGACATCGCCGATCTGGCACGGGTCTTTCTAGTCAAACAACCCAATGGACTATGGAGAACAATCACGCCTCCTGAACTATATCGCCGGGAAGGCTTCGGTTCCCCACCGGAGCACCTCGTTGGCGCCGCCTATCATCCACAATAAATATTCAGCGCCGGAGCAACTCGTTGGCGCCGCCTATCATCCACAATAAATATTCAGTCACTACTCACGTTTTCACGCGTCTATTTCCAATGCATAAACACCCTACTGAACGTTAGTGTATTTATGCATTTGATTGTCATTGTAATCCCACGACTAGATGTATTTAAACGCAGCGGTTTCGTTTTAATCCGTCCACCAGAACAACGTTGTTTACCGTTAGCCAGCTATGCTGTCATCCAGGGGTCAAAGGCCACTAGAGCAGCAGCAGCCGGCGGCGGTGCCTTATCGCTGCAGCAGCAGCAGCGGTCGTCGCTCTTGCTGTCAACATAGGGACCATTCATAACGGGGGTCGACGTTTATACAATGGTTTTAGTTTATACAATGGTTTTAGCGTGGTTATATTAGCGCGATAAACGCATTATTGCTTACGTCATTTTACCCCGGTTATATTATAGCATCTCACCGCTAGGTGGCATCTCACATACAACGAATCTAAAAACGCATTATTGCTTACGTCAGCAGGTACGACGTTGAGGACGTTAAAAGTACGAAACTAAACGTTGCATGGTTTTAGCGTGGTTAGCGCGATAAACGCATTATTGCTTACGTCAGCACACTCTAGGTACGGCGTTGATCGCTAGGACTAAAATACTCTCTGCACTCACCGCTAGGTGGCATCTCTAGTGTAGGGGTAATCAATCATCCAATTAGTATCAAATTACATCGCTCATCAATCACGTTTTTTATAAGTAGGTTTCCGAAACTCATTAGTGTCAAAAAAAGCCTTTGATCTTTTTTTTATAAGTAGGTTGTCGAATCGTTCAGTGGTCATTAAATTCTTTTTTATAAGTAGGGTTTTGAGACCGTACAGAGCATACTATCTACTCGCGTGGTAGTACTGGTGGTAAACACACAGGTTCCCAACATGTACACGTGATTGAAGATATATATGACAGTGATGCTGAGAATGTAGCTGCTCTGGAAATACATACCATGGACCGATCGCCTGATACCAGGATTATTTGGGTAAATCCTAAAATAAATGGTAAACCATTACAAATGGAACTCGATACAGGCTCGGCAGTGTCGGTGATAAACAAGCAACGGTTTGATGAGTACTTTCCCGAAGTAAAGACACAACACACTTCGGTGGTCTTAAAGACCTATTCTGGCGAAGAAATTGCTCCACTCGGCATGGTATATGTCGATGTAGAGTACAATGGACAGCAACAAAACTTGCCATTATATGTGGTCAGAAAGGGAGGACCAGCATTGTTTGGGCGACAGTGGCTTAACAGGATTAAGCTAGACTGGAAGTCCATCAAACACATCACTGCAACGAAGCATACAGGAAGTATGCAGGAACAACTGGATGCACTTAAATTGGAGTTTAAGGAAGTCTTTCAAGCCGGACTTGGAGCCATCCAAGGATCCAAGGCGAAACTCCATCTCAAGGAGGGGGCAACTCCAAAATTACACAAGGCCAGACAAGTACCCTATTCACTACGCCCGAAAGTTGAAGCAGAACTTGAGAAACTTGAGAAAGAAGGAATCATCACAAAAGTTGATTGGAGTGAATGGGCAACTCCAATCGTGTCTGTACCAAAGTCAAACGGATCGGTAAGAATATGCGGTGATTTCAAGGTCACCATAAATCCGGAACTGAAAGTGGATCACTATCCGTTACCCCGGATTGAAGATGTCTTCGCAAATCTCAGTGCAGGTGAGAAATTCACAAAGATTGATCTCCGTCAAGCTTACCTGCAACTCGAAATGGAGGAGGAGTCAAAGAAGTATCTGACTATCAACACGCACAAAGGACTGTTTCAATACAACCGACTGTTATTTGGCGTCGCATCTGCACCTGCAATCTGGCAAAGAACAATTGACCAGATACTACAGGACATTCCAGGAACACAAGTTATTCTGGATGACATCATCATTACTGGGAAGACTGACCAGGAGCACCTAGCGAATGTGCGCCGAGTCCTCGAGCGTCTACGCGATTACAATCTCAGGGCTGAAATAACGAAATGTGAATTCTTCAAGGACGAAATCACATACTGCGGATACAGAATCGACAAAGAGGGACTCCACAAAATGCCTGAGAAGATCGACGCTGTAGTCAATGCGCCCAGACCGGAGAATGTAGCTCAGCTGAGGGCATACCTAGGCCTGCTTAACTACTCTCACCAGTTTCTGCCAAATCTGTCCACAGTAGTATGGCCACTAAACCAGATGTTGGAGAAAGGCAGGAAATGGCGATGGACTGTACAGTGCGAGAAGGCGTTTTCGGAAACAAAGCACATGATAAGCTCCGATCAAGTGTTGACACACTACGACCCGCAGTTGCTAATAAAGTTGGAATGTGACGCATCAGCTTACGGAATTGGCGCAGTCTTGTCTCACACAATGGCAGATGGAACTGACAGACCAGTCGGATTCGTATCACGTTCACTGACATCGGCAGAACGTAACTATGCCCAAATTGACAAGGAAGCACTTGCGTTGATTTGGGGAGTGAAGAAATTCCACTCATATCTATATGGTCGCCGCTTCACATTAGTGACGGGTCATCAGCCTTTGCTATCAATTCTCAGTCCAAGCAAGGGAGTACCGACGATGACATCTGCAAGACTTCAGCGCTACGCATTGTTCTTGTCTGGAATGGACAATGAAATAAAGTTTCGGAATACTTCCAGTCATGCGAACGCTGATGCGTTATCACGTCTTCCTATAAAGGAAACCTACGACCAGGATGAAGAGGTCATTGATCCTGTGGAAGCCTTCCACATATCTCAGGTGGACGCAGTTCCAGTGTTTAGTGCTCAAGTGAGACTTGAAACCCAAAATGACCAAGTTCTGGCGAAAGTATATACTCTAACCAAGGACGGTTGGACCTACACAGGTGACAAGGAAATCGCTCCTTACTACACGCGACGGAAAGAACTTTCCCTGTCAGAAGGATGTCTGATGTGGGGAATCAGAGTGATAATACCATTGAAACTTCGCCCGCAGGTTCTACACTTGTGACACGAAGGACATTTGGGAGTAGTCAAAATGAAATCCGTGGCCAGAAGTCATGTTTGGTGGCCAGGAATTGACCATGATCTTGAACAGATGGCAAAAGGGTGCCCAGGCTGTCAACATGTACAGAAGATGCCCACACAAGCACCATTACACCCTTGGGAATGGCCGACCAAGCCATGGCAACGTGTGCATGTTGATTACGCCGGCCCCTTTAAAAAAACTATGTTTCTCGTCATCATGGATGCACACTCGAAATGGCCCGAGGTGATCAGCACGCAGTCAACAACCGCTACAAAGACCATCGAAATTCTACGAAGTGTATTCGCTCGTAACGGTCTGCCCGAAATTTTGGTTAGTGACAATGGGCCTCAGTTTACTTCAGATGAGTTTAACAAATTCACCAAAGCCAATGCAATCAAACATCTGAAGTCAGCACCGTATCATCCCGCAACCAACGGATTGGCTGAAAGATTTGTACAAACTTTCAAACAATCTCTTCGTACGATGAAGTGGGAAGTCGGTTCGGTCGAACAAAAACTTGCAAATTTCCTGATGGCGTACAGGAATACTCCCCACTCAACGACAAATGAAACGCCAGCTACGTTGTTCTACGGAAGAAACCTTCGCACTCGACTGGACGCGCTGAAACCAGACTTATGCCGCGACATTGTTGCTAAACAGATGTCACAAGCATTTCGTTCAACGGTTCAACATCGTGAACTCGCAGTAGGACAATCCATAGCAGTGCGCGACTATCGTGGGAACGACAAATGGGTTTCCGGTACAATCGTGTTGCGTACTGGTCCGGTGTCATACCAGGTCTAGATAACACCAGGTGTCGTCTGGCGACGACACATTGAACAAATTTGTGATGCCGAGTCTACAATCAAGTCTCCGATTCCAGTGCCGGAAGCCGTGGTTGTGTTTCCCAGTGGTGATCCTTCGCCATCCGTTCTCACTGAAGAAGAGAAGAAATGTGACTCAACACCACAACCCAGCGAAACACGTGTGAAACCATCCACTTCAATGTCTTCGCCCGTGAGAGAAAAACGTTATCCTTCGCGAATGCGCAAGGCACCGCAGAAGCTGGATTTATAAGTTGTGACTCGGAGTACACGTAACTGTTGAAGTTTTGAGACTTCCTGTTAATTGAGATAATTCGAAGACTTGCTTTAATTTAATATCCATTACTTTTTAATTGTACTCGGACTCAATGTGAGTGAACAGATACCAAGTAGAACATTACTTGTTACTAACATTCACAGTAATGACGCTGACTCTGCCATCAAAATAACCAAAGTGCACTCAAGATTAGATATACGCATGTACTCCTTTACTCAAAGGATAGTTAACGACTGGAATAGACTTCCGGAAGCAGCAGTGATGTCCAAAAACATCAACCAGTTCAAGGGTCACATTGACAAATATTTACGCAATAGGGCGGAGGATTACACGAGTCAACGTTTGACTCCCTTCCTCGTCAACTCCTTGACTACTAAGTAGAAGAGGAAGATTCAAGGTAAAATCTTATGGTTATGTCGTGTTTTGTAAATATATAGTGTATTTAGACGAAATACGCTACAATAGAAATGGTAGCTAAGAAAATAAGGGCTATGAAGGATAATAAATCACATTTCACTGTTAAACTTCAGCAAGTAAAATAATGCTATATTGGAACCAGCGTGGCCGGTTGCATGGAAGAGAATCGGCACATTTGAATTATGTCACAACCACACGCGATCATGCTGTTGGGTGTAGCTCTCAGTTGGTGACGATGGGGACTGATCACTCATGGCCCTTTTTTCTGGTTACGCCTTTTGTCAATAATCCGACAAAACATGTTCATACTTGATTTCTAGGTATGCCACCTTGGCTGCCCGACTAAAAGATTTTTTTGAAACTGTCCGCGTGTGGTCAGTATTCTAACGCCATCCGATGATGCTTTGCCGTTGACGCGATAATACAGACACCGTGAAGTGGCGCCACCGTTTGTTGAGTAAACATGGCTCGCAGTCGTCATTCGTGCGAGAAATTGGTCGCAAATAACAGTGGTTATCTGGAATAATGTTTGTTGACATCGGAAATATGCTATGCCTGTCAAGTAAGTAATACAATATACGTCAACCTGTTTAGAAACTACACGCGAAATGTAACTAATTAATTTAGTATTCGTGAAACAAAATCTCGTCTCAATTTGAGACGTAAAAGAACCACTGAGGACGACAAGCACCCTGGCAGTGATCGACCACCCTCAGTGCCAGCATAGAAAGGTCGGCTTGGCGATAATGTTCTGAAAAAGGCTGACTAGTTGAATGAGACCTCATAAGATCATAACATTGTAACCACAATAATACAGACTAGTCAGTTAATAGAAAGTTGCCGAGTGCTGGAAACAACTAGAACAGAACAGAACACAACTCATGCTTGTGTGGGTAACAAGTTGATAAGCCACGGGGGATCCGGTGTGGCGGGCCCAGAATACGCTGTGTCCAGATACTCGGCCCGCGACGGTAGCGGGCCCAGAGCAGCCCTCTAAGTGAACTTTTTTGTCTAGGAGCCACCTGGCTCCTACCTACATTTTTTAGGAGCAAAATTTTAAAAGTAGGAGCCAAGTAATTGTAACTGCGTATGTATGCAATTGTGTTTTCAGTAACAATTTAATCCAAATTAACCACAGATGTCCGTTTGAAATATAAATAAATTTCAAACGTATGAATATGTGGCCAGATACTAACTTTATGCATTATAACACAGTACACTGGTAAATTAATAACAACCATATGTGGAATCCGTGAAATTACCAATAATTAACAGTAAATATACATGTATGTATAGGGACACCGATTTTCCGTTTCAAAATTCTGTTTCAGAAAAAGCAATGTAAAATGATGCATTTTCCATGTCAAATGATGCATTTCCTGTTTAAGGGAAAAGAAGCCCATTTCTGTTCAGGAAAGTTATATTTTATTTCAAAGAAGCCCATTTCTGTTCAGGAAAGTTATATTTTATTTCAAAGTTAACTTTGTGAGAAATAATACACTCTGTTAAATATTTAGAATATCACAATGTTATGATCTGGGCAATTCCATGTAACTTTGGACATGGCAATGAAAAATAAATCTTCTAATATTGACAATTTATTACTTACGTATGATATTGTACACATGTTGGGTGTAATAAAAATGAAAGTTACACACAAATGCTAGTTGGTAATTATGAATAGGAGCATTTGGAATGGTCAGGCTTTTATTTTTTAATTTTATCTCTGAAACTTACCACAAACACTAGGCCCATTTCCATTTTAATATTACAGTACTGTACAGTGTTTGAGCTAGTGTGCGATTTTGCGATATTTTCGCGTTTATTTATCAAATGTCGCATATTTTTGGAGAGTGCGCGACGCCAATGTCACATAATTATCTTAAATATTGCACTCCTAGATCAGTGGAGCGACACCTGCAATATTGTGAAATACATGGTTTTATTATGATTGTTCAGCATCTAACATGACCGCAAAATCATTTACATTTGTTTTTGGCAAATCTAAAATAATCTTGCCGTCGAACTTCGTCCCATGCCACTTAGGATTTACCTCTGACATCACCGATCAGTTGTCCAATCACGGAATTAGCCGCGCTTCCCAGATAGTGGTGCCACCAGATGGATTGTTGGCAATCTATATTATGCAAAATGGCGTCGAAGCGACAACTGCAGCAGCATGTTGGGGTGAGACCACATTAGATTTCCCCATAGGCGGCCATTATAACGTTTCCTTCATTTTATTGTAAATTTTAACCAACAGTTTTCTTTAAATTTCTACACCATATTTACTCTCTATTCATACACATGCTGTGCAAAATTCGTAAAATTCTCATACCTCAATTTTCCATAAACCACTTTCAAACCTGACACCCCTTCATTTCTGCTAGAACCAGACAGTGATTTGCCTTAATGACATCATACAGCCAAATGACACCTGTATCTATACGCAGAAAAGCACAATTTGACAACTGTCATAATTTGACAGCTCTGGTACCACGCTGCAGAAAAACATAATTTCTACTCAATCAACATTATACAAGTACTCTCAGAAATTCACACAACCTGCATAATGCCATTTCTATTGGGAACTCTCTCGGAGGGTAATGGCGGACGAATCCTTAATGTGGTCTTACCCCAAATAGATCCGCCGAATACTGCAAATCTTTACAAAAGTGACACAGTGCTGAAGCAGCACATACATCCCGATTAATGGTCTAGGGAAATTGCGAGTAAGACACCGAATATTAATTGAGATGTCTTCGAACCAGGCACCCGTCTGCTGAGGAACAATCTCTACTGTGCCATGAATAACGTATATCAACAGGAACTCGGACCCATGCATTAGTTGCTGTGCTCAAAATATATGAATTCTGATGTCAGTGCCTCACTGTGTACACTAAGCCGACCTTGAAAACCTCCCCTTTGACAAATTTAGTGCAATTTAAATATTAAAAAAAAATATTATCCAATATGCTGTCTTTTTATCACAAAATCTTGAACATTTGCCTTTTTTAAGATGACATCTGTTCATAATGGGACTTCTAAACTTCACGAATTATAGACAGTGTGAAGAGAACATGTGTGTTGTTGCATTTTTGGGGTAAACAATAAATGTCACATCAAACACTCTGACAGCATCCCGGTTTTCTATTACGCACAGGTACATGCGAATTGCAGCCATCAGAATGCTGGCCTGTCTCAATATTGACCTTCTACAAGGTCTTCCCAGCCTGACAGAAATCCCAAATCTGGTGTACTTCAAACAGTGAGGGTTGTAAATCACAATTCAAACATACATGGGTGTACTGTTGCAGCCAATGGCTAGCCTGGACAAAACCTTGTGCCCTCCTCTCTTAATTTGGGGTGGTCATATTAGGGTTAGGGTTAGCCTGTCATTACAGTAGAGATCTCTGCTGAGCCAGGTTCAAAGATTTTCTTGCATCTATACCAACTGTGATCATGTGTGAAGTGTTGGATAAACTTCAGCCAAACGCTATACCCAAGCATGACAGGAAATGTGGTTTCAGGAAGGGACATGCTGTGTACAAAACAAGGACGGAAAGCAGTGCCAGTGCATTGGGTGCATTGCAGGACAGTGGAGAAAGTCTAGCTGTATAGATGCCAAGACTCACTGAAGCCGAGTTCGAGCAAGTCACAAAAGTGACACCAGGTGGCCTCATCGAGATTCCCGATGCCGAAGGTCGATCTGGCGAGGCAAAGTTGCTGAGGCCAAAACACTGTGCACCTAACGCCAATGATGACGATGATGATTTGTCATTAACGTATCTGAAAGCAGACGATACACATGAGGAAATGCGCCTTTACGATAAGGGCAAGATGCAATACATGTACAATGAATGCATATTACAGCATTCAACACAGAAACTCAATGAAAGCACAATTTAGCGCGCGCATGTTTCCCGGGTCGACAGCAGTGATTAGAAAGGAACAAAAAAAAATGTTTTCACTGGATGTTAAGAATCGATGCCACAGAATTCACAGTGAAATGCAGAACATGTATGCTGGTGATAGCAGGAAAGTGGCCTCACGCATGCCACGTGTTATCGAGACGACATTAGATTGCTATGGTGGAGATTGTGGAAAGTGCAGGTTCAACTCTGTCGTGTGTGCTGGTGGGAAAAAAAAAATTGGTGGCACAGATCTATGTACCTACAAACAGGACGAATTCACCACCTGAACATGACTGATGCAGACAGGGTCACTCTCCGAAAGCTGATTGAAATGAGATTGGGCATTCAAGCACTGGCAATAACAAAACTATGCCTGAACACTAATCGGAATGAGGCTCTGAACCGCTCCTTATCTTCGACTCTCCCTAAGAATGTGAACTTCTCACGCAATGTCACGGGCCGTGCGTGTGCAGCCATAGACCGGCTGAACTACGGAGCAGGGACATCTACCTTGAGAAAACTGGAGTTGAACAATGCTCCTATAACTATAAGCAAAGGCGGCAGTGTTGCAAGAGCTACAAGACAGATACAGCGTGAGGCGTTGTATCACAGGACTTATATGTACCGAAGATCAGTGGTGAGGCGTCTACTGTATAACAAGAGAAAACGGTTTGATGCCATCCGTGCAGCAAGACGGCGAAGAGAGGCTACAGCTCAGACAAGGGCAGATGCTCGGAAACGAGGCTACCGCAAGGGACAGCTAGACCAACAAGTGAAAAAAAATCAAAACAAAAAAAGGTGCTGTCAAGCCAAATAAAACAATCAGTGATCACCCATATTCCCTCCGTGACAGATCTTTAGATGACCATACATACCCGTACGACATTTGACATGTGTGTGCGCTGACCGCACACCATGCACTGACTAGGCAGTTGAGTTGATCGATCAAAGAATTACTTGAAACATCAACTGCAATACATACTCCTTGGATTATACCAGAGAGGAATCAACAAAAGAATGTCACACCTGCGAACACAATGAAAGACACACAGACAGACTGAGTGGATGAGAGCACTACACAAGGAGCTCAGACAGACAGCTTATCTAATGGGGTGAGTACTGACATGCTAATTATAGTTACCTTCATGTCATTTTATTACACAATTTAAAAAAGTATACAAGGCGGGGATTGACCGTGGCCAAAGCATCTCTTTTCTGTAGCACAACGCCTCCTGTTATTGTTCACAATGCATGTCTCTAGGGTCAGATGTTGTACATTGACACATAGAGTACTGTGACACAGATGGCTACAGTGCAAATGTTGGGGAATTTCTGATCTAATATGCAACATGTATGCTAGACGATGGACACGCATCACCCGCCATATATAGCTATCACCATTCTTCAATTTCACTGAAATCACCCCATAATTTCCAGTAACCCTACCCCCTCCCGCTTTCTTTATACAGCCAGTCCATAATATGCACGTCCCATTGGCAGCCGGCACTGTCCTACATCTAATTCTGTGCTCATACTCTGTTATGAAGCTGTCATCCATCTTGTCTGATGATATGTTGTCAAGGAGACAGAAAAGTCTAAAATCTAATTTGGGGTGAGACCACATTAGATTTCCCCATAGGCGGCCATTATAACGTTTCCTTCATTTTATTGTAAATTTTAACCAACAGTTTTCTTTAAATTTCTACACCATATTTACTCTCTATTCATACACATGCTGTGCAAAATTCGTAAAATTCTCATACCTCAATTTTCCATAAACCACTTTCAAACCTGACACCCCTTCATTTCTGCTAGAACCAGACAGTGATTTGCCTTAATGACATCATACAGCCAAATGACACCTGTATCTATACGCAGAAAAGCACAATTTGACAACTGTCATAATTTGACAGCTCTGGTACCACGCTGCAGAAAAACATAATTTCTACTCAATCAACATTATACAAGTACTCTCAGAAATTCACACAACCTGCATAATGCCATTTCTATTGGGAACTCTCTCGGAGGGTAATGGCGGACGAATCCTTAATGTGGTCTTACCCCTGTTGCGCAGCTGGTGCACGACATGTGGACAGCAAAGACCAAACAGACAGACCGTAAGATGTTATTGCGCACAATTTTAATATGTATGTATGCAATGTTAAGCAAATCAGCATTAGTGTGCATTACAGCGTAATACTAAGTAGTTTTACTATACCCAGCAACTGACTCACTGTGACGTGAGTGTGACTGTAGTTGTAGACGTAGTGTTATATTATTTTTATAACTATAAGTGTTACTGTTAATGTCAGTGTTACTGTTAGTGTTACTAGCTGGCGTAGAATGCAGTCATCGGAAATCAGTTCATTTCAGCTCTATGCAAAATATCCTGGGTAAAATATCATCAGTTTTATATAGAGGCAACATAAATACTTATCAGGAACTGGCAGTTCAATAAAGTAGAGTTGTAGTCTGGTGTTTTTGTAGTACCAATGGCAGTGCCTAAGCCTAAGTTAGTAATATATTACACTGCAGTGCTGACGTCATTGCCCTATGCCCCTAGCCTAGCCCTAGACAATTATGTTATGTTTGCATAGGCGTAGACGTCACTATAAGATGTAAATGTACTACTTAAGTCTTAACTAAGTCTAACATATTTGGGGGATTTGACAGCAAGAATTAGACTTACTTTTGAGCTATACTCTGAAATGTGCGACAATATATAACTTTGTAAATATATGCTTCAAAACAAACAGCCATGCCACGTCAGATGAATTTGAATATGTTTGACAATAACAACACAACAGCCCACCTTAGCTTTAGGTTGTTCTAAAATACCCCTTCAAATAATCACTAACATTTTATGGACCGATTTGCTTACTTAATCCCTATCTCCACCAAGGCCATATTGAAACATGTGAAAGAATATACTCATTTAAGTAATGTCATTATGTTAGTGGTGGATGGACTTGAGTTAGCTCTTGGCACACATTTGTAGTGGTGGTCGAGGCAGAACAAGACAGCAAAGATACGGATAGCAGTGACAGTGACACTAGCAACATAGCCATGGTTAAAGCAAACTTGTGAGAACAGTGTGAGAAGACTGTTTGATAAAGGCATATCTGACATGCAAAATTACAAGTGTAATTTATGTGACAATATCTGTCTGACTATTTTAATATATGGAAACACTGGTAATTCAGTTACAGGTTTTGTGACTTATTTTTTGTAATCATTATTAGTATTTAAATTATTAAAAGTTGTATTAGGCTGTCCCTTCATCTTGCACCGTGTGTTAGATTGCCCAATCCATTAGGGCTATTTACTACCTTCAAATTATATGAAATACTGAATCTGAGCTAACTAATTAGCAACAAAAACCAGTATTAGTTATGTTCTCCCCAATTATATATACACACATGTATATAATATTATAGAATATATTTCACACACACATATATACATTTCACAATCATATATACAGCTGAAATTATAAATTCAAAGAGAAGATATGAACAACAATTAGCTAGTAATATAAAACATGACAGCAAGAGTTTTTATGCGTATGTTCGAAGCAAA
Organism: Paraescarpia echinospica; assembly: GCA_020002185.1. Taxonomy (NCBI): domain Eukaryota; kingdom Metazoa; phylum Annelida; class Polychaeta; order Sabellida; family Siboglinidae; genus Paraescarpia; species Paraescarpia echinospica. The sequence goes on from CM034532.1 coordinate 71,193,919, forward strand.
CAGAAAGTTCAAGATAAAGTCGGTCCTCTAGAAGATAGTGCTGGAAATATAATATCAGAGGGATTCTTAATGGCATAAGACCTGAATGAGTACTTTAGTTCAATGTTTACCAGAGAAGATATTAGTTCACTGCCAGTACCAGAGGCTAAGTTCAAGGGGGCAGATTCAGACTATTTAGGACAATTAATTGTAACCCCGGAAATGGTAGGTAAGAAAATAAGGGCTATGAAGGATAATAAATCACCTGGAGTGGATGGGATTCCGTCCAAACTACTATTAGAGATTGTAGAACAAATAAGCATACCGCTTGCAACAGTTTTCAATTTGTCATTAGAAGAGGGAGTGGTTCCTTTAGAATGGAAAGAGGCAAACATTATACCGTTATTTCAAAAAGGTTCGAGAAACAAGTCGGAGAACTACAGACCATTGAGTTTAACATCAGTGATTTGCAAATTATTAGAAAGACTAATTAAAGATCACACGGTGGATTTTCTTGTTAAACAAAACTTGATAAACCCATCCCAACATGGTTTTTTAAAGCGAGGTCATGCTTAAGAAATATGTTATGTTTTTTGGAAGACATCACTAAGTGGGTAGATGAAGGATCACCCGTAGATATCGTCTACTTAGATTTTCAAAAAGCTTTCGACAAAGTATCGCATCAAAGATTACTGCTGAAACTAAAGGCCCATGGCATAGGAAATGGTATAATAAACTGGATAGAACAATGGCTGATTGACAGAAGACAACGTGTAGTAGTTCAGTGTTTCCCCTGGGTGAAATGATGGGCGAGGTGGTAGGGATGGGGTACGCGAGCGCCGCTGGCGCGAAGCGTTGTTAGGGGGGTTCGGGGGCATGCTCGCCCGGATATTTTTTTAAACTAGCTTTAAAATGGTGCATTCTGAGGTATGTTTTAACCTTTACTCTTGAATATACAGGGGAAGATATAAAATAACAAGACACTACTTGTAAATGTAGTAATCATGATTGATAAAAGTCAGTAATCATGATTGTTTCATCGTGTTGAGGTGTGGTTTCCATTCTACCACTGGTACTCAGTAGAGGTGTAGTTTCCACTTGACCACTGGTACTTGGTTATGGTTATGTTTTATTGCACTAACCCTATGCCTTGTTACCTCGCTGACAGAGTCAATAAAAAAGTAAACGGTGAGTTCTTATATAGCGCAGGACTGCTCAAAGCGCTTTACACTTTACTCCCTGGCAGACCTGTTCAGTCGAACACCATCTCGACTTCTCTGGGAAGCATCCAGTGATATCATCTGAAGACTCTTTCATCATCACCTTTAAATTATTTTAATATAATATTATGGTAAATTGGTGGTTTATGTTCAAAAGATTATATTTTATTTGTTTGCTAGAATGCTATACAATTAATTAAGCAGTCATTTATGGAATGCCACAAAAGTATGTTTCTATTAATCGCAAGAATGTTTCTCAAATTGTGTATAAGTTGTTTAGTACATCTAATTGCTGTGCAAACATATCATTGTCTAACCCAAGTTATTGATAACCCGTTAGTATACACGGTTTTGGGTAGTAGGCATTTTTTTTATGAGATGTGAACTTCGTTGGTTTATATTCGTAAGTATTTCACTCAAATCAACTTTCCCAAAAGTTTGTTTGCACAACTTTGTCGGAATATGTATTATATATGTAGCACAAAGATATCTTACGAATCACATTCCTTATTTTGCTAAGACAAAACCGCATAGAATATTAGTTGAATAGACTTGTGGGCATTTGCGTCGAACCCGGACCTACTTTGTCATTGATTTTGCCGCTTGAGTTTTGCTTATCTTTGATACCTCAGTGAGATACACTGTAGTTCCATCATTCAACATTATCCTAGGCATATTTACCTTTAAGAATATTGCGTCTTACGTCCATTTGAGGCGTAAATAGCGCCCCGGTTTGTATCAACATACGCTGCTATATATATATATCTTTTTACGCTCGCTGTGCGGTAACGCACGGCCGCAGCGGCACAGACTAGCGCAAACCGGGTCGGTATTTGAACTTCAACAGGGTCCGGATTCGATACAAATGCCGACTAGTGAATAGGATTAGGATGCACGGTTTTTATTTGGGCTTCGAAAGAGTCCGGATTCGACACAAGTGACGTAGTGCCATCAGCCTGCACGGTTTTCACTCCCACCACCGTCATCAACCAAAACGCAAGTTACCGTTTGGGCACCATTTTACATGAATGTCTAGATTTCTAGTATGTCGAAACTCCGCAAGGTGTCACCATTGGAGACACCGGGGATCCCGCAGGAATATTCAGTGATTGGACAACTGACAAGTGATATCTTTCACGTTGTCCAATGATGACTAAACGATGTTGCTACAAATCTGCGATTTTGCAGGAATACAAGTGACTTTGTGGTGTCATTACGCACCGCTCGCCGACGTTGAATATACTGTGAAAGAACGGAAAAAAATTGGCGTATGAAATAGCTACGAGGCGGCAATTTCGGGCGAGGCGGCATAGAAAAACGGCGAGGCGGCCCGCCTCGCTTGTTATATACCAGGGGAAACACTGTAGTTGATGGGGAGGCTTCAAACTGGAAATCAGTATTGAGTGGGGTACCACAGGGATCAGTATTAGGACCTATATTATTCTTAATATATATCAACGATTTGGATGATGAAATAACAAGCAAGGTGTTGAAATTTGCGGATGATACAAAAGTGTTTAGAAGGATTAAAAGTGATGGAGATAGACAGCATTTACAAGATGATCTAGACAGGTTGATCAAATGGTCTGAAAAGTGGTAAATGCTGTTCAGTTTTGGGAAATGTAAATGCCTCCACACAGGACATGGGAACGAAGAGGTAAAATATACAATGGGGGTACTGTACTAAGTACTACTGTAAAAGAAAAGGACTTAGGGTTAAACATTAGTGCTGATATGATGGTTTCAGAGCAGTGCGGAATTGCAGCTTCAAAGGGAAATCAAATCCTTGGATTAATTAGGCGAAACATAACGTATATGGAAAAAGAGCTAATAATACCGCTGTACAAAACAATAGTTAGGCCTCATTTAGAATATTGTATTCAAGCGTGGAGGCCACATCGCAGGAAGGACAGATATACTAGAAAGGGTGCAGAGGAGAGCAACTAAAATGATACCAAAACTGAGGGATCTTAGTTATGAAATATGCCTAAAAAATGCGGTTTAACAACACTAGAGACCAGGAGATTGAGAGGAGATCAGATAGAAGTGTTTAAAATATTGAATGGTTATGAAAATATTGATAGAAATATTTTTTTTCAGTTAACAAAGATAGAAGGACTAGAGGACATGAAGTTACATTAGCAAAGGAGCAGAGTAGATTAGATATAAGAAAGTTTTCATTTTCACAAAGGACTGTAAATGAATGGAACAGATTATCTGCTGATTGTGTGGATGCTAGTAGCGTGAATGTTTCAAAATAAAATCGACACATACCTCAGACGGGCGGGATACACATAGATAAAAGGGTCGGACTCTCGATAAGCCAAAGGGCTTCCTTGTCCACCTGCCACCTAGAGTTAATTCTTTGGGTGGCAATTGTTAAATGTTGTTATATCTGCGTGTGTGACTGCCACTGTGCGTGTTAGATCGTTTTAGTTTGCCAATGATTTATATTTATATATATATATAGGTCTCTGTCTAAAATTGGATGTCCCACTTTTTTGAAGAGGGGGGGACATGTGTCCCCTAAATTTCAAATCCTAGCTCAAACACTGAGTACACCAAGTTAAGTAATGTATATTTTATGATAAAGTGGATACTGGCAATTAGTTATGCACAGTTGGTATTCATCTATGTGTTATCCACATTAGTGCATATTGTTAGATGTGTTACTGGCCATCATGTAATGTGTGTGATGAATATGTGAATATTTTAATCTCAAGTTTGAAAGCAAAAAGTGTATTCATAGAACTGTTGTTTCTGTAAAACAAAAAAATATTAATTAGTGATCATCAAAAAATTGTATTAATTTTTTTATTATATATCTTTCTTCATTTGAAAGCTGAAATGGAAATTGGGTTTTGAGTTGCAGAAAGTTTTAGAGAACATTAGACACATTTACCCATGAAACCATTGCAAATGTCCCCAGTTGTAATATGCTATTTATGTGTAACTCTCTTATTGTTACACCCAAAATATGTATTCAATATTACAAACATTAAATTGTCAATATATGTGAAGTTATATTTGTCATTGTTATGTCCAAAATTATATGGAATTGACTACAATTATTTACTGATTTATTTACTGATTACTGTAGCAGGAAGAATATGTTTAAAAACACAATTTATAAACATTTTAGAAGGAAGGATAACATATAGATAAAACAATTAGATGCTTTGATAAACAAATGGCTTTAAAGAAGTGCCTGTTAACCCAAAAATCAGCAACATTTTTTAAAGTAAATTCTATATATTTACTAGAAAAACTAACATTCTGAATAATTGCCTACGTAGTGATGTAGACCATAACCCCAAGTCACCATACACTTTAAATGTTTTCAATTGATCAATACTATTTTCAAATATGATGTGTTGAAAGACCCCAAAAAGTATAAATGTAACAAGATTTAACAAGACAAGATTTAACAAGATTGCCACCCAGAGAATTAACTCTAGGTGGCAGGTGGACAAGGAAGCCCTTTGGCTTACCGAGAGTCCGACCCTTTTATCTATGTGTATCCCGCCCTTCTGAGGTTGTCATGTTTCTCATTCCATGCTATATGAACTATATGTTGTGTTAGCTGACATTGCAGTCAATGCTATTGTGTGTCAGTGGCACTCATTGTTATTATTGGACCACCCTCTAGTGACCATTGACCAGGCACTGACCAATTGCTTTACAGTGTCTGCCATCTTGTTTTGTGGAAGTGACCACATGTATTTTCAGTTGTTCTGCCAATTAAATGTTTCTTGAATTATGCAAATGTTACATGGTGATATTCACTGGCCTACAAGTACACAACAGTTGGTGTCAGAAGTGGGATTGTTTTCAACTACCTACAAACTGTGTCGACATGCTTCAGTGAGTACATGCCTGAACTGGCTCTGAACTGCAGACAATAGGCTACTGTCTGAGTGTCTGTTTACTGACTGTCATTCAAGCATGGCAGGACAGTTTGACCGGTTCGACCCAGATAGAGAGCGATGGTCATCCTACTTGATGCGTGCGGAGTTCTACTTCGACTCAAACAACATCACAACAGACCCAAAGAAAAAGGCTGCTGTGTGTTCAACTATGTCACCAGAAACATTTGCACTTCTTCAGAATCTACTGACTAAGGAAGTGACAGAAGCTTCCTACGAAGAAGTGAAAGCGGCGCTTAAACAGCATTTCGAGGAAAAGCGTAACTTTCTTGCTGTGCGTCTCGACTTCTTCCGCACGTTTCAGCAGGAAGGTCAATCCATCACTGATTTCCTGGCCGAACTGCGCACTAAAGCCAAAGAGTGTGACTTCGAAGAGCAGTGCTGTGTAAAGAGTCAGGACAATGCACTACGAGATAGGCTTTCATGGGCTGTAGGCACACTTTTATACAGCAGGCAATACTGAAAGAAACAGACGCTTCACTGAGGAACATACTACAGTGTGCTAAAATGGCAGAACTGCTTAGCAAAGAGCTGAACAAAATGCACGAACAAACAACAGGCCACCCTCAGCAGGACGTGCACGCTGTTCGTCAAAGTCACCCGTCTTGCCAGAAGCAACGCTTCCGAGTTAAACAGCGACCTGATCACGGAGAAAAGGGCCGGGCTAACAGTCATCCTAACAGGAGAGGCCAGAAAGCCTGCTATCGATGTGGTTCGCCTGCTCATCACCACAGAGACTGTCCATTCATCGACGCCGTCTGCTACGGGTGCGATCGTAAGGGACACATACAGGCTGTGTGCAGGTCTTCTGGAAAGCCCGTCAGAAAAGGAAAAATGGCTCAACACACGGTCGAAAAAAGTAGTACAGAGACTATCGCAGTTGAGGTGCTCTCCACTTCCACACGCGTCGATAAACCGCAGATATTACTGCAAATCTCAAACGTCGACCTACACTTCGAAGTGGATACTGGGGCTGCAGTGTCGCTCGTTGGCCCGGATATCTGGAAGCGCATCGGATCGCCACATTTGACGTCGTCAAAGATCCGACTTTTCGGTTATGGCAAGCAACCGATTCCAGTCAAAGGACAATGAAATGTCACTGTGTCCTGCAATGGGGCCAATCGGTCTTTGCCACTGATCGTCGTCGGAAAGGCAGGCACATCACTTTTCGCGCTTGACTGGATCAAAGCATTCCAAGTTGATGTGAATGCCTTGCTCTACAGCAGTACTGCTACTGCATTGCCGTCCACCACTGACTGCAATGTAATCGAAAAGTGTGATCGCGACCTACAGAGGGTCCTAGACCAGTACCCAGCTGTCTTCGCGCCCGGGTTGGGGCTCTGCACTAAGGTGAAAGCAAAGCTTCTACTGAAAGAAGATGCCATCCCCAAGTTCTACAAACCGAGACCAGTACCATTCAGTCGCATGGATGCCGTTGACAAAGAGCTACATCGTCTCGAGGATTTGGGCATCATAACTCGTGTCGATCACAGTGAATGGGCGACGCCCATTGTCGTCGTGCAGAAGCCGAACGGAAAAGTGCGCATCTGCAGAGATTATAAAGTGACTGTAAATCCTCAGCTGCACGTAGATCAGCACCCCATTCCGAGGGTAGATGAACTGTTTGCCAAGCTGCAAGGAGGACAGCACATTTCAAAGCTTGACATGTCCGACGCATATCTACAAGTAAAGCTAGATGACGCCACTAAGCAACTACTCATCATAAACACGCAACAAAGGACTGTTCCGGTACAATCGATTGTCGTTTGGACCGGCACCAGCGCCGGCCATTTTCCAGAAGTTAGTCGACAATCTGGTCTCTGGCATTCCATATGTGACTGCATACCTGGATGATGTGATCGTCACCGGACGGACGAAGGAAGAACACCTGCAAAACCTCAAGCAGGTCTTCTCTGCGTTGAACGAGTATGGAATGAAACTGCGACTTGACAAGTGTGAGTTCTTCTGACAGCAGGTCACATACCTAGGACATGTGATCTCAGCAGATGGTCTCAAGCCGTCTGAGGAACGCGTCAACGCCATCGTCAAGTTTCCGACGCCAGAGAACGTTAAACAGCTGGAAAGCTTCATCGGCAAGCTGAACTATTACGGAAAGTTCTTGCCATCATTCTCTACCATCTGCGCCCCTCTAAACCGACTGCGCAGACAGGACGTGAAATGGGCCTGGTCTGCTGAGTGCGACCAGGCGTTCAACCGACTGAAGGAGATGCTGGCCCAGAAAACGCGCTTGGTCCACTACGATCCAACTAGGCCGATATCTCTGGCCGCCGACGCATCGCCATATGGCATCGGGGCTGTTATTTCTCAGTGTGCACCGGATGGTACTGAGGAACCGATTGCCTTTGCCTCCAAAACGCTGACGTCGGCAGAGAAGAATTACAGCCAGGTGGAGAAGGAGGCACTGTCAATAATTTTCGGTGTGAGGAAATTCCATCAGGACCTGAGTGGTCGCCACTTCCAGCTCACCACAGATCACAAACCTCTGCTGACCATCTTCAGTCCAGAGAAGAGTCTACCAGTGATGACGCTACAGCGACTGCAGCGATGGGCACTGGTAATGATGGGCTACGATTACCACATTGTCTACAGACAGTCTGCTGATCACGCCAATGCAGATGCTCTGTCTCGCCTGCCCATTGGTACCGATCCGAGTTTCGACAAAGAGGAGAGCATAGCCGAAATTAACAATGAAGTGAACTTGCTCGACATGCAGGTCATTCTCAATTTGCCGCTCTCTGTGAAAACCGTCGCTGACTACACCAGAAAGGACCCGATTCTGACAAAGGTGCTAGACTTCGTTGCAAATGGGTGGCCATCCACATGGCCGCATAATCATGATAAGGACAAAGTTCGTACTTACCTGAACGCCCAGACGGAGATCACATCGAAGGATGGTGTCCTTCTACGCGACTCCCGAGTCATCATTCCGACTGCACTTCGCGCTAGTGTCCTCAACATGCTGCACTTGACGCACATTGGAATAGTGCACATGAAGTTGCTCGCACGCATGCATGTGTGGTGGCCTAATATCGAGGTCGACATCGCCGCCCACTGCAAGGACTGCACAGCTTGTGCTGAAACAGGCCCAAATCAACCTGAAAATCTGTCTGCATGGCCCGTTCCGGACCGCCCATGGCAGCGCATTCATATTGATTTTGCCGGTCCATTCCTAGATGACATGTGGTTGTTCGTGATGGATGCCCACTCGAAATGGCTGCACGTTCTTAAATTAAACAAGTATCCGACATCTGAGACTACTACGTCCGCACTCGATGACTTGTTTGCTATCTGGGGCCTGCCTGAGACAATTGTATCCGACAATGGCCCGCAGTTCGCCTCACAGACGTTCGCTGACTGGTGCAATGCACACTCGATCGTCTGACTTCTGCGCCATTTCACCCACCATCGAACGGTGAAGCTGAACGGCTTGTTGGCATTTTCAAACAGGCCATGAAACGAGCTGTCAGAGGGGAGAGGAAGTCGAAACATCTGGCATTGCGAGAATTCCTCCAGCAATACCGTGTCACTCCAAATTGTATGACTGGTCGTACTCCAGCTGAACTGATGCTCGGACACCAGCTGCGGTCTTCTCTCTCCGTTCTACAACCACCTGTGTACAAAGCAAAAACACAGAAGAAATCAACATTGCCAGCCAAGCCGAAATTCTCAATCGGTGCATATGTCCATTACAGAGATTTCACAAAAAATCGTCCAAAATGGGTGGCTGGAAAAGTGACTGGTCATATCGGAAAGAAAATGTTCATTGTCCAAGGACCTGATGGACATTGGCGCCGACACGAAGATCAGCTGAAGTCGCGTTCCGTTCCAACAACGAACCGCCGACGCAATCTGAAGCGTTCTGCTGCACTCGCGACTAAATGTCCTACAAAGACGGATCAGCAGCAATACGACAACGGTGTTCCCGACTTGCCCGTTCCCAAAATTGACGAACACCTGCCTGACGAAGCCATGAACGATGAACCACCTGTCCCTGTTGATCAGCCAGTGATACCTCGTCGTTCGACTCGCGTTAATTTCGGTATTCCGCTGAAGAGGCTCATTGAGGAATGAGTAACGAACAATCTGGAAGGGAGGACTGTCATGTTTCTCATTCCATGCTATATGAACTATATGTTGTGTTAGCTGACATTGCAGTCAATGCTATTGTGTGTCAATGGCACTCATTGTTATTATTGGACCACCCTCTAGTGACCATTGACCAGGCACTGACCAATTGCTTTACAGTGTCTGCCATCTTGTTTTGTGGAAGTGACCACATGTATTTTTCAGTTGTTCTGCCAATTAAATGTTTCTTGAATTATGCAAATGTTGCATGGTGATATTCACTGGCATACAAGTACACAACAGAGGTGTGTGTCGATTTTATTTTTTAAACATTCACACTACTAGCACCCACACAATCAGCAGATAATCTGTTCCATTCATTTACAGTCCTTTGTGAAAATGAGAACTTTCTTATATCTAATCTACACTGCTCCTTTGCTAATGTAACTTCATGTCCTCTAGTCCTATCTTTCTTAACTGAGAAAAAATATTTCTATCAATATTTTCATAACCATTCATTATTTTAAACACTTCTATCTGATCTCCTCTCAATCTCCTCGTCTCCAGTGTTGTTAAGCCGCATTTTTTTAGGCATATTTCGTAACTAAGATCCCTCAGTTTTTGTATCATTTTAGTTGCTCTCCTCTGCACTGTTTCTAGCATATCTATGTCCTTCCTGCGATATGGCGTCCACGCTTGAATACAATATTCTAAATGAGGCCTCACTATTGTTTTGTACAGCGGTTTATTAGCTCTTTTTCCTTATACGTTATGTTTCGCCTAATTAATCCAAGGATTTGATTTCCCTTTAAAGCTGCATCTCCGCACTGCTCTGAAACCTTCATATCAGCACTAATGGTTAACCCTACGTCCTTTTCTTTTATAGTAGTACTTAGTACAGTACCCCCATTGTATATTTTACCTCTTCGTTCCCATGTCCTGTGTGGAGGCATTTACATTTCCCAAAATTGAACAGCAATTGCCACTTTTCAGACCATTTGATCAACTTCTCAAGATCATCTTGTAAATGTTGTCTATCTCCATCACTTTTAATCCTTCTAAACACTTTTGTATCATCCACAAATTTCAACACCTTGCTTGTTATTTCATCATCCAAATCATTGATATATATTAAGAATAAAATAGGTCCTAGTACTGATCCCTGTGGTACCCCACTCAATACCGATTTCCAGTTTGAAGCCTCCCCATCAACTACTACACGTTGTCAGCCATTTTTCTATCCAGTTTATTGTACCATTTCCTATGCCATGGGCCTTTAGTTTGAGCAGTAATCTTTGATGTGGTACTTTGTCGAAAGCTTTTTGAAAATCTAAGTAGACGATATCTACTGGTGATCCCTCATCTACCCACTTAGTGATGTCTTCCAAAAAACATAACATATTTCTTAAGCATGACCTCGCTTTAAAAACCCATGTTGATATGGGTTTATCAAGTTATGTTTAACAAGAAAATCCACCATGTGATCTTTAATTAGTCTTTCTAATAATTTGCAAATCACTGATGTTAAACTCACTGGTCTATAGTTCTCTGACTTGTTTCTCGAACCTTTTTTAAATAACGGTGTAATGTTTGCCTCTTTTCATTCTAAAGGAACCACTTCCTCTTCTAATGACAAATTGAAAACTGTTGCATGCGGTACGCTAATTTGTTCTACAATTTCCAATAGTAGTTTGGGCGGAATCTCATCCACTCCAGGTGATTTATTATCCTTCATAGCCCTTATTTTCTTAGCTACCATTTCCGGGGTTACAGTTAATTGTCCTAAATAGTCTGAATCTGCCCCCTTGAACTTAGCCTCTGGTACTGGCAGTGAATTAATATCTTCTCTGGTAAACACTGAACTAAAGTACTCATTCAGGTCTTCTGCCATTAAGAATCCCTCTGATATTATATTTCCAGCACTATCTTCTAGAGGACCGACCTTATCTTGAACTTTCTGTTTGCTTCGAACATACGCATAAAACCTCTTGCTGTCATGTTTTATATTACTAGCTAATTGTTGTTCATAGCTTCTCTTTGAATTTCTAATTTCAGCTGTAGCTTGGTTAAGATTTATAACTGTTGTAGTCTTCATCATTTCCAGTACATCTATATGACTTCCACATCATTTGTTTATACTTAATTTTTCTAATAGCTTCTTTCGATAAGTGTTTCTTTTTGACCGTTTCCCTTGTTTTTTGAAGGGTACAAATTTATCGACTATGCACTTAATTTCACTCTTTAATATATTCCAGCATTCTGTTGCTGTCTTATTTTTTAGTGTGTTATTCCAGTCTATCTTTGCTAAATATTTCCTCATGTCCTTATACCTTCCTTTGTGGAAATTTCTCCTATACTGCTTTTTACTATTCCTTTCTGTGAGGACAAAACTATGTCTAACACATTCTCACCCCTGGTTGGTTCTTGCACATGTTGAGAAAGGAAAGTATCTTGAACTAACACTAAAAACTTGTGGTCCTCACTCCCCATACTGTAGAGATTTCCATTGTATATGCCCGTGGTTAAAATCCCCCATAATAATACAGTCCCGTTTGCTTACTTCCCTTACAGTGTTTTGTATTTTTTCATTCTCTTCTATGCTTATGTTTGGACTTCAATAAACTAACCTAACTGTTAACGTTGTTTCGAAACAGCTTCTTTGCAATCTGCTTCTCTTTCTAATTTTATTTCATAAGCCTGGATAGATTCTTTAGTATATAAAATAACTCCGCCTCCCTTTCTTCCTATTCTATCTATCCTAAACATTACATAACCTGTCAGTCCCAATTCGGCATCTGATATATCGGTGGTGGTCCAGGATTCGGTTATACCTATTATGTGAGGGTCAATATCTTCTACCATAATGTTTAGTTCATTTCTTTTGTTTACTATACTCCTTGCATTTAAACAAACACATTTATATCCAGCTTCAGAAGAGTTTTCCAGACTGTTCTTTGCTGATTTATTTGTGCTGTCTTTATTTATGCCTCCAGTTTCAGGCTTTTCTGTGAGTCCCCCCTTCGAATCTAGTTTAAATAGATGCAACCTGTCCCACTGTCAACAGATCGCAGCAGGTTCTCTGAGAAAACTGCTGCCCCCTTTCAATTAAGATGGAGGCCATCTCTCATGTACATATCTTCCCTCCCAACAAAGTATCCCCATAAATCTGTGAATCCTACCCCCTCTTCTTCACACATTTGCTCAACTAGTGCGTTGATCGCCATCCACTTGCAGTTTCTATATGTTGCCCCCCTTCCTCCCATTACTGGCAAAATTCCTGACAGAATAACCTGTTCAACTCTTGTCTTCTTTAGCTTCCTCACTAACTGTCTATACTTCTGTATTATCCCAGTTGTTCCCTCCCTGTCTGCATTATTTGTTTGTACATGTACCAGTATAGACCCCCCCCTTGCCATGTCCCAATACCTTCTCTACCCTGTCAGTCACATGTTCAATCCTAGCCCCCGGTAGACAAACAACGACGTCCTTCCCCTCGCTCAGTGTCTTGTCCGTCTTTCTCATAATGGAGTCACCCATAAACACCCTCTCTTTCCTCATTGCCCCCTCAAACACTGCCTTAGAATAACTCCTTCTGTTTGCATCTGTCTGGTTGTTGTCTTTTCCCCCTGTCATCTTCTCTCCTGTCACATTCTCTTCCGATACATTCTTTCCTGTCGCTTTTTCTCTTGTCACCTTTCATCCTGTCAGCATCCCTTTTATCGACTTCTCTTCTATCACATTTGATCTCACTTCCTTTCGTCCCTTCATATTTCCTCCCATCTCATTTTCTTCTCTCCTCTCCCGTCCCATCTTCCCTCCCTTCTTCTCTATGGTCACTTTCTCCCCTGTCACCTTCACGCTTGTCACGTTTTCTGTTGTCGATTTTCCAATTTCTTCCCCTCCAATCACCTTCCCTCCTCTCAATCTCCTTTCCTCAGTTTTCTTGCCACTGCTATTCTCCTTCAGTCTTGCAGTATTCTCACCTGTCTCCCTGTCGTCTCTCTCCATTCGACCTGCCTCCTTGCTAATTCCCATCTCCATTCCCTTCACAATATCTGTCAACCTAACTATCTCCTTCTGCAGACACTCCACCTTCCAACACCCAATGCACTGAAAGGTGAATCCTTCCTCCATGGCTTCTGTCCTTGACTTCCCACAGCCGGACAATGCAAAATCTACCCAGCTGTGGCAGTGATCGCACACCAAGTAACAGTGGAAATGCCCATCTATGCATCTGTATAATACTGTTTTGCTGTTTGGTTAACTTTTCTAACAACATTTATTTGTGCAATATGTCATCACTGTGCTTATCGAACAGCCAGACAACGATCGCGAAACGGTTTGCATTCTGCTTGCGCCCCCATTTACGTCAGGGCATGAGGTACCACGGGCAAGGCCTTGCACGTTTTAAAAATCCTGTCAAATCCACCAAAATAAACAAATATCTTTGCAGAGTAATCATATTTGTTCAAAATATCGCCAGTAAAGTCAGTACAGTTTACAATGTTTCGGAGAAATGACAACACATGGTTTATGAAACGGCAAATGACAATGCATGATCTGTTATTACATACATACATAATGTGTCAGTCGCCAAACAGAAAAAACAGTCGCATATGCAACCAATTCAGTCGTAATTTAGAGGGCTGCAGAGTAGGAGCATGCAAAGATTTCGCCTTGTTAGTAACGTAGTTTGCGTTTGTAATACAAAATGTTTTCCAATATAATTGTTAGTATACATGTTAGGCCTTCTGTGAGTTTTTGTTATGTTCAGAAAACCAGCGCTCCTCAATACCGTGAAAATTAATGCCCATAACATGTATATATAGATAGCTTCTGACCATTGGCATTGGTTGCATTTGGCAGGTGGTCATTCATTGCATTGCAACTTTTGCAAGTATATTAAAATGATTATTGTTAGAAACAATCAGTGCTGACTATTACCTGGGGGTAATACATGTACTATATTTTCAGAACTCGAAGTATGTCAACACCATATGCAGATGTATGCTTCAAAGATCTTCACCTTCAGGTAAACGAGTGTTGTCAAATGTGGTTACTGTGTCACCAAACCTGTTATCAACATTATAAATACAAGCAATAAATAAGTATGTCATAGATGGATCCAGGCGGGCCTGGGGCAGATGCCCCCCTAGACCTTAAGAATTTGGCGTGTCTGCAAATCTTTTATAATGGGCTCACGCGTCTGTGTCCTCCCAGACCATCTGAAATGTGCCCGAGTTTAGATGATAATAATAAGCTGAAGTTATGGCGTCTTCCTACATCACCACTCCAGTGGAGCGGGTGAAGTTATGGCAGCGTGGTAGCGACAAAATTTAGACTACACCAGACTGCCAGTGGTTTTTGTGCCTCCCAAACTCGATTTCTGGATCCACCCCTGTATGTGATAGTTTCGTTTGTGTGTCATCATTAAATTGCATATTGTTGTTAGAAATGCATGTGAATTAAAGTAAAGACAAAGTAAAGTAAAAACATTTTATTGAAACTATTTGATGAGATTGGCTACAAAATAATGAAAAGTACAATACAACTACAGGTACAATCACTGCACTTGATATGTATAATGTAACAATTTGTAATATAACGTACACATCACATGCATATAAAATGCAAAATAACAATAGAAACAAAAATTAGGAAGAGGTTGAAAAAATTTCAGGTATATATATAAAAAACAAACAGATACTTTTATCAAGATTATTTGTTACAAAAAACAACACTAGTACATGTGATGTAAAATGCTAGTTGTAGTTTATACATGCTTTGTATGTTTACATCTTACAAAATTAGTGACTAAACAATTATGTGTATTTAACAACAATTTTTAATATCGCATGCCCATAAAATGTAAACCAATGAGAACAAATTACTTAGGAAGATGTTTAGTTGAACAAATGTAATAAACTACTCAACAAAAGAAAGTTATATTTCTCTTAAATGGCATATGTTATAATATGTGGGGATCGCACCCCAAGATATTTGATATCAAAGGATGCAGTGATCAAATATGGATTAAATGAATGCAACCACGCAGCATTTACACTATTATCTGCAAGACCAGAATGGGGTATGTACGGGGGCCTGGTCCTGAAAGTGGCACTTTCACGTAGAGAACTTAAACAAGTAAAATGCTGCTGTCAGTGTATCAACAGATAGTTGTTGAAAAATGTGAAAAGGCTTTCAATACCATTACTTCATCACAAACTTGTACCTGGTGTATGTTGCAAGAACTCAGCTGGCTGCCACTGACTATCAGCAACACAAAGACAATGAAACCCTACCACTGTAACAATGCTGGATAATTGATGTATTTTTTCATGGACACTGCTTAAAGTTAAGGTTGAATTGAATACAAATACTGTGTATTATTGACTTTTGATAAATGTGTCATCACATATCAAATATAATACATGTCAGAGCTATGCTAATTGTCACTTTGATGTACAGCAAAATGTCAGGAACCTGGTATGTAGTACCATCGAAGACAGCGAACACATACAGTGATGTCATCTATATCCTGGTCCTGAAAGTGGCACTTTCACAACTTTTGCAGTCATTTGTTACAAGCTAGTGGACATGATCCTTTGACCATTGCCACTGGACAATGAAGTTCGCCCATTGAATGGGATTACTCATGCGAAACATGAACATGTTGTGTGCACAAATTTACACAATGGTTCATAATGTCATTCATCAGTCTGGTCAAGGAGACATTGCTCTGGAATAATCTGTGTGATAACAATCATGCCACTTCTGTTCAGTTTAGAGCATGGTAGGGCAATTGAACAAGTGCAGACTGGTGTACGACTAAAAGAGTGGGACAGGTTGCCTCAAAACAGTGTACAGCGCTTGGTAAACAGTATGCGCCGTAGATGCGAGTCGTGTATTGCTGCAGCAGGTGGGCCCACTCGTTATTGATGTAATGTGCACAATAAAATGATTTCAAAGTCCATTCTGAGTGTTTTATCCCTAGTGTACAAAAAGTGCCACTTTGGGGACCATACCCCCTCTGTACATAACCCATTCTGGCCGTGCAGATAATGGTGTAAATGCTGCTTGGTTGCATTCATTTAGTCCATATTTGATCACTGCATCCTTTGACACCAAATATCTTGGGGTGTGACCCCCACATATTATAATATATGCCATTTCAGATAAATATACCTTTCTTTTGTTGAGTAGTTTATGTACATATCAAATAAAAATAACTATTATGAATCAATTGTTTTGTTAACAAAGAATCGTAATATATGGTTCTTTGTTAAAAAAACATCACTGATATAAAATTAGAAAATGTTGTAGTTTATGCAATGCTTGGTATGTATGTTTACGACTAGCAAATAATAGTGACTAGACTAGTCAGGGTCATCGCCATGTAACTGAGAATTACATGTACAATCACTATATGCTACATTGCTCAGGTTTACTCAGCTGTATGAAGAGTACCGGCTACAGACCGCAATATTTTTGTACGAATAGTCTTCGCATATTAATTTCAGTGTGGCTGAATGCTTCCCACATAAGTCGCGATGGTGTTCGATTTAACAGGTCTGCCAGGGAGTGAAGTGTAAAGCGCTTTGAGCATAGGACTGGATACTACACCATATCAGAACTAACGTTGCTCAAATGTTTATAAAATAATTAGTACAATGTGTACAGGTGTATAATCATCATGCGATGTGAAAATGTAATGTAAATTATTTGTGAAAATATAAACCAGTAATAAAAAAGAATAATTTAGAAATATGAAACGTGGCATGAAAAGTATAATAACAGTCCTTATGATACATAGAGAACTTAAACAAGTAAAATGCTGCTGTCAGTGTATCAACAGATAGTTGTTGAAAAATGTGAAAAGGCTTTCAATACCATTACTTCATCATAAACTTGTGTTGTACATAACAAGTACCTGGTGTATGTTGCAAGAACTCAGCTGGCTGCCACTGACTATCAGCAACACAAAGACAATGAAACCCTACCACTGTAACAATGCTGGATAATTGATGTATTTTTTCATGGACACTGCTTAAAGTTAAGGTTGAATTGAATACAAATACCGTGTATTATTGACTTTTGATAAATGTGTCATCACATATCAAATATAATACATGTCAGAGCTATGCTAATTGTCACTTTGTCTCCGGTATAGGTAGATGCGGATGTACAGCAAAATGTCAGGAACCTGGTATGTAGTACCATCGAAGACAGCGAACACATACAGTGATGTCATCTATATCCAAACCGATGTAGTTCACCGAAGAATGCTCGACACTTAACTTGTCTCACACAGTCAAGAGTTGTTGCCCGAAGACTCATGCTATATCTGCCAGACCCTGGCACCCACCATTCCACCACCAACTGCCGAGCTAGTCAGGCGTCACCATATTCGTATGTCGAGCAACCTGCATTCTACATTGGTTTTTAGTCAGTTAAGATAACTGACTGACCTGGGAGCTAGTGTACACCCCATCGGCACTGGGGAATGTGTCACGGATGCAACACATGACACAATCGGGATCAGTTGGTGGACATTCACACGACAAACCATTAATATGCAGCATGCTGCATGGCTGTAGAATCTTGTCCTAGATCCTGGACAAATACAACTGCCCAGTATGCCATATTAACTTGGAGAACTAGTGGTACTAAGCACACTAGTCCTGTAAAGAAAAGCATATATTCAGTAAACAAAAAACAGGTATCAGTGTAGAGTTGGGAGTAAATAATTATGGAATGTTCATTCTCATAATCGGTAAATATAAAATAATGTTTCATGTGTGACCTGCAGCATTTCACAAGAAAAACGGCAGCAAGAAATGTGCTACTATAGCTGCATCTATACATGTTGATATCTTAGGAATAGTCGGTGTTTACCAGGGTTGTTCCGGAGGAGGGAAGGGGTGAGTTGATACAGCATGCAGACATTAGTAGAATATGTTCTTTTTCAAAACGGCAAACATTTTTAACTATTTTTTCTTTACAAGGTATTCCTTGTCATTACATGAATTAAAAACTGTTCAATTTCATTACAGTGATGCCTGAACTTAGTCAATATTATAGACTGATTTGAATTCTGTTAAACAGTAAAGCATCAGTATAAAAGTGCATTTATATTTTTTGTTTTGTTTTCAGTATACAAATGCATGTCAGTGTCTGCCATGTGTAACTACTACACATATTCATGTTTGACATTTTAAGGTTCTGCCTGAGGTTGAATGGTCAAGGTGAATGTTGGAAATGACAAAATAAGGTGTTATTGTGAAGCTAACAGTATATTTTCCTTGCCAAGTATTCAAAGGTTCATAACATGTATGTTTACCTTCTTCAAAAATGACTCATTTATTTTATAAACTTATGTCTGACTCATCGCCATATGCTAAATACTTTTAAAGGTGTATTAATATGTATGTGGGTATAATATAAGTGCAGAAGTCAACTTACCCAGGGTAGTTTTTCATGTCCAAGATGTTATTATTAAAATGTGTATGAAAACAAATATATATGGAAATGTGCACATTAAAATTTGTTGATAACTTATATGTGGTTGATTGTTATAAATTTGTAATTACCTGGATTGATCAAATGTGGGCCTCCCGCAGACTATGTATCCTCCCTGTGTGTGCCTGACCCAGGTGAACGCCTTGGCTCCTCTTCTGCCTCCTCTCATTCCCATTCTTGGGTTGCAGTGTGGCCTCTAGCAACATCATAATTCAAGTTACATATTATGCATTCATATATTGCTGTGGTGAGAATACTTTCATGATTACTGTAAAGAATATGCTAATCCTGTTTCTTCCATGAATGTGACCTTCTTGGAATTCAAAAGCATTGATCTTGTTCTGTTGCTATGACAGTTATCAGCTCTCTCAGTCCCTTTCTACCCCATTTTACTAGCAGCATAGAACAGAGCTGCTAAGTGCTAAATGACCACCAGAGAGGGCAGAGTCTAAAAGTAGTGTTTGCTAAGGGAGTTAATTTGCAGTTGCCAGAGTCCACCATCCCCTTTGTTCCAGGTCTGCTACCAAGGGCCTTAATTCACAGAGGGGCAATCATAAATGCTGCAGTCTGGCTTAAAGGTGATACCAGAGTCTACCAAACTAATTAAATTGATGTGGTTGAAATTTGTATGTTGTTCATTAGTGATAGAAAAATAAAAATGACAGCAGCAACCAATGACATATATAAAAACATTGCGATGCCATACTTATACTAAAATATGTGTGTCTTGACAGATAGCTTTATCAAACAGATAGCAGATCACAACATATCACATAAACAGTTGGAACTGAAATGAACTCCACTTCTTAGGTTTGAAGCATTTACAGTGAAACATCAACTGGCCATGTTGAACTGCAGGCTTAGTGACCCTACCTCAGTAGTGTCATTGGGTTATACATTCATGGCTTCAGATAAAACTGCTTAATGAAAGACTGTAGGAGTAACAAGCCAATGACTTGACTGTGTTGTGTTGGGGTGGCAGGCGAAGTATGGCATCCTCACTGACACAAAAAAACACTGGGCACAGTTACAGGTTACCCAGTTACAGATCTCTGCAAGCAAGCCAGTTGCAATTCATATACTAACTATACTTAGTCATCGACACAATAAAGAAACTGGGGTTAGAAGACATTGGTATCGGTGACCTGGAAAGAAGTTACCGCCTAGGTAAAAAGACCGACGAACGTGGACGCCCCCGAAAACGAACAATAATTGTACGTTTTCGTAGTGAAGCGGTGAGAGACGAAGTGTACCGCCAACGCACCAAACTGAAGAACCATAACCAGCACCACCGGGACGAACAGATATATATAAACGAAGATTTGACGTCTAAGAGAGCAGCACTTGCTTCCAAAGCAAGATTCCTTAAGAAAGAAAAGAAAATCAATGATTGCTGGACATATGCAGGAAGGGTTCTTGTCAAAACAAACGTGGGAACAGTAAAAGAAATCCTTTCTGCAAAGGACCTGGACATGTATTAGACGGATCTTTGTGTAACGCCATTATTGTGACATAAAGACTTAAATACATATTGAGCGTCTCCGGACGTTATTTTGAAACATTTTTCGGATCATTCGAAGTTGCTACTACTGTGCCTCTGAACTGTCCAAGTAAGATACTATGATTATCGTGGTAGAGACTGCAACATATATTTTTACAACCTACTATGTCATCACTGTATTATTATATTATTATTATATCATTGTATAACTATTATTATTATTATATACTTATTATATAATTATTATTATTGTATAATTATTATGGCTTTTAAGTCTTCCCGAAAACAACATTCAAAGTTGCTACTACTGTGCTTTTTACCTTTTTAGTGACTATTGGTGATTATTGGGCCAAATATTGCAACATGTTAGTTCCAATATATTATGCTGTCACTGTATTATCGCATTATTCTATAATTATGAGGGTATTTTAAATCTCCCCGAAAAAATGTTATTTTGAAATAATCTTTGATATTTCAAAGTTGTTACTATTGTGCCTTTGAACTTCTAAATGATCATCGGGCCAGAGACTGTAATGCACATATTATGTTACCATTGTAATATTGGATTATTTTTCTATAATTAAGGATAATTTTTTGTTTTATTTTGACCTTTTTTCAATCAAATTTGCTATTACTGTGCCTTTCAAGTTTCTAAGTTGGCATGTGATATTGTGATTATCGGGCCATATAATGCAACATATTAAATTCAACATATGTTACTAATGTAAAATTGCTTGATTCTATAATTATAAGATTTTGTTTTATCATTCAAAGCTGCCTTTAAACTTGGCATAAAAGTGGCATATGATAGTATGATTGTCAGGTGGTCAGAGATTTATATATGTTATATTATGTTAGCACTGTCAATGGCAGTGATTACTCAATCACTTGCAGTCAGTGGTGTTTAGTATGTTTTATATGCTAACTTGCAAACCGGCCTAAAATGTGAATTTTTTCTTTTTAAGTCTCCCCCAATTTTTTTAATTATTTCTCTCCCAAGTACATATCATGATGTTATTGACTCTAAGCCTAGTTGGCCTTTCTTTTCTTATTTTGTTATGTTCTCTGATAGAAATCCATGCGATGTCTATCTCTACTTACTCTTTGATTCTAACAATTGAATTTGTATTCTTTTGGTTAATCGTCAACATCAATGTGTTTATAATTACTTTTATGTATACAACTGTTCAACGGATATGTATGATGTATATTATGATATGCATTCATACACTAGTTATATTTATGTACTTATTTTTGAATGTTTTTGTAAAAAAATTTCAACGAACTCTGAAAGGATCACTATGATGTGCTCTAATACATTTGTAAATGGCAGAATCTATTAATACTAGCCGGATCCAAACAAATAAAAACTTTGACTTAAAAACAATATTCAATGAAGCCAAACACATTGAAAATGAAAAGTATGATGATTCTCCATTTTCTCTTAACACACATGATTGTAAATATTTTACTGCAGTTGAGTTTTCTGAAGCATTTAAACCAGAAAACATCTTTATCAATCTTCTGTATCAATTGCCATAGTTTGGAGACTCAATGGGATTCTCTTCAAGAATTACTTTCTAATATGTCGTCAAAAGGCCTGACTCTAGATCTCATTGGACTAACTGAAGTTTTTAAAGTTCAACATGTTTTACGTTATAAAATAAATGGGTATCACAATTTACTATTCAATACAAGACTAGATACAGACGATGGGCATGGTGGAGTTGGCCTATACATCAGTGAAAAATACACCTATTTTAAACGTGAAGACTTGTCAATATTTATTCCTCATGTATTTGAGTCCATTTTTGTAGAGGTTCAAACTAAGAAATGTAAACCTATAATTGTGGGTGTAATCTATCGTCCCAACTCTCATCCACGTGCAGATCTTGATCTATTTATGGGTATCATATTAGACATCCAAGATAAAATCTCAAATTAAAATAAAGTAGCGTACCTGATAGGGGATTATAATATTAATTTACTAAACTTTGTTACTCACAACAAAACTAATGATTTTATAGATAATGTAATAGCACAAGGATACATTCCACACAACAAAACCAACACGGATAACACCTGCTACAGCAACTCTTATAGACCATTTATATTCTAATCATACTCACTCCAACTATGAATCGGGGATTATCGTTACAGACATGACTGACCATTTTGGAATATTTCATTTAATATATGGTAAACCTGCTACACAAAACATAGCATATAAACAAAAACGCCAGTTAAACTTGACCAACATTTAAAAATTTAGGAGTCTTGGCTACGGCTGACTATTCCTCTGTCCTATCTACTAGCAATGCAAATGAAGCATACAACAACTTAATGTTAACATATACATCACTTTATGAAATATCTTGCCCAGTTAAAACTATCAGAGTAAATAGTAAATATATTAAAAGAGAGCCCTGGGTAACACCAGGCATTATAGTTTCTTCAATAAACAAAGACAAATTACTCCGCAGAAAGCTAAATAAGCCCAATACAGCGAGAGAGGATGCTTATAAGGTATATTGTAGACTATTTAATAAGATCAAAAGAGCAGCAAAAATTAAGTACTATACTGAAATACTGGAAGAACGTAAACATAGCATCAAAGAAACATGGACCATACTGAGGAAGGCAATATTTAATCAAAAAAAGAGTTTCCAATTACCTCAAACTTTCATTGTAAAAGGAGAAAAAGTATCAAATTCGGCTTTTATTGCTGAAGAGTTTAACAATTTTTTTGCTGGTATAGGTAAATCAGTGAGTGATTTAATACCTCCTCCCACAACCTCATTTCATGCGCACATAAAAGATAACTATCCTGTGAACTTTTTCGTGCAACCTACTGATGTAAACGAAATCAAAAGAATAGTGGGGTGGGGGTGGTCACATGCTCAGGTGACCTTGTGGCGGAATGGCCCCACCTCTCTTTAGTATGTTTTAATAAGTAGTAGTTTTAGTTGTCAAAATGTTTGTGAAACATCTTTTTGAGGTTTTTATGTATTATCTACCACTATTTTAATGTAGTGCTTTATAATGTGGGCCTTTATTAGAATGTATAGGCTAAGTAAACGGGGCAATGTTTAAGACCTCAAATGGCCCACATTTGTTTGTAAATATTTGCATGTTATAACTCATCCAATAATCTGGTGAGTAATAAATGTCAGAAGGTTATTCTGGCCATATTCTACCATATCTGTTGTTGACTTGTTGCATTGCGTAAATGGGGTTATGCAAATACATTGCATAATAATTTTTACGCGAGGCAATCAAAGTCAACATTTAAGTCATGCTAGGTAAACAGGGGACACGGTACCGAAGAGGTCAAGAGTCCAGCATTTGAATAGTAACAGGTTTTCCCGCGCTTTAGCGTATGAATACAGTGAAAAGAAGTCCCGTCGCGCAGGGTATAAAAGGCCAGAGCGGTCCCGGCGGCGGCCATATTAGAATTTATCGGTTGTACGAACTCGTCAGAATTCAGCGTCAATTTTAGTCCACCTCCCTCCCCTCCTACCAGTAATTAGTGTGTGATTCCTTGTTCTTGGCATGATTTGTGAATACATGTGTGTGATATGGTATATGTACTTTTTCTGTGACGCTTTTCCCTGCTCTATTATACACGAGGTTTTGCCTGAAGGCTTTTCTCCTCCTTACTGATAATACAGTAACAGTGTACGCAGGGTTTTTAGGGCGGTAAATAAAGTAGGATAGATTACACGTGGGGCGGAATGGCCCCACCTCTCTTTAGTATGTTTTAATAAGTAGTAGGGCGGAATGGCCCCACCTCTCTTTAGTATGTTTTAATAAGTAGTAGTTTTAGTTGTCAAAATGTTTGTGAAACATCTTTTTGAGGTTTTTATGTATTATCTACCACTATTTTAATGTAGTGCTTTATAATGTGGGCCTTTATTAGAATGTATAGGCTAAGTAAACAGGGCAATGTTTAAGACCTCAAATGGCCCACATTTGTTTGTAAATATTTGCATGTTATAACTCATCCAATAATCTGGTGAGTAATAAATGTCAGAAGGTTATTCTGGCCATATTCTACCATATCTGTTGTTGACTTGTTGCATTGCGTAAATAGTATGTAACAGATTAGTAATATATTTAGAGAAATATAATATACTGTATAAACATCAATATGGATTTCGCTCGAAACATTCCACTATACACCCTATATTGCACTTACTTAAAGACATAGCAGATGCAAATGACAAAACTACCAAAGATATTACATTGGCTGTGTTTCTCGACTTATCTAAGGCGTTTGATACAATTAACCATGACATTTTGTTGTATAAGTTAAATCATTATGGAATCAGAGGAATAAGTAATAGATGGTTTGCCAGTTACCTTTCTAATCGTAAACAATATATTGAAGTATGACTTTAAACATGATTTATTACCCAAGTCATTTACAAATTTTGCGATCAAAAAGACTAGACAAAAGTATAAGAATAACCAGACAATGCAACCTTCTTGTTAAAGAGACACCTAGAACACATTTTTCGTCTAAGCTACCAAAACATAATTTCACAAGAATCTGGAACAATATAAACGAAAAAATAAGAAACACTAAACACAGGTTAAAGTTTAGACGCGTGTTGTGTGACTTCTACTTAAACGCATATCTTCGTCAAGTGAATTGTATAAATCCTAGATGTTCAG
The DNA here is from genome assembly GCA_020002185.1 of Paraescarpia echinospica. NCBI lineage: Eukaryota > Metazoa > Annelida > Polychaeta > Sabellida > Siboglinidae > Paraescarpia > Paraescarpia echinospica. The sequence continues at coordinate 71,218,827 of CM034532.1, forward strand.
AATGTAATGAAACTGATTAAATGAAACTCTACCTTTGTTTGTAAGTCTATTACCGTTCTTACACTACGTTGTTAACCAAGTACAAATGTTTGGATCGCCTTTCTATTCACTTACATATACTTCAGTTGATCATACTTCTCAGTTCGTTGTCATATATCACCAACAACAGCACATACTATGTGTTAAATAATACTCCGGTTTAATATTATCTAGTACGGAGGTGGGTTGGTGATGAATTTGAGTGAGTTGTTTAATATGATTTTGATGATTGTTATGATTGTAATCATAGAGTAATGACAATCAAATGGTGTCACTGGAAGACGGCTTTTAGCCAAGTGACATCCATGCAATGTAACACATTTCCATTTGTATGACATATATATATATGTTAACTGTATGTTATGTTGTAAATAAAGTTACTTACTTACTTACTTAGAAAAACAGGGGTGGGGACAAACAAATATGGTTTCTGAATCAAGTACAAATATGTTGTATTTAAAAATTTCAAATACTCTCTTTTTAAAATGGCAAATACAGTGGCTGTACACATGATCAAATACATTACACTGATAACATTTCAAATTCAGGCGGTCAGATTCAAAAGGATATCAGATTCAGATATGCAGTGTATTAAAAGGGACAAACACAGAATACGGTGGTGAACTTAGACAGGTATACAGTTTACACTTAAACATACTAGACAGGGATTTAGCAGCTAACCACCCACTGGCACCCAGTCAGGACTCGGGAGGTAGGAACCATGACCAATCATTCACACCATACTAACAGTGCAAACAGAACAAGTGGCATATGGCTTCTAAAATTACAAAGCAAAATGGTAGGGAAGGCTTATTCTGGGGAGAGAAGGTATTAATTAGGGAAATCTAACTGAATGTTTATGCAACTGAAATGCTCAATACAATAGTAATAGGAAAGTAATAGCTCAATTACTATTACATTTATTAGATTATCTCTGGTATTGCCATTTCTATCTGTCTAATATATTTGCTTGCAACTGTTTATATGAACAACATCTTGATTACATTACCAAAGTAATCATAATCATGATTACTTAATCATGATTACGATTACTTTGGTAATGTAATCGAGTACGATTACGATTACTTGGCTTTTTTTACCAATGTAATCGAGTACGAGTACGATTACTCAAAAAGTACGAGTACGATTACCATGAGTACGATTACAGAGTACGATTACAGAGTACGATTACAGAGTACGATTACAGAGTACGATTACAGAGTACGATTACAGAGTACGATTACAGAGTACGATTACAGAGTACGATTACAGAGTACGATTACAGAGTACGATTACCACGAGTACGATTACAGAGTACGATTACAGAGTACGATTACCACGAGTACGATTACAGAGTACGATTACCACGAGTACGATTACAGAGTACGATTACAGAGTACGATTACAGAGTACGATTACAGAGTACACGTACGATAGTACGATTAGAGTACGATTACACGAGTACGATTTACGATTACCACGAGTACGATTACAGAGTACGATTACAGAGTACGATTACAGAGTACGATTACAGAGTACGATTACAGAGTACGATTACAGAGTACGATTACAGAGTACGATTACGATTGAGAGTACGATTACAGAGTACGATTACCACGAGTACGATTACAGAGTACGATTACAGAGTACGATTACAGAGTACGATTACCACGAGTACGATTACAGAGTACGATTAGTACACAGAGTACGATTACAGAGTACGATTACCATTACAGAGTACGATTACAGAGTACGATTACCACGAGTACGATTACAGAGTACGATTACAGAGTACGATTACAGAGTACGATTACAGAGTACGATTACAGAGTACGATTACAGAGTACGATTACCACGAGTACGATTACAGAGTACGATTACAGAGTACGATTACCACGAGTACGATTACCACGAGTACGATTACAGAGTACGATTACAGAGTACGATTACAGAGTACGATTACAGAGTACGATTACAGAGTACGATTACAGAGTACGATTACAGAGTACGATTACAGAGTACGATTACAGAGTACGATTACAGAGTACGATTACAGAGTACGATTACCACGAGTACGATTACCACGAGTACGATTACAGAGTACGATTACAGAGTACGATTACCACGAGTACGATTACAGAGTACGATTACAGAGTACGATTACACAGTACGATTACACAGTGCGATTACACAGTACGATTACACAGTACGATTACCACGAGTACGATTACAGAGTATGATTACAGAGTACGATTACTCCATCTCTGCCTTGGTACAACCATTTTGGAATCTTCATCTTGATACACCAAAGCACATGTATGTTGTTATTGTTTTCGAATGCGTGGGATGCCGATCTCACGTAAAGCACGTTACCGAAATGGCGCAGGAGGTCGACAGTGCAATTGGCTTTCGCCAGCTATACCCGGTGTAACGACAAATCTTTTTTTTACGATTAAAAACACAAGTACGCATTTTTTATTAAACCGACTGTGCGCACTAGTTAAACTATTCACACATTGCACATCTGGACCTAAAAGAACCGGTTTTGCCAAATCTCAACTGTTTCCAGTCAAAAATAATTTAATTATTTTTCTGATGATTTCACCAAAATTAGGTTTATACCATTTGTACAAATGAGCTAGTCATGTGCAGCATCCATTTAGTCTAGGCTCAAGCTGTTTTTATATGTCCAACTTTTAGGTTCATGCTGGGGGACTCTTGCTACTGTTGGGTGGAATAGATTCATCTGAACTAATCTGTTTGGGTAGTGTAGATTTCCACATAATTTTTGGTATATGGGTTATATAGTTTCTTGATGACTCGGCTTCTTACCTTAAGAACTGTTTTGTAGACCTAGCCATGATCACAGATATTTTAAATATGTGACTTGTTCTATGGTAACCATCTCTTGGTTTTTATTATGAGGTCATGTTATTGATTGAAGCTCATGTGTTGTGTTTTGTAGCATTAATTCATCCTGAATCTTGTTATTCCAATGTCAAAAAGAAGTTTCTGTGCTTGATCTAATACACACATAAAATCTTATATAATAACGCAAAGAGAACCAACTTCATATAAAGTGGGATTGCAAATATTGAAAGAACGGTTTGCCAATAATGTAGTATGGTATCACCATAGATCTGTTATAATTTAACATGTTCATTTTATAAACATGTGACATTAAAAATGTTGGATATGTATGGAATTCATGCAGATTCTACCTCAGGTTTGCTATGTTTTTTTAATAATAAATTTTAAAACAATAAAAGACAATTACGCAAAGTCGGATAGCACTTGCATGGCCTCCAATTTCATAAGTATGTAGATCTACTAACTAGTTTTGTAAACAATAATTATTTTTAATTTGACTTTTAACCCCATTGCTGTTTCGTATATGCTGACATTTTACCTGAGTGTTATTACCCATAGCAACAAATTCCATAGAATTCTATAGAATATAATTATATGCTTCAGGAAAATGCTTTAGAATTTTTGTGTTAGCTAGATTCAATATAACTCTGAGATAAATTTCTACATAATTGTATAGAAAGTAATAATAATAACAAGAACACTTATATAGCACCATAAATATAGATAAATCCATTCGGAGGCGCTTAGAATACATAATTATATATATATATATATATATTTGTGTGTGTGTATATGTATATATTTATATATGCAGAACATTAATAAGTTACATAAATTTAATAACATTGAATTAATTAAAATAAATGACAATATATATACACATATTAAACAAATACGTTAGAGCTAAAGATGATCGTTAAAGTTAAAGGTATATGGATATTAAATCAGTAAAGATTGTGTAAAATTTGTTTAAAAACATGTACAAAATAATAAATAATTAAAAAAATAAATATACTGACTAAACTGACTGGTGGCACCTATGTTGCGTAAGCAACCCGGAAAAGATGGGTTTTCAAGTCTTTTGAAAGTTACAAGGCAACAGGTTGTCTTCATCTTGCTTGGAAGTGGATTCTACAGCCATGGAGCAGATACCGAGAAAGTTCTGTCGCCCTATCGGCTGTGAGATGGTGGCACATACAAGTCATTGTTTGTAGTCGAACGCAACACTCGAGTAGCTCTTTGTTTATGGAGTAGGTCGGTGCCAGTCCGTGTTGAGCATGAAACGTCAGTAGCAGAATTGCGTAATGAATGCATTGCTTCACGGGAAGCCAATGCAGCTTCTTGAGTACCGGTGTGATATGGGCCCATCTGTGGCAGCAGACCACCAGCCGAGCAGCAGCATTTTGCACTTTTTGTAGCTTGTTGATTAGGCAGTCGTGGATGTCATATAGCAGACAGTTCGCATAGTCAATTCTTGATATAACAAGAGAGTACATAAGACGGACTGCGGATTTCTGTGTTAGGCACGATCGGATCAACGCAATGTTCCTCAGATTATAGGCTTCACATGACTGACTATTGACATTTCCGAGTCAAATACAACGCCAATGTTTCTGGCAGTAGGACTTGGTGTTATGTCGCAGTCGCCAATTTTGATCACGGTGATGTTGTGTTTAGTAAAGTGGCTACACATTTTCTATAGAATTATATACCCACTAGCATATTCTACGACAATCTAAAAAAAATTATTTATGAATCTATAGAATGCTATAATTTTTTTGATGAGGGATACATATACATTTTTAAACATTATCCATATAATGAATTATTATAATGTGCTTTCTACTATTAATACTAGCTTTAACAGTTACATGTGTATGAATATATGGACAGAAATATGTATCACTATATGTATGTGTGTCTGAAATAAAGAATTTAATTGAATTGAACATTGTGACTTTTTGATGTAGTACATGCTGTGACATCTGCATGTAGGACCTATAACCAACCCCATACTGAGGACCTGAAATGAGGTTAGATGTCACATCATGCTCAGAAAGAATACTTTTATTTTTGTACATTTCACACCAGTGTTTATTTTAAACATTTTTTTTAATTACGTGTCCAATATGTACATAACAAAACTTGTTTTACCATTTCAAACTTGTACTAATTAAAAGCTTGAGTGTGGACGGAGTGCAGCCTGGACTGAAAAAACCCAGTACATGTTGTTTCTGTTGTCTACAGTGAGTAGTGTTTTTTCTGTTGTCTATAGTGTTGATCATTCCAAATTTTATGCATTTCACACTAGGTAGTAAGTAGTAGTACTAGTAGGCCTACCCTGCTAAAAAGATACTACGGTTTATACTAAAGTAAATTTACTATAGTTTACTATAGTAAACACTATAGTAAACTACAGTGTTTTTGCAGAATATTTTACCATAGTAAATACTATGTCTATGGTTTACTATAGTAAATATATCATTTTATTATGATGAATATCACGTTTTACCATGGTTTATTACAGTGAATACCATATTTTACTATGATTTACTATGGTGAAAGCATTATAAAATGCAATATACTATGGTTTACTATAATTCACCATGTTTACTATGGGTGTATCATGGTTTACCATAATAAACTGTGACAGTATTACACTGTCACTGTAGACGTAGTACATTTTTAGCAGGGTAGTAGACATGCAACCTGCATTTTTTTAGATCTTATCTTTATTTTTGTAATGGTACCAAAGCATGCAAACATTACGTACACCACACAAATGGTGTATCTGGATCTGCACTGAAATAGTGGTTAAACGTAAACATCATAATTTGTAAGGATTTTTGAAGTAATTAAGTTTACAAAATGCAAGCCTACCTAAGTTTACAAAATGCAAGCCTACCTCCTCCGAGGTCATACCACCAAAACAGTTCTCGTATGCTTCCGGGGTCACCACTGGTCACGTGGACAACTTTTCCCGCCATATGCACATGGCTTTGTAAATGGCTAATTTTCTGACGTCTCGTTGTTGACAAGATTTGGCCTGAGTAAATTTGGTTAAATTTGCGCGCACATCTGAGCAGCCATGTGGATTCAGGTTCGGAGCATGGACGGCAAGAAGGCCATACGCGTCGACGGCCTCTCAAAGTTGACGAAAATCGAGGATCTGCGGAAGAAACTGGTAGATCCGTTCGATGCCGCAGTCGAGAGACAGCGACTGTTTTTTCGAGGCAAACAGGTATACTTGGACTGATTGTCAGGCTGAAAGAATGTAGCAGTCCGATAACTGTGGATGACATAACCGAATGCATAGTAAGGTTTTGATCGCGCGACATGTTTATTTCAGCTGCTGCTGCATTTAAGACAAGTTTCGTGGTTCTGCTGACTAATAAGGTGTAATTATTTTTTTAAATGCCTGCTGCAAATGTCTGGAGTACAGCGCACCTGCTGCCACCTAGCGAGTGACAGGGACCCAAACTCTCCCATAAGTGGATATTTCAGTCTTTAGTGTCATGGAATCAGATGTGTCAAATTATATTGTACAAACTTTAAAAAACAGTAGATTTACATGTTGTGTCTTGTGATGGCAGAAGATGTGAAACTGGTCCACAACACTCTGCAGTCACTGGGCAGTGGGGGTGTATTCATATTTCACGACAACTTCTGTCACAAGGAGTGCGTGTCGTGCGTTGTTGAAAAGTAGGCCTGGCCATCTTCGCGTGCCAGGGGTCGCTGCTGCTGATTATGTCAGTCCCAGCCAGCAGTACCCCTGGCTGATCGCTTTGCGAAACTCTGAATTTAAGTTCAGCCTATCAAATCGCTCACTAGATCAGTAGATCTACTCAGGTCAGGTGGTCATAATAAAACTAATTTCAACCAACAGTGGTTCATGTTATATGCAATGTTTAGGAAGTAGAAGCAATTATTCGAATACACAATACCACTAAGCTGTTTGTGCTAATGGGCGAATGGGTCATTATATATTGGGATTCCCAGAAGTCGTTTATTCATCTTCAAATTGGGGCGAGTATTTGCGCTGTTCTCACGGGTGATGCAGTCGCGACTGGCGAAGTCAATTACTAGTTTGACTCGGCTAACTTCCGCACTTCGCGTAGGGGATCAGCCAGGGCTAGCAGGGGTAGAACTTCAGCATTTATTTTACTGGACAGCAGGACTAGTAAAGACAAAAGTTTACTAGTCCGCCAAAAGGTTTACTAGTCCTGAAAATATCAAAACAACACAAATTTAAATTGCAACAAATGCGTCAGACGGTCCATGGTGGCCGTTTTCAGCACTTGAATGGCTCGGTGGGCAGTTGCAGTGTTTTTCCAGCTTGCGTTTTTCTGCTGGTTTTGCAACCCCAGTCAAGTAATGATACATCGTGCATAAACGTAGACTAATAAAGCAATGTAGATGTAAACCGTATTCGAAAACCGTGCATTTGAAAATGACCACCAATTGCACTCATTAGCCCTACCCCTCTACCAGATACGCTAAACCAAACAAAACTGTCATTTCAGAATTCGATGTCACACAACAGCCAATCAACAGCACTGTTTCACTTTTCACTGTCGCCTCATTACGTAAAGAATTAGTTTGTCAATGGTACGGATGGTGGCATCATGCAACATCCTGATTTTTACTAGACAGCCGGACTAGTTGGTAGGCAGATTTACTAGTCCGCCGTAATCTTTACTAGTGTACGGACTAGCGGACTAGTGGGTAGTTCTACCCCTGGCTAGTTTTGCATGGCAAACAGCCCTGGCTTGCGAGGATGGGCCTGGCTAAATATTCATGTTTACGTAAGTTCAAACCTTGGCATTTGTTTTGTGTTTGTGTGTTCAGCTTGTCGATGGCCACAGTCTCTTTGACTACAACGTTGGCCTGAACGAGATCATTCAGCTGATAGTGCAGCAACCCTTGCAACTGACAGAATCAAACAAGTACTCACCAGGTGGAGACACCAGCCGAGAAGCAGATGGCGGCTCGGACAAAGAAAATGAAGAGGTAACACGATCTGGCTTGAAAGTGGTTGATCTCGGTTCACGAAATGTGAAGCGATTTCAAATGAGATATTTGTTATCAAATAATCTAATGATCAATAATCAAATTGTTGACAAAGTAAGATACATCGCAAGTTATAATACCCAGTAACTGTACAGTGGCTGCATGTGTACATGTTGTACAATGACTGTGATGTTGATGTGAACTAGAGTCATAATGCACACAGCAATACATAATATCTCACTAATTATAAATGCATTTTAATGTACTACTTGAATAAAGCTTACTGTATGAACCAGACATGACACTACATTTGTAATGAAATAAATTCTTCTTTATGCAGTTTGTCAAACAGCAATATACGTCAAACATTTGTTGAAATTGAAAAGCAGAAACGTGCTCACTTGAAAGTAATGACTGCAAAAACACTTCAATGTTTCAGCCATGTCCAGCGAGACCAGTGGTGACATCTAGTGTTGACAGTGACTTGGAGGAAGAGTTACAAAAAAGTGTTTATAAGGTGAATGGGCACAGTATTGTTGAGGTTCGAGCAGTAAGAGAGTCATACTCTCAGCTTATCTTATACTCTCAGCGGTCCAGGCATTCAATCTTCTTTTTCTCTAAAGCCTGGGCAAATTCATTCAATACTTGTCCCACTTAACATACTAAATGAGTATTTGTCACTACATAGGCAGGGGTGGTGGGTAATTTCCAGTACCGTAGTGCAGGGATCAATCTGGAAAAAGACATGTATGTGCCCTTCAGGCACATCAGATATAGAACTATATGCCCTTCCGAAATTTCATGTGCTCCAAATCAGTTGATTACAATTTTATTTAAAAATTTACATGGTAGTATGATCGCTTAAATAACCTTGTAAATGTGAACAGTACATTTTTTAATATTAGGCATGTAATCATGTTATTCTTTAACTTGTTTTGAATTCTATTCAGGACTGCCTACGCGACATACTTCTGGGTGCAAAATATATAACCATCAATATCAAAGTGATCAGAAATGTTCGGCAGGTTTTTTCAAAATCTGTAATGTTACAAAACTAAATACATTCTGGATAGGTGTGCCCCATTTTTCGTGGACTTGTCATGCTTCTGCAGTTTACTGCTCCAAGGATTGGGACATTCTAACTGAGAAATACAATGTAGCAGTTTTTGACATTGAGTGACAATGATTCACATACGTGAGAGTCAACTAAAAATATTCAAAGAACCATGTTGATTAAACATAAAAAAACTCATTGATACATAGATGAACAGATGTCTGGAATAGCCTCACTCAGGCTGTGGTTGAGATTGCATCGGTGCAGTCTTTTGAGAGGAAATTAGACTGATGATTGTGTCGCGCCTCTATGTGGCTGCACCAAAACAAGCTTGTGGATATTTTATATTTTTACCTGTTTTTAACCATGGAACAGCAGTGCAATTTTAGAGTTGTTTTTATGAATGTCGAAGGTGGACTGTGTCATTTTAGCAAGTACTTAATGACATTTTAGCATTTTTGTAATTTATATGCACTGCGTACCAGTATAGTGAACTGCACCTGTGTCACAACATTGTAGCCGATTGACCAGGCGTGACGACAACAAGAACAATGCACTGCCACAGCATGATCACATACAATAGATTGGATCTACTGCCAATTGGACATTCTATTGTTACTGGAAGCTACCTTTCAATAGATGCTTGTGTGGCACCACTACAATCACTAGAACGCATGAACAATCAGCAGACTTGTAGGGGGTATAGGGCAGGGAGGTCAAAGCAAAGACCCATTCCTGTTCTGATTACTCCTCGCTTCCCATCATCGGTCATCGTGAGATGTGAAACTTACACATCGAATTTGATTCGACTCGATAGTGTATGTGACGTATCATCTGTGCGCCAAGTGTGTTTCTGCTTGTTGAATGCCAGATCGGTGTGTGATGCTAAGCAAGCGGGGAAAGCGACCGTGATATATGACCTCATTGAGGACAATGATCTAAACATACTCGCCATCACAGAGACATGGTTGAGTGCTGATGACTCCATCTCTACTGGTTGCATCGCACCTGCTGGTTACCAACTACGACATGTCCCGAGAACGTACGGCACCGGTGGTGGTGTTGCAGTCGTCTACAAGTCTGGCTTCACTACGCGACATCTCGAGATGCCGAAATCAAAGACATTTGAATCGATGTGTCTACAACTCAGCAATGACACTCAGTCTGTTCGTCTTCTTGTCGTCTATCGCCCCCCGCCAAACTCCAAGAATGGCTTTACAACTGTCCTAGAATTTGGTGATTTGTTGGACACCATGTCAATGTATACGTCAAACATGCTGATCGCAGGTGATTTTAACTTCCACATGGACAATACATCAGACAATGACACTAAGCGCTTTCAAAACATTCTAAATGCAGCAGATCTTACTCTGCACGTGGAAGTCACGACGCATGTTGCCGGACATACCATCGACCTGCTTATAACGGGTTCATCTGATACGTTTCTGAACAATATACGAACAGACATCCCACACATGTCGGACCACTCAGCAATTCATTGCACACTGCAACTCGTGAAACCACCAAACGTCCGGGTAACGACGACGAGTCAAAATTATCGACAGATCAATACCACTGCAATATGTGATGAAATCCGTTTGTTGCTACTGTCAAATCATCTGTCTGATGACATGAACCATGCTGTTGACATGTACAATGAAACCATTGCGGCTATCATTGACAAGCAAGCACCGTTAAAGAACCGCACAGTGATTGTACGACCACACACGCCGTGGTATAATGATGGCATATGATCGCAAAAGTGTGTTAGACGACAACTGGAAAGAACGGAGAAAATCTGGACTGGAGTCGGACAGGCTTGCCTCCAGCGCCAGCTCGTCACTTCGTCTGTGCACCGTGCAAAACTTGAATACCACATGAATCAAATTGCTGATGCATCTGGTGACCAGAAGCAGCTGTTCAAGATTGTTGCCAAGCTCCTAAACACTGATAATGGCACACCACTACCGCCATGTGACTCGTCTGACACACTGGCAATGCGGTTCTCGGATTTCTTCTCAGAAAAGATCTCAACAATTTGGTCTGAACTGAATCAGAATGTCATCACTGTAAATGCCTCTGCTGTTGATGCACCGCAGACGTGTCTGCTGACTGCATTTGAGCCAGCCACTAAGGCTGAAATTGGAATGTTGTTGAAGTCATCGCCAGTGAAATCTTGTGAACTTGATCCCATTCCGACGTGGCTTCTTAGAGATTGTGCGCACGATGTTGTACCTGTGCTCATGACAATTGTTAACCTGTCTCTGAGAACAGGGGTAATGCCTTCGCACTTGAAGGAAGCGCACATCAGGCCAGTACTCAAGAAACCGAGTCTAAACAAAACTGTCTTGAATAACTACCGACCCGTGTCAAATCTACCCTATCTATCGAAGACAATAGAACGTGTCGTTGCTGCGAGATTGTCAGCTCACATGTCAGAGCACAATCTCTGTGAGCCCTATCAGTCAGCGTACAAGCCGAATCACAGCATTGAGACGGCCCTTGTCTGTGTGCAGAATCACATCCTGCACGTAATGGACAATCAGCATGTTATCATCATGGTTCTCCTTGATCTATCGGCTGCGTTTGACACCGTCGACCATGAAGTGATGTTGCATAGACTCTCACATGATATCGGAGTGGTCCAAGATGCACTGGACTGGTTTAAGTCATACCTAAGAGACAGAGTCCAGTCTGTCCACATTCATGGTGCTACATCGCCTGCTCGTCCTCTGGTATACGGGGTACCACAAGGCTCCGTACTGGGTCCTCAGCTGTTCTCCATCTATGTAGCACCAGTTGCTAAGATTATTCGCAAGTACAATTTGATGTGTCATTTCTACGCGAATGAAACTCAAATCTACATTCCAATGAAATCCCACCAAGAGTACATTGCTGCGGCTGTCGTCCGTATTGAAGAATGTGTATCGGAGATCAGGTCGTGGATGGTGACAAACTTTTTAAAGTTAAATGACTCAAAGACAGAAGTCATCGTACTCGGCTCTGTGCAACAACTAAAAAAAATTGAGCTGCGCACATTATGCATTGGAGACTGTTTGGGCACTGTAACTCAGAATGTACTGAACCTTGGTGTACAGTTCGATGCCGAGATGAAGATGGAGACGCACATGACTGCTGTCTGTAGATCTGCAATTTCCCATCTCCGAAATATTGCAAGAATAAGATGTTATCTAACACCTGCATCGACGGAACAAGTCATACATGTGTTTGTTACCAGCAGACTTGACGTTGGCAATGCATTACTCCTGCCTGTGAAACAACTAGAACGGTTGCAGAGAGTAAAGAACTGGGCGGCCTGCCTTGTCGACAGCGCCAGGAAGTTCTGTCATGTCACACCTCTATTGATCAAGCTGCACTGGCTGCCAATAGCAGTTAGAGTAGAGTATAAGATACTTCTACTCACGCACCGAGCACTGACTGGCTGTGCACCACGGTATATCGCCAAATGTTTGAACAGACGTCAGCCAACTTGATTGTTGCGCTCCTGTGAACACAATCATTTATGTGTACCATGTGCATCACGTCGCTGGGGTGATAGATCCTTTTGCAGCCCCAACACTATGGAACTTGCTGCCGCAAAAGCTGACTGCAACAAGAATGACAAACACTGATTTTAAATCAAACCTTAAAACTTACCTGTTTTCCCGAACCTTCTGTACGGCGCCGTGAGCAATGATTGTTGGAACGGCGCAATATAAATGTCACAATTTGATTTGATTTGACTATAAGTTGTGGGAAAATCACCCAATTAAATTAGCCCTATGAAATTATACTATACAATAAGACAATTATATGTAAGACTAGAACATAACATTGTCTTTTTTCCAAAGTTTATGACCCAAGGTGACCCGGACGTTTGTAATGAATGTACAGGTTGTGAGCCTTGGTGATGTAGGCATGATTTATGAACATGCTTTTAAATTTTTTTATTTTTCATTTATCATGTATTCCAATTGTAATATTTAGAGAAAATATACATGAATTTAAAAACGTGCATATAGTGTACATGTATGGATGGATATTATTTTGTATAAATATGAACAAATTGCACTTTTGTTCGGTAAGAGTTGAAAGTTGACAATGAGTGATAATATGGTGTCGGCGGCAACAAACGGTTCACGGTGCTCGACTAAAGCTTACAAACAATGTCAACGACAGGCGGGGGTAGGCAAGGCACAATGGTATTGATTAGACTGTTCTTAGTGTCCAGTCATCAATGTAAGATGTGATTTAAATAACTCCATTCAAGCCATTGTTCTGTTTGTTGTCCGCGCGACCATTGTCTGGTCGGGCACAGCCTGGTGCAAACCAGAATGCTATTTGGGCCTCAAAATGTGCTATGCCTAAGGCGAAATGTTTTTATAGTGTAAATATACCTGGGGTGATGTGGAATGCTTTAATTATCGCATCAGCGTGTAAACTTTACGCAAAACTATAGTTACGGCAAAATCGAGGTGGGTCCGGATTCTACACAAGTGCCCCTCAATTTTCTAAGATTCCTCGGACACGTTTTTGTATGTGTCTTTTGGGCACATGCAGCAAAAAAGTATGCAGCATTCCAACATACAACGTGTCATTGATACATTTCCGCGTCCCAAGGGAATCCCTGCTAGTGTAGTGAGAATGTAATTCTCATGTACCTAGCCAGGTACATGAGAATTAGTTGATTGGGTTTGCTTATCCATTTCCGGACGTTGCAGCCTTGACAGATTATCTATAGACATGATAATTACATACCATGAAACAGTTGAAGATTTGTTAACTCGAAATGCCTAGAAATGGTTTAGGTTGTAACTCACTTTGTCATTTCTGTAATGTAGTAAGAATTTATATGCAAGAACACTTTTGGAGTTTTACTGATTTAGGAGTTTAATAGGTGAAATAGTATTTGAACAGTGTATAAATTATCCAGTATCTTGTTTTGGCAGAAACAGAAAGAATGCTTGTAATTTGAAGTATGTATATCTTTATGAAAACGACCAAATCAAGACCTTATTTTAACGACAATTCTTTAGATACTGAGGACTTCGTTAAAATTGCTGACTAGTGAAGTAATAGTTTCTTGATTATCCAGCGGTCTCTGAAGATGTTCACAGTTTGGTGAAATGTACGAGAAGAAACAGCTAAGTAAAATGCTGTCAAAAATTAACTGATTTTCTGTCTACAGCTGGGTGATGTGATAGATGCTCAAGATGAAAGCATGGGTGCGTGGTTTGAGGCAAAGATCATCAAAATTGTGCGAAACAACAAGATGGCTGACTGCAATAAAACACCAGAGAAAAAAACTGCAAGTGAAACACCAAATTCAGATGCTCCAAAGTGCAACGGAGTCGAAATGGACCAGAATGAGAACATCACAGACAAAGGAAGTCACGAACAGGACGACAACACGTCATGTGATCACACCAAGGATGACGATGGTGAAAAAACGAAAGTACCACATTTGTCGGAAGTATCGAAGGCAGACAATTGCACAGATAAAGTCTTGGAAGATGTTTCTGAAAAGTTTCTAAAGCATCGACCAAATGAAGACGATGGGTTTCTGTATAGCGTCATTTTTGAAACGTAAGTAATACTATTGCAACGTGTTCTTTATAATTGAGTTGTTTACGTTATTGTGACTTGTTGTGCCAGGTACTGTGAAAGAATTGCTCGCCATTTCCTCAGTTTTCTGAGTGAGCTATTTATCATATGCTCCTTACATAATGGTAGCATAACCTGCTCACCATTTTAAACTTTCTTAAGGTATGTATTTATTTCCCCAATACATCGTATTGAACCATTAAATCAAGTCTTCAAAAATAAGAAATAAATTTGAACATATATTGGCATTTATATATTCTAACTGTTTTCCATGGCGTTCTTCCTTTTTGTCACTGCCTTGCAACTAAGTCGAGCTATCAATGACTACAATGTCTTTGTGCTGTTTATCGTCAACTACGTGTACACTGTATTTTGTTGTTTTGTGTATATATATAGTTTAATCTGGACAATGTTTACTCACTACACACCAATCTATTTTCTAATTGGTCATAAAAGAAATGTTTTTCATTGATGTTAACCTGATCGCAGTTGTTTAATTTGATCAGATATGAAGAAGACGACGATGCGTTGGCCTTGAAATCGACACACATCCGTCCTCGGGCACGACACAAGGTCGCGTTTGACGAGAGCCAGATCGGAGACTGTGTCATGGTGAACTACAACTATGATGAATGCGACCGGAGAGGCTACTGGTATGATGCCGTCGTCACTGGCAAGAGAAACACACGCACCATAAAGGAGCTGTATGCTACCGTGTTTGTGGGGTAAGTTGTGCAAGCTATATGTTTGTGGGGTAAGTTGTGCAAGCTATATGTTCGACACAAATTTTTGACGTATCGCTCTGTCTGGTCGAGCAGTCTCGTTTCCACTTTTCTCGGTCCTATACAGCATGAACTGCATCCTGTATAGGGAGTTGTAATTTTGACAGTCCTACTCGCTTTCCCAGCCAACAAATCTCCTGGGTGGTCTCTTGAATATGTCAAAAATATACCAGTTTATTTGTAAATATGTTATATATGTAGGTCTACGTTTCAAAACCAATGATGTATTTTTTATGTACAGCTATGCAAACAAGCTATGTGTGGCAATTGGAAAATCTAGCATTGTGTAAAATTGCTAGTTAAGATTGATTTGCAGTCTTTGTTCATGATAATTTATTTCTTATAAATATTAATCACATTCTAATGTGCTTAAAATGTACTGCACACATTATTGTTATGAGTCTTGTTGCCATTGATACTAATTTTGGACATATTTCGTTTCAGGAAAGATCTTGTGCCAATGAAGGACTGTCTAATCATGTTCCGAGATGAAGTGTTTCGTATTGAAAAAGCAGGGTCACAACTAAATACAAAAGATCCCGATACAGCGTCTCTGAGCCCTGTTAAACGTAAGTAAGGCAACTCTGACATATTCCAGGACTTGACATTAAGGTTTTGAATCCACTGGCCCAGGGGGCCAGTAGATTACAAAAATTAGTGGCCCGCCTGTGAAAGTTACTGGCCTGGATTTTGTGTTACCGTCAAAAATATGCTGATACTGAGATGCAAAACATTATTAGTCTTTTTTATAATTTTACCAACAAAGTTGTTAGAAGTTACTATACACATATTGATTGTTCAAAGTGAGATGTCCAAAGCTAACAATATTGTAATATTGTTCAAGTGTGTAGTCATACAGTATTTGCCAAGTTTAAATAAAATGTGGCCAGTGTGACGACACCTAGTCAACCGGTAGTTGAGTTGACGCTGCTTTCGTATGCAGGTCAGTCAAGGCATTAGACTATTTCACGGTTCATTCGCTAGGTGGCACCACCCAAAATAGGTGGCCTTGCTGACGCAGCGTTACATTTGGTTTCTGTCACTTTAGCCACTAGTTAAATTTGGATTTAACCCTCTCAAGGCCAGATTAATGGAAATATGTGCCTGTTATTGAATCCTATTAAATCAAGAGAATGTGCTGTGAGTGAATCATGTGATATACTCGAGTTGTATGAATGCAAATAAATAAATAATTTTTGATCCGATTCATATAAAATTTTCACTACATCTGAAGAACTAATTCTTGGTGTAACTAGCCAAGTATGTGACATATATGTCAATTTATTATCCAAATATGAATTGCTAAGTTTGACAAAAATAAAATACTTACCCGGTAAATAATTTTCAACAATTCATTTTTTTTATATATTTTTAATTAATAATTAGCGGTTACATGCTGCGTATGAAATGTTCATAAATACTATGCTACAGAATGGAAAACTAATTAAATGTCTATGGTAAATAAAACTGAAATAATTTCAGTTTTTCAGAGTGCATGTAGTTTCAAGATTTTATACAAAATGGCGTTCTTTGTGATCATAGCCGTCATCCCGTCTGAACTATTAAGTTGGTGTTATATTTAAAATGCATAATCATAGTGCAAAACATCCCCCTTCGATGGCAGCGTTCGTTATAAACTCGATTCGAAAATCCCAGCAAAGTCCGAATTACTGGAGTTCGACATAATGACAATGTCGAGAATTACATCAAAACTAAAAAACACCACCCGCTTCGTTGCGCGGGGCATTAATACTTCTTTACAACAAAATAGACCGCTCAAAAGTTAGCATTTAATCATAGAAATCGCCTGCGGACGCGTGTTTTGGAATAATTCCTGGGTGGTTCCATGTTTATGCCCGCAGCAAATGTTAAACTTTAATCTCATTGGCTGAAAATCACCATTAAAATATTCACTGCATGGCGTAAAAGGGGGACCGGAAATTGTGTGTCGCTGCGTTCGACTACAAAACCGCGTGGTGGTTGGCACTATTTAGCCACGGAAATCGCCATCATTTCTTACTTTTGACGCTTCCCAGTGAAACTTCAGTATTATTATATGCTAACTGCCGAAATAAATTGCCGTTATTGGATGACACTGTTTCGCGGTACCAGTTTAAATGTGCCCCTGTATTCGGGCGTATTCAGGCGTTCTGGCTGTGAGTGGGAGTCGGGTTGATTCAGGCGTTCTGACCACGAGAGGGTTAAGCTGTATTCCTTTCATATATCCAGAGAAGAAAAAGCGTGCACAATTCTAAGGTCGAGGCAGCTTCCAACCACCGTACAAAGTGTGTCCAAGGGATGCGGCAGGACTTAAAAAATGTCATCTCGTCATAAAAACCTGCACTGCCGTTGGTTAGAAAATTTATTTGATGGCTTTGCACGCCGTCGTCCGCATGATAAGTGTTGGAGTTTGGACTCATTATTGATCAGAATTAGTATCTACGTTATGTTTACAATGTCCTATAACTGAGTCGGGTCTAAGAATTCTGGTGAACTGCATGTGATAACCGAACTGGAAACCAGTGGCCCTTCGGACCAGTAAAATATAAGAACTGGTGTTCCAAACTAGCCCAACAGCTTCTAAAAAGGTGCCGGGCCATCAGGCCAGTGTTGATGTCGAGGCCTGTATTCACATTATTTATGTCATTACATTTATAAAAAATGTAAATATTGGTTAACATAATTAATTATTTTATGTAGTATCATGTAGAATTCCATTTTTTTAATAGCCATTTGAAGTTGAATATTTTGTACTTCCTTGACAGAATGAATGTCCCAGTTTCTTGGACTGTTGTATTAGACTTACTTATTTACCTCTCAAGAACCTTATTTTTGTGTTTCACCGGATATTTTAAATGTAACATCCCTATTTATTGCAACATCAATCTAGTAACAACAGTCGAGTGAGTCTGCACAAATATTTAGAAAAAATATAAGCAAGTTTCTTTAGAAGGAAATAACATGAAATATATTTAGTCAGAATCAATTCTACTTTGTTTCTGAAGATGTTAGACTGGCTTTTGTTGTAAAACCTTTAGGTCAGAACAAACCTGAATGCGACCATTGCGACGATAACCCGAAGCGAAAGTGTAAGTTCTGTGCGTGCTGCGTGTGTGGGGACAAGAGAGACCCGGACAGACAGCTCATGTGTGACGAGTGTGACAGCGCCTACCACCTCGAATGTCTTTCCCCACCGCTGGATGAAATCCCAGATGTCGACGAATGGTCAGTGTCCTCATGCTCCCGAAAGTACACTTTCTAAAGGATGTAGCGAGAAATTTGTGCTGAAATTTAAGAAGGTTGTTCTCAAAATATTTATGTGCAACACTTCGATTTTAATAATGCATTGCAATAGCCTGACCTTCCTGTTTTTTAATACTTAATAAATATTTGCTGGATATTTTTCTCAGGTAAAGTGATTAATGAAATACATAACAATAATCAGTGCCTTGGATTGAGTTTGCGGCATACTTGGAATGTGTTGTTCTTTCAGGTACTGCCCCCAGTGCAAGAATGATGAGTCGGAAGTAGTGAGAGCCGGAGAGAAACTGAAGATGAGTAAGAAGAAATCAAAGATGGCGTCAGCATCAAGCACAGCCAAGAGAGACTGGGGCAGGGTAGGTTATATTTTATATTATGTTTTGAATTCAACATATATGTGAAATACGAATCGTTTTTAACACATTGGATAATTTAGTCATAGCCTTTTATTTGTTTATTTATTTTTTGATTGATTTTATTAAATAAAAAAAAATGTAAACGTGTAAATACATAAAATATAAATAGTATTAAATACAGAGTACGCCATATACAAGGATGACACATGAAAGTGCACGCACTCGTTTTCATTGTGGTCCTTGAAAATGGTGCAACAAAGAAGGTAGATGTGGTTAGAGGGGAGGGTCAAGTAAAGAGGAACATTGTCACTGAGGTGGGAGGACAGTGTGAAGAGAGGTTTGTGAAGGTAGGGTGGGAATGGAAAACTAGAGGAAGATTGGTGGGAGATGACAGACACGAGAGGAGTAACAGAAGACGAGGAATACGAAAGTGAAGACAGGTGTTAACGCCAGCCGCCAGGAACAAATAGGAAAGCAACAACATTACTATATCTATGTCAATGAGTTACGTTCTCACTATGTTTTTCTTCCATTGGAAGACCATGTACTTATTAACAAAGAAACATGTTTGTTTCCTTTCGTGCCTAGTTTCCCGTTTAGATGGTTTATTCTGTGATTGTAGGGCATGGCGTGTGTCGGCCGGACCAAGATGTGCACCATGGTGCCGCCCAATCACCAAGGACCAGTTCCTGGTGTTGAAGTTGGAACTACTTGGAAGTTTCGAGTGCAGGCAAGTGCACAGATGAATAAAGTTTAACTGGTGCAGTGATATGATTCTTCCATTTTAAGTTGAGGTTACTTTGGTCCCTGAGATCGAAGCAGACCCATTATGCTCCTACAGGGGATATGTCCTAGTTGGGGTGAAACTTTCCATTCTTATGTGAAATGATCAAGAATTTATCAGAAAGTGGGTGAGGTGTGTGATTTAACCAAATAATGATAAAGTGATGTAGCAGTACTCGCCCCAAAATAGACTCATTTTGACAGTACTATTTCATTTAAGCTACAAGTTTGATGTAATTGGCCGTTACCATTTTTAGTCCTTTGGGCTGAAGGTCCAACGGACATATGCCATCACTCTGCGTCCACTGTGCGTCATGCGCAATTAGCTGCTATATTTCAGAAACCGTTCAGCAACTTTTTATAAAATTTACGTAGATGTAACTTAGGGTACTGCCACTGCATGAGAAATCTGTATTTGATTGAATCATTCTAAGGGCCCCCAAGGCCCACGAAACTGGTCATTTTGCTTATTTTTTCAAAAAATCTTCTGTAACTTTTTTTTATTTTGCAGAGACATTTCATGTGGTAGTGCCACTGTACACAAGAAATCTGTATTTCATTGAATCATTCTAAGGGCACTTCAGGGCCCCCAAAATACAAAATGTTCCTACTGTTTCCCTACCTGTAATCAATATCCTGCAGTAAACTGGATAGTGGACTTTGCCCTATATGATCACTGGGGTGGCTTAGTGGAGCGGCCTGGTGTCAGAGATTATGCTGTAAAATCTGTATTGGACTAGCCATGTCCCAGTGTCAAACAGAATGCCTCCCTGATAAACTTTAAAACAGCAATAGACACAATTATCAATGCAATATAAAGATATGATCTAGGATTAAAATGAAATAACTTGGGTATAAAATAATATATAAAATAATTTAGGTATACTTGAAAAGGATAAAACATATTTAGTCAAGATTATAAGGAATATTATTCAGATGTTTTACTATACATGTTGCAGCTATTACTTCACTCCAATTCAATCAGCTACTGTTTTTAAGTCAAAATGCATACTATGTATATGTACCTTGTGAACAAATAAAGTTTTATCATAGTTCATCTCTTTCTTCTTTCCAATTTCTGGGGAAGGGTGGTAGGGGCAAAATGAGAACAGAAAATGTGTTTACATATTCTTAAACAACCTTTAACTGTGCTACATGCGAGATTGTAGCTCACCAACTTTCCTGCTAGGTTTCTGCAACCACTGGAAATCAGCCTAAATAGCAGAGTATCAGGATAAAATTCTACAGTATTTTTAATAACATTAACTAATATATACAATCTTCACGAAACGGTCTACTCGAATATTTTATTTCCATGTTTATTTTCACTGGCATGCATATAGTTTCCACTAAACATGTCAACATTTTATTTCCATCATAACCCTTAATGATCTGTAACTATGATTCACCAAAAACATTTCATTAATAATTACAAACTCACAATATAGTCCAAAGGACTTCAGAGCCTCCTGGCCCATTTTTACGAAATGCATTCACAAGATTGCAAAATGGTTTAGATTTAGTCTGGTGAGGCTGAGTTGAAAGTGTACTAAAAGAATGTTTATATGTATTTTTGCTAGGTTTTATAAAACTGTTATAACCATATTGTGTAGGTGAGCGAGTCTGGTTGTCACCGCCCCCACGTGGCCGGCATCCACGGCCGGGAAGATGACGGTGCCTACTCCCTCGTGTTGTCTGGCGGATACGAGGACGATGTGGTAAGAACTGGTTTTTGTCGTATCCACCAGTAGTTTCTTCAGTATAACTAAAGAGGCATCATAAGTTTAAATCCTTTGAACTAATTCAGTCAAACCAGTCAATTTATGAATGTAATGAACCGTTATTTTTTTGCATAAATTCTAGTCACATAAATTTTTTTTTATCATTTGTTCTTAGTGGTTACTGGTCTGGGTAGTTTATATATAAAGTATAAGTATTGTGAATTACTTTCTGGAAAAGTGTCATTGTTTCAAGTGCTGTATTGTGTTTCCCCCCAGGATGAGGGTGATCAGTTCACATACACAGGAAGTGGAGGTCGTGACCTCTCCGGCAACAAGAGAACAGCCGAGCAGTCATGTGACCAGACTCTCACACGAATGAACAAGTAAGCCATGATCATTTCACTGGTCGTAAAATTGTCAAAATTTCTGTTCATATCTTTAATACTGATTACTCGATAGTAAAGTAGTAGGAATTTGTAAACAAAAATAAAACATCCATTCACGTTAACAAAATAGTGTTATTTGATCATAATTATTGGATTTGCCTCAGTTGATTAATGTTTTTGTTGATGTAGAGCTTTGGCGAAAAACTGCAATGCCTCACTAGACGTGAAGAAAGGTGCAGAAGCGAAAGACTGGCGGGCAGGAAGACCTGTACGTGTCATCCGAAATGTGAAGGGTCGTAAACACTCAAAGTATGCCCCTGAGGAGGGGAACCGATATGATGGCATCTACAAGGTGGGTGGATGTGTATCAGACAAACTTCAAACATATAAACACAATTCTTAGAGCTGTAATGATACATGTAATCTTCCTTTATTAAATAGTGTAGTTGTAGTGAATCTAAGAATCACTTAATTTTTAAAGGATCATAGTTTTGTTGCATTTATGTATACTTATTGCAATTTTCCTGGTTGTGTTCAGTTATGATTGTCAGTTTCACAAAAACTTGATTACAGTCATACAAGACATTTATAAAGAATTTTAGATGTACTAATCCTTACAATTAAAAATTTCAGCAATACATTTTTTTAGTTTTAATTACATCTTTTAAAAATTACATTGTAGTTAATTAGAAATTATGCAATTTTTATTAAGCCCAACCGTCGTAAATGATGCACGTTTGCTTGCGGGTCTCCAAATTGTTTCACGTTTTGAAAGCCTGAGTAGTGCATGGTGGTGCAGTGGCTAGAGCATTGGACTGTCCATCGAGAGAACCCGGGTTCAAATCCAGTGCAGCCATTTCGAACCTTGGGCAAGTTCGTTCACTATACGTTGCTCCAGTTCACTCAGCTGTATGAGTGAGTACCTGGCTATAGACAGTGGTGGATATTTGTGTACAAATAATCTTTGTGCATTAATTTTAGTGTGGCTGAATGCTTTCCAGAGAAGTTGAGACAGTATTCGATTGAACAGATCTGCCAGGGAGTAAAATGTTAAGTGCTTTGAGCAGTCCTAAAGACTGGATACTGGACTTAACTTAACTAAGTGACAGTGTTGCTGCTGTTTCGATGCAGGTGGTCAAGTTTTGGCCCAACAAGGGTAAGTCGGGCTTCCTGGTGTGGCGGTTCCTGCTACGGAGGGACGACCCGACTCCCGCCCCTTGGACCAGGGAGGGGAAGAAACGCATGAAGGAGCTCGGCCTCACCATACAGGTAGGTGCAGGGAGCAGTCAGTTATTGACCTGTTCGGAGATCGCCAGTTATCGCGGCTATGCATGTGTGATGGTGGAAGGGTGGGAATGTTGCATTCAAAGTGTAACCACAACAATATTTATCATCACAATTGCTCTCGTTACTCATCACAATTTTCCCCAGTATACTTTGTATAGAGCTGAAATGAACCAATCTCCAGGTCAATGCTGTCAGGTTTTTACAGTAATAACAGTGTCATATTCTAAGTTGTATATTTTTATCAACTGAGTCAAGGCTATAAAATGACATTGTACAGACTCTTGTTTCCACTTGCATCTTTGCCTTTTGGGATGTAATAATGCATTTAACAAAATGTATAGATACAGCACCTTGTTATAATGAATACTAATAATCACACTAGGTCTGCTGCAAAGTATTTCCATAACAGAGAAGTATAGGAAATGATTCCCACTAACAGTGTCCTGAGGAACACCATATCATTTTTGTTACGTTGTAGTTACGAATATTGAAAATGTGTCGGATAACTTGGAAATGTAAAACCCTTTCTGTTGCGCCAGTACCCCGAGGGCTACTTGGAGAACCTGCGCGAGAAGGAGGCAGCCCTGGAGGCTGCAGAGGCTGAGAGTGGAGGCGGGAAGAAGAGGAAACGCAAGAGCAAGGTCGACGGTGAAGGTAGGAAACCACTTTATTCACTCTATCAAGATTTAAAACAACATATATGGGTGTACTCTATTTGGCTATTGTTTGTTGTGGAGCAAGACAGAGCCCTCTCGTCTAATACTCTTACTACTTTCAATGGCGACTGTGAGCTCTTGTACAAGTATGTATGCTGTGTTTGTGTCAGACGCAAAAATAGCCGAGAACAAGTGTGAAATACTGAAGGCATAGATCCTGTGGAGGGATTTCCAGTTTATCCAGTGCTGCAATGTAACCAAAGCGGAATAACTGATACATCAAATGACTTATGCAAACAATTAATAATTATTATGTCAAGTCACTAAATATGTATTCCTCGTGATCTCAGATGATGAAATCGTCTCAAAGTCACTAAATCCGAAGAAGAGAAAGTCAACAGGCTACAAAGTTGACACCGACATCGCTAAACTGATCAAAGCTGACACAAAAAATGAGAAACTCTGGCAGGAAGCACTCAAGACCACAAGTGAAGGGCCACAGGTATGTTTCGTAACAAATGGAAATTATCAGACGGTAGGTCTACAGAAGGGTCTTTTAACAGACTGAAGTTGGGCTCTGTTATAATTGCATAATTAATAAAATAATAAAAATAAAATAAACATTTGCTATGACTGTAAGCTTTTATTCACAAAAAGCAGTCTAGAAATGAACAGTAGTAACTCGACCTTTGAACCTTTGCAGTTGATTTTGTGTAGCATTGTAATTGATTTTTCAAAACGATGTAGTTATTATCCCGTGTAGTTGACAACAGCAATTGAAGCAAACCCTGGCTCTAAGTCACATCCAGGGATTCCCTTGGAGCGCGAAAACGTAACAATGACACATTGTACGCTGGAATGCTGCATACTTCGTTGCCACATGTGTCCAAGAGGTGCATACAAAAATGTGTCTGAGAAATCTTAGAAAATTGAGGGGCACGTATGTAGAATCCGGGCCCACATCGATTTTGCTGTTAGTAACTATAATTTTGCCTAAATTTGACACGTCGATGTGTGATAATTAAATCATTCCACATCATTCCAGGCATATTTACGCTATCAAAATATTGAGTCTTAAGCTTTAAGTGCATTTTGAGGCCCAACGTGCGCTCTGGTTTGCTCCAATCTAAGCCCGAAGACAGACAACGGCCGCGTGCAACAAAAAGAACAATGGCCTGAATGGAGTTATTTAAATCACATCTTACATTGATGACTGGACACTGAGAACAGTCTAATCAATACCCTTGTGCCTTGCCTACCCCTTTCCTGTCGTTGCCGTTGTTTATAAGCTTTAGGCGAGCACCGTCAACAGCTTTTGTTGCCGCTGACGCCATATTATCACCCATCATCAACTTTCAAACTCTTGCCAAACAAAGTGCAATCCGTTTATATCTATACAAATAATATCCATCCATACATGTACACTATATGCATGTTTTTAAATTCATGTATGTTTACTAAATATTACAATTATAGTATATTATAAATGAATTTTTTTTTAAACATCAATCATGCCTCCATCACCAAGGCTCACAAATAGTGCATTCAATACAAATGCCCGGGTCACCATGGGTCATAAACTTTGGAAAAAACGCAATGCTATGTTCTAGTCTTACATGTAAAAATTACTTCCTAGTTTAATTAAATTGTGTAATTTTCCCACAAATTATAATGTAATTTCCCCTCAATAGACTGCACCGATACAATCTCAACCACAGACTGAGTGAGGCTATTCCAGACATCTGTTCATCCATGTATCAATTAGTTTTTTAATGTTTAATCAACATGGTTCTTTTGAATAATTTAAGTTGATGCTCTCTCGTATGTGAATCGTTGTCACTCGATGTGACAAACTGCTGCATCGTATTTCTCAGTTAGAAATCTCCCTATCCTTGAGGCAGTAGACTGTAGTAGCAGTCCACGAAAAATGGGGCACACCTACCCAAAATGTATCTAATTTTGTAACGTAACAGATTTTGAAGAAAAAACCCGCATTTCTGAGCATTTTGATATGAATGGTTATTTATTTTGTATCCAGAAATATGTCGCGTAGACAGTCCTGAATATAATTTAAAACAAGGTAATAATAACATGATTACATGCTTAATATAAAGGTAATGTAATGTTCACATTTATTAGGTTATTTAAGTGATCGTACAAACATACAAATTAATTAATAAAACTTTAATCAACTGATTTGGGGCACATGAAATTTTGAAAAGGCACATACCGTATTCGTTCTATTAAGCGTACAGTATGCTTAGCAAATATTTGAGACATGAAAATATATCAAATTTTGTGTTCTAATAAGCTTACAGGGGTGTGAACCCATTTTCTGTGGTTCCTGAGTACAACCATCTCGGCAGACATGTCTGGCAATGATTTATGCATTTCACATATGAGCAACAAGATACCAGAACACTGTAAAAATCTGATAATTCAGGTGGACCTTTCAATGTTGTTTCATCACCAAGCTTTGAATCTAGTGTGATATTGGTAGAAATTAAAACACGGTCAAGGTTGGCATTGAGATCACTGTCACGGCGTCGGATGCTACTAAAAAGGGGGTGTATGCTAATTAGGGCATGTACGCTTAATAGAACAAATACGGTAGTTCTATTTCTGATGTGCCCAAAGGGCACATGCATGTCTTTTTCCAGATCGATCCCTGCACATTACATCACCAGTGAATCGGCTTGTGTAGCTGTTAATGGCTGGTAACCAAAAGTAGCAAGTTTTGTGACTTTCAAAACTAAATGTTGAAGATGTGTATTTGTGCCTTGCAGAAGTTCCTGGAGTATGTTAGTGAGACGTTCATGTGTATTTGCTGTCAGGAGATCGCATTCAAACCAATCACCACCTCGTGTAAACACAACATCTGTAAGGTAAGAATCTGTCAGTTATGTTTCTCTAACTTTACAAATACTTAAGTTATGCAATTATATTTACAATATCTAGTACACTTGGACATTTACTTCTCCATAAAAGGTTAATCTTCTGATGAGTTATCAAAAATACAATTGAATGATGCAGTATGCTGGTTGTGTGTGTTTTGGTTAACAACACTAACATTTGATGAAATCCAGAAATCACATTTAGGAAACCAGTTGAAGGAAATCTGTGTTACTGGTTCATCAACATCAAGGTTGAAAGACAATAATTTTTATCCTATCTGGTGATATATATATTTAGATAAACCCCTGAATAAATAAGGTTGTCCCTATTGTAACCATATCTGGGTAAATAAGGTTGTCTGTTGTAGCCGTGTCTGAGTAAACAAGACTGTTGTAGCCGTGTCTGAGTAAATAAGACTATTGTAGCCGTGTTTGAGTTAACAAGACTGTCTGTTGTAGCTGTCTGAGTAAACAAGACTGTTGTAGCCGTGTCTGAGTAAATAAGAACGTGTCTGTTGTAGCCATGTCTAAGTAAATAAGACTGTCTGTTGTAGCCGTGTCTGAGTAAATAAGACTGTCTGTTGTAGCCGTGTCTGAGTAAATAAGAACGTGTCTGTTGTAGCCGTGTCTGAGTAAAGAAGACTGTTTGTTGTAGCCGTGTCTGAGTAAAGAAGACTGTTTGTTGTAGCCGTGTCTGAGTAAATAAGAACGTGTCTGTTGTAGCCATGTCTGAGTAAATAAGACTGTCTGTTGTAGCCGTGTCTGAGTAAATAAGAACGTGCCTGTTGTAGCCGTGTCTGAGTAAAGAAGACTGTTTGTTGTAGCCGTGTCTGAGTAAACAAGACTGTTGTAGCCGTGTCTGAGTGAACAAAACTGTCTGTTGTAGCCGTGTCTGAGTAAATAAGAATGTGTCTGTTGTAGCCATGTCTGAGTAAATAAGACTACTGTAGCCGTGTTTGAATAAACAAGACTGTCTGTTGTAGCTGTCTGAGTAAACAAGACTCTTGTAGCTGTGTCTGAGTAAATAAGAACATGTCTTGTAGCCGTGTCTGAGTAAACAAGACTTGTAGCCGTGTCAGAGTAAATAAGACTGTCTGTTGTAGTCGTGTCTGCAGCGGTCGTTCAAGGCGGAGGTGTATTCGTGCCCTGCGTGCCGTGCGGATCTTGACAAGGACTCATCAATGGTCGTCAACAAGACACTGTCTTCGATCCTCAATAAGTTGTTCCCGGGCTACGAGAGTGGGCGTTAGCTGAACACACACCCACAACTAGCACAGTGCTTGTTGCAATGATTAGCATCTCAGTGGTATCTGGATGATAGGCAACAAACCAGACTGCTTTGATTTTCTGCCTCAAGTACGGTAGTAACGTGATTTTGCTGCTAAGCTGTCGGAATATTTTCACTGTTTTACGGCCATTTCTGGTACCTGCTATATTCATCCAACAACTTACAAATAAATTGGACAACATGATTTGCACAAAATTACTTCTAGCATGACGAGGAATTTTATGTATTTTGTGCAATTCCTAGAGTTGCATCTTTTTATTATATGCAAAATAATCTTCAGACATTTCATATATATGGCTAACGCATAGCAGATTTGGTGTGCACTGGTAGGTGGTGTGACATTTTGGAAGTTGTAGATATATCATGGTGCTATTGGTGTTTATATACAGTGTTTGTCAAACCAAGATTTGTGTTGAACCCTGTTTAATGGTTTGTTTATTTACATTACCATATTCTACTTTTTACAAATAGTTGATGTAGATAGCTGTTTGTGTAAATTACATGCGGCCATGCTTTCCGCAATACCTCTTAACATTATTTTCGGGTCTATGATGTGCATCATTGGCTTGTTCAGCTGTGCCTCAGGGAGGCGCCACCTGCTAGATTGAACTTGTTGACAAGCACATGTGAACGGTGTGGGGAAACGTATACATCAGGTCTTGACTCCGAATTTGGGAACCTTGTATGTGTTGCCTGTGGTATACCTCAAAGCTTACATAGTTCTACTTTAAATGTTTAGTTTTTAGCAGTCAGTATCTTTCTTTTACAACTTATTCCATTTAGACATTAATTTGTAGTGGCTAGAATGTTTATTTTATCGGCTATTCAGTTTCAGGGTAATTTGCGTTTTATTCGTACGTATATTCTACTGTAGTTAACACGGGGTCACTGCCAATTTGCAGATAAACATGTTAAATGAAATACTTTTAAATTGATTAATTTAGTCACGCAGAATGGACAACGGCCAACCGGTTAGCCCAGGGGAATTGTCTTTGCTCTTACTCTATTTCGTGAGAAACAATTAAATGTCACTGACCAGCAAACACAAAGCATTATGTATTTTCAAAGGTGATGAAATGTCAACTAGACAGTACTGTGAAATGAACTTTTCAACTTGGCTGTAAGTTATAAGCCTAGGGGATGAATATAGTTCTAGTTTTATTGTATTACAAATTGCTGTTGTATTTGTTGTTTAGGTGTCAATAAAGTAACCAAGGACATTTCTTTCTGTGGATGTTGATAAAGTGTTGGTGAGAGGATGTACATGTAACCAAGTTGTAGGTATACAGCCGTTCCATCTTGTTACATGGCCCAGTGTCTATAAGTAGCACGTAGACAACAACCAGGTGCAAACTGGAGAAGGAACTACTCTGGGGCAGTGATTGAGGGGGCAATGAGACAAGAGACGGAATTCATGGCCGACTCTATTCTGAGAAAGACAGATAAGACACTAAGCGAGGGGGGAGGATGTCGTTGTTTGTCTACCGGGGACTAGGATAGAAGATGTGACTGAAAAGGTAGAGAAGGTATTGGGGCATGGCAAGGGAGTGTCTATACTAGTATACGTAGGGACACAATGCAGACAGGGAGGGAACGATTGGGATAGTACAGAAGTACAAACGGTAGTAAGGAAGCTAAAGAAGACGAGAGTTGAACAGATTACTCTCTTAGGAATTTTGCCAGTAATGGGAGGAAGAGGGACAACATACAGAAACTGCTAGTTGAGTTGTGTGAAGAAGAGGGGGTGGGATTCACAGATTTATGGGGGTACTTTGTTGGGAGGGAAGATATGTACATGAGAGATGGCCTCCATTTTAGTGGAAAGGGAGCAGCAGTTTTCTCAGAGAACCTGCTGCGATCTGTTGACAGTGGGACAGGCTGCATCTATTTAAACTAGATTCGCAGGGGAGATTCACAGAGAAGCCTGAAACTGGAGGCATAGATAAAGACAGCACAAATAAATCGGCAAAAGACAGCCTGGAAAACTGTTCTGAAGCTGGAGATAAATGCGTTTGTTTAAATGTAAGGAGCATAGTAAACAAAAGAAGTGAACTAAACATTATGGTAGAAGATATTGACCTTCACATAATAGGTATAACCGAATCATGGACCACCAATATATTAGATGATATAATAGATGAGTGATTATATTAGATGTCGAATTGGTACTTGCAGGATATGTAATGTTTAGGAAAGATCGAATAGGAAGAAGGGGAGGTGGAGTTATTTTATATATTAAAAGAATCTATCCAGGCTTATGAAATAAAATTAGAAAGAGATGCAGATTGCGAAGAAGCTGTTTGGTGTAATATAGTTACAGGAAAGTCAACGTTAATGGTTGGGTTAATTTATTGAGGTCCAAACAAGCATAGAAGAGAATGAAAAGTACAAAACGCTATAAGCGAAGTGAGCAAATGGGACTATTATTATGGGGGATTTTAATCATGGGCATATACAATGGAAATCTCTACAGAATACGGGGAGTGAGGACCACAAGTTTTTAGTTTTAGTACAAGATAGTTTCCTTTCTCAACACCTGCTAGAACCAACCAGGGGTGAGAATGTGTTAGACAAGATGTCATGTCAAGATATGTGAGCCACTGGGGAGTAGTGATCACAACCACATACATTTTACCATCACAGTAAAATCAGAAAGGAATAGTAAAAAGCAGTATAGGAGAAATTTCCACAAAGGAAGGTATATGGACATGAGGAAATATTTAGCAAAGATAGACTGGAATAACACACTAAATATGCGTATGTTCGAAGCAAACAGAAAGTTCAAGATAAGGTCGGTCCTCTAGAAGATACTAATGGAAATATAATATCAGAGGGATTCTTAATGGCAGAAGACATGAATGAGTACTTTAGTTCAGTGTTTACCAGAGAAGATATTAATTCACTGCCAGTACCAGAGGCTAAGTTCAAGAGGGCAGATTCAGACTATTTAGGACAATTAATTGTAACCCTGGAAATGGTAGCTAAGAAAATAAGGGCTATGAAGGATAATAAATCACCTGGAGTGGATGGGATTCTGCCCAAACTACTATTGGAAATTGTAGAACAAATTAGTGTACCGCATGCAACAGTTTTCAATTTGTCATTAGAAGAGGGAGTGGTTCCTTTAGAATGGAAAGAGACAAACATTACACCGTTATTTAAAAAAGGTTCGAGAAACAAGTCGGAGAACTATAGACCAGTGAGTTTAACATCAGTGATTTGCAAATTATTAGAAAGACTAATTAAAGATCACATGGTGGATTTTCTTGTTAAACATAACTTCATAAACCCATCTCTCTATGGGTTTTTTAAAGCGAGGTCATGCTTAACAAATATGTTGTTTTTTGGAAGACATCACTAAGTGGGTAGATGAGGGATCACCTGTAGATATCATCTACTTAGATTTTCAAAAAGCTTTCAACAAAGTGCCACATCAAAGATTACTGCTTAAACTAAAGGCCCATGGCATAGGAAAGGATATACTTAACTGTAAATGGCTGATTGACAGAAGACAACGGGTAGTAGTTGTTAGGGAGGCTTCAAACTGGAAATCAGTTTTGAGTGGAGTACCACAGGGATCAGTATTAGGACCTGTATTATTCTTAATATATATCAACGACTTGGACAATGATATAACAAACAAGGTGTTGAAATTTACGGATGATACAAAAGTGTTTAGAAGGATTAAAAGTGATGGAGATAGACAGCATTTACAAGATGATCTTGACAGGTTGATCAAATGGTTTGAAGTGGCAAATGTTGTTCAATTTTTTGAAATGTAAATGCCTTCACATAGGACTTGGGAACAAAGATGTACAAGCGGGTACTGTACTAAATACTACTGTAAAAGAAACGGACTTAGGGTTAACTATTAGTGCTGATATGAAGGTTTCCGAGCAGTGCGGAATTGCAGCTTCAAAGGGAAATCAAATCCTTGGATTAATTAGGCGAAATTTAGCGTATAAGGAAAAAGAACTAATACTACCGCTGTACAAAACAATAAAGGTTAGGCCTCATTTAGAATATTGTATACAAGCGTGGAGGCCATATCGCAGGAAGGACATAGATATGCTAGAAAGAGTACAGAGGAGAGCGGCTAAAATTATACAAAAACTGAGGGATCTTAGTTATGAAATACGCCTAAAAGAATGTGGTTTAACAACATTAGAGACTAGGAGTTTGAGAGGAGATCAGATAAGTGTTTCAAATATTGAATGATTATGAAAATATTGATAGAAATATTTTTTTCTCAGTTAAGAAGATAGAAAGACTAGAGGACATGAAGTTACATTAGTAAAGGAGCAGAGTAGATTATAAAAAATTATATAAGAAAGTTCTCATTTTGTGTGGGTGCTAGTAGTGTGAATATGTTTAAAATAAAATCAACACATACTTCAGAAGGGCGGGATACAAGTAGGTAAAAGGGTTGGACTATCGATAAGCCAAAGGGCTTCCTTGTCCACCTGCCATCTAGAGTTAATTTTCTGGGTGGCAATCTTGTTAAAGTTTTAGACATTTATACAATGTAAGTATTCTATACTAGCATGCCTGCCATGTTACACAGTTGTTCCAATATTATGGTATGTATTACAGTATGTTAGGTATTGCAGCTTTACATAAGTTTTTATTTAAAAAAGTTCTTACATAGTGCATATCCAGTCCTTAGGACGGCTCAAAGCTTTACTCCCTGGCAGACCTGTTCAATTAGATACCATCTTGACTTCTATGGCTTCAGCCACACTGCAATTAATATACAAAAACTATTTGTACCCAGATGTCTACCACTGCCTGTAGCCAGGTACTAATTTATACAGCTGGGTGAACTGGAGCAACGTAGAGTGAGCAAACTTGGACATACTGAATACATACTTTATAGTATAGTATTGCGTATCGTATTGTTGATTTTTTAACTGCACAAAAATTAAGCCAATTACGTCAATACACTGGAATCAATTTTGAGAGTTGCAAATATAACATTGAGTTGCACATACATCAAATATGTAAACCGATCCGCATATTTGGTTGTGAATCATGGACACAGAGACGAACACTCATTTGACGGCTCACACACAAGACTTATGCAAAACCTGTGTCCTGGCGTGATCACATCATGCACAAACCAGGATCTGCATGACTCGCATCGGTGTCATCTTCGTTTGGCAGGTCACGAGATGTGCCATGACGAAGTAGCTAAGAGTTCTCTGGAAACCCGAGGGCCCACAGAGAAGAGGTTGCCCTGACTCTTAGAGTGACACCAGTGACCAGAGCCAGTCAGATTAATCTTAGTAACGTCATGGGAAAAACAGGAAATACCTCACGTAATAAGAACTTTTTGTCTACAAATGTGCATGTGCAATACGCCATACCAGCTTACACCCGTGGAATGACAAACCACTTGTTTACACTGGTGCCATCTGGTGAACTGATCACCACTCGAGGTAGGAGAAACGCACTCCAGAATAACACCAATTGCAAACACAAGTAAATAGTGTTTTTAAATACATCACCAGTTGGTAGATCAGAGGCTAGTGGTCCCATGAAGCGAATAAACACAGGGAGAGATGAGTTGACTTCAGTACTGCAATATTCCTCAGTTAGCAGTCGGTAGATTGTAGGCCAAAACTATATGGTTCAGTTTCTGGTTTCTTGAAACAACTAATTTGTGTACAGACATTCCTGAGTCTATATATCAACATAAGCAATCAGTTATATGCACAATTATAATGCAGCCAACACGACCTCGGTACATCAAACAAAGCTAATTTATAATTGGCAAGTGAACATTGTATTTATGAGAGGGAACATTGAGCAATACTACTCGGTACTCATCATAACTTCAATAAATGCCAAGGTAAATGTAGAGCGAGAGAAGTTTTAATGATTTCATACAGCAGCATAATCAGTTATTAATCACAATCAAACATTATGAAGGCATACCTTGCCAGTGCAAGTCTTGCATTTGTATTCCTGTCTGACCAAACCTAGAATGTTAGCTAAATAATTAAAATTAAATGTTATATCCCTAGTCACCAGGGCTGTTCAGTAGTTCACCTAATATGGTAATTTTTGTAAGTATTTTCTAACATAGACCATCAGCTCATCGACTCTAACGAGCTACTCAGTTAGCAATTGTATGCTACATATTGGCAAATCTACACGGTTTGCACATGAGAACATTTGTGCTACAAATATTAAAACTTCACTAACTTGAGATATCATACGCAATACAATAAAAAAACTATTTTTAAACATAATACTGGGTTGTCTGACATACTGGTACATGTACTTACATATTACCCCAAAATTACTTATTTTTTAATACTTTAAGAAGTGAATAGTGTCTTAACGTTGATATCCAACTAAAGCTAATACCCATTATCACATGTGAGATTCATCTATATTACACCAAGACCACACAGCAACATCGATCGACTGGATGTTAAATCTTCATATGACTGTAGACACAACACACATCTCTTGATGATATCACACATTAATTCACATTACAGAAATTGTCATTTCTGTAAGCATGACTCTGCTAAGACCAAATTTACTCCCCATGTTTTCATTAGATAGAGGAAACATATCACAACAGTCAACTGTATGTACAAGTGCCTAACAATCAGTTCAAAGATCTTGAAAATCGACTTTGCCCACCCAAGTTCTTTCTACAATGTTCTGATAAAAACATAGCCATCCGTAAAAGAGGAAACCACATTTGCTTTTTAAACCATGCTCAACTACATTAATGCTGGCCTAAAACTTTGGATAACAGGAAATTGTACTGGGAATCATTTGTGTTGAACTAGCGTTGTAATATGCCATTAACTGTTGCTTGTTGTAATATCTAAGATAATGCAGAGGTAAATACAGCAGTTATCACATCATGTCGTTGGGATTTCTGGCAAGAAACTTGTGCAGTAAGACTTGTAATTCTTAATGGGCACATTTTTTAATGTGCAACTCTACCTAATCGTGTTTGCAAGCCACTATCCGTGACAAGACATACAAATATATATTATATTTCACATGCCTGCGTTACTGCCATGCTAAGCTAGTGCATTTCTGGCAAAAGTATTACTGTTAAAAAGTTGTGTAAAATAGCTTGTTCTTACTCCTGGCGTGAAGACTATTTTCTAGGATGCTGATGAATTATGACTCGGCAAACACCCTCCGCACGTTGTCATACACCTGAAACAGTAGAATCAAACAACTCCATGTTGTGCAGTGGCAAAGGAAGAATTTAAACCATGGGATATGTGACTAAATGTAAATATTTTCTGAATAATACATAGTTGTAATCATGTAATATATAGTATTTGGAATTGGAAAAGAATATCATTAAAATATTTTAACACACGTTTTAAAAACAAAAAATAGCAGTTATTCCATAATTACATTTTTGACTAATCAAAACCAACTTTGATATCCTAATATGAACAGGTGAACAATGCAGTAGACATATTTTACAGAATGCATGAGAAATAATTATAAACAACATTTATGATTACTCTACATACCTCTTCGACGGATCTGCCGGCATCAATCCGTCGAACAAGCTTCTGCTGGTCGTAATACTCTATTATTGGCATTGTGCTTTCATGGTACGTCTGAATCCTACAAACACAACGCATAATTTTCAATAAGTTTACAACAGTAAAATATCACCCAAACTATTTCTATCATGTTAACTATCACCAGCGGTTTCTGTAGAGTAGAACCTGTTTTGCATGACCAAGTCTTCTGCACAGACGTAGTTATCTCTCAAGTCTGGTTGTCTCCAGTAGCAGGTCGCAGGTATACTGTATATGGAGAATAACGATCCATCTGGTGGATAATGGGGCACTGTTAGTGATTTGTGGACCAATCTTTCTTTAGTAGTTTTATGCTATCCAGTGTGAACTTGTCGTCTATTATTGCTTCATTATTATACAAATTTTGCCTCTCGGCGTGTTCCGGTCATTCATAAAAGGTAAAAATAATGACCACTTGACTGGTTTATATGACCACGTAGGAGGTTGCTCAATGCTCGTGGCATCTATATTATTGTTAGAAACAATCCATGCCAAGGATTGTGGTCACCAAAAACAGCTGGTTGCTCAAGACAGGTTCTACTGTGCTTCAGATCACTCAAGATCATCTTTAAGGTGAGTCTGGTTTATAGCTCATGGTTTCCTTCTCACAAACTATCATGGCTTCTGGTTACACATGAAATCAAACTTAAACTGTCCTATCGACTGCATACAACCCCCATATCTGGTTAGTCTGCTGTGTCTTTCTTTTCTTTTGTCTATCCCCAGGTAGCTGAGATCATCTCTCACTACAATTATTTTTCCAAACATTAAGCTTAAATTGGGCTAGCAGCTTTCTCTGTAGCTATACCAAACACCTGCTATGAAATCCCATTAGCTTGAAAAGTCGAGATCTTTCATCTGTTGACGACTTTTGCTCTGTACATGACAATGAGAACGCTTAATCATTTCAATCTGTTGAGCCACTGAGCTCAAATTTTCCGAGGATATTGGTGCTAAAGAAGTAATTCCATTATTATTGGAAATATTATGGCTCTATATGCATTTAGTACATTACACCTATGGGCTCGTGTTCTGGAGGATTTACATGCTGTATCATTACAATGGCCACACCTGACTTGATTTACAGGCATACGTAGGTGACTCTGGTCTCTGATGAACTGGTTCATGGACACTGCCTGGTTAAGAATGTGAGCAATGACAGTAACCTGATATTAATTATTTAACAATAGAAAATCTCCTACATTGTGGAAATCCTTTGGTGTGTCCTATTTTGACCATCCTACTGTGGTTAGATTACAATCGATTATGGCACCCACATAATATTTCAGTTTCCTGTCTACATGGTAACCTGATCAGTTTGCACATCAAATAATAATGATCACCTCAGTTTGTAATTCTATACACAAACAATCTAGAAGTAGCTATCTATATAGATAATTATGTAGGTAGTGTATGCTTACACTAGGCCGACATCTGTGTATTTGGTCTGGTTCTTTAACAGTACCAACTTGGTGGCTTGAAACATAATGCACAATTGCTTTTCTACATCACAGGCATAACATTATATGTTTTATATCCGCATTAAGACGTTCACAGGGCAAATATAAATGCAAGAAGTTTACAAGGTTAATACCAAATATGCGGCTGTAGTGAAACAAAAACAATCAATTAGAGGGAGGATTTCATAGCATTTTCATAATTCCTTACAATGTACACTTTAATGCAAATCAGCAGTGTACCCTCTTTTATTCTTTCCGGATGAAGAAGAAACCTTTTCTTGCAGACATTGCCCCTATTTACAAAACATGTGAATCCTTCTAAATTTACGTACCTCTTTTTCAGACTGTCAACGTTGTCATCAGACCTGCCACTGCCAGCCTGACCTCGCGCCAGACACCGGTTCATACACACCTGGCAACACCACAAAAAATAACGACATAAGACACACTTGGCAACACACATGCACGTACACACAGTCACTTCCAACACAATAACAACATAAATGACTGACTTTGATAATTATCTTATCGTTTCTTCACCATGACACCCAGACAAGTAGATATAAAGTAACGAGGATGCGGTGAGACGTACCTGTTCATCACAGTCGAAGAAGAGAACGAAGCGTACGTTAGACTTGTCTCCCATCTCACTGTTCCACCCGTCCAGGTTGTCTTTGTTGCGTGGGAAGCCGTCCACCAAGAAGTTGTTCTTATCACTGTCCTTTGCCATTGTTTCTTCCATCACCTGCAAGATGCACCAACAAGTTATCACTATCTCTCATAACGTCATACTGTTTATTACTAACAATCACATATATGCATTATGTTTATCACTCTAAATAATGACAACCTACTGCAATAAGATTGTTTAAGGCCAGACACGGCAGGTAGATAGGATTATTTTTTAATTTGTGCAAACAGTTTAATTTTTCTGCCCAATGCATGAAATGGGTCTTACTGAGTAAAATATATATCAAACTTTTTTCAGCCAGACCCCCCGTTTCCATGGTAACAAACAAAATGGCCACCATTTTGAGCATATATTGGCAAATTTGGAAACACTGCCATTTTTTATTTAATCCATATATAGTTGTAATTCTTGCAAATTCATGTTCTCTGTAGATTCTATTGTGAAATGCTCAAAGCATTTTTTGAAATGTTGTTTTTATTTTTAAAATAATTTTTTTTTGTAAAATACGAAAACAAATGTTGTTTTTTGGCAACAAAATGGCTATATCTTTCAAACTATTCATGATTTTAAAAAGTGTATGATCATTGCACACAGTAGAATATGCTGAATGCAACACAGAAAACATTATTTATAGCACAATTATTCCAAGAGATATCTAGTTTCCAAATGCATAAATTTGAAGAAAAATGTTTTTGAGAAAATGGCTGTCAAAGATTGCATAATGGATTTCATGACATGATATCGACGTGCTTGATCCATGACTAAAACTCACTTAGAGGTACATAATTGTCATAGAAGTGAACTTTATTGATAGTATGCATACATAGGTATAATAGTCTGGCAGAAAACCATTTTCAGTATTTTTTGTAAAAAAACACCATTTCACCTGGGGTGTCTGGCCTTAACTAATAACTTTTTTTCTAACATATCCCTGTACATACTTTATACTGTATACTCCAGGATAACTATTATATTCTGCTTGCAAAGCAGAACAAAATGTTCTGTTATGTCTACAATGCAGAAGACATGCATAATTAAATTACCACAAAGACACTTACCGGTATTCTGAAAAAAAATTACTTTAAGTTCAAACTTGTCCGACACAACAGATGTGGAACTGGAATTTGGAATTGGAACAATTTATTCGACAATAAACAAACAAAAGCACAGAATGCAACACACATTTTTACAATAGTTAGTATACGTCGGGAGGCTCTCACTAAGGCTCAAAAGCCGCTAGTGTGAGAGCCACCCACGGGAAAAGAATATTTACTGCAAGTAGTCAATTAAACATAGTAAATAATTATTCAGTGGACTACTTTTATGTCATTCATATCCGTATTCTCCCACTGTGGTGCACACCATAAAAATATGAAGTGATTTGGTAGAATATACACAAGGTCGCCATAATCCAGCACAATAAATGAGCCTACATGTGATTTATCAATGGCTGTTTCATGTCATAGAAAAGCACTTCATTGGAGAACAGAATACCATGTTTGGTTTAGACTAAAATATAGTTTGCTTTTAGTCGCAACTGCTTCGTACATTATGAAAGACGAGACATGACACAAATACTAAAAACTTAGTATAAGCGGAGGCAGGTTAGATCTTCATAACCAGGGCTGCTCTGGTTCGGAAATACACATGGAAATTGGCCTATTAGTATTAGTAAAAAGAGGATACAATTAAGAAATATTTGTGATTTTGAATCAATTTATGCAAATACAAGCATGTAGGCAGTTTATTATATAATAAAAAGTATTCACTTTCAAAAATTACAGATTGTTTTGCCTACATATATAGCAATTTGCAATTGTGCAAGTCTCTTGGTATTGATCCAAGAGATTTTTATTCCGATATAAAGAGAAACCATGAAGACTATGAGTATTGACTTTTTCCGTAATTCTAGGTGGCATGTTTCTGAGTAGAGTTGGTAGGTAGTATCTTATACACTTTCTGGCTTGGGAGGTACAGCTGTACGGAATAGAGATGTAATGACTTTGCCTAGTGTGATGGCCATGGTGTGTGGTATTTAGCGAAAATAAAGATTTACAGTAAGAAGGAACGATACTATTCACAAATTTGTGATAAAATTTAAGACATTTTTGCGTGAAAATGTTGTCAACCTTCAATAAGTTTAGTGATTTCATTAGAGGTTCTGTGTGGGAATTAAATTCGCTGTGGGTTATAATTCTTATCGCCTTTTTCTGCAATTTCGAAATTCTGTTTGAATTAAAGCCCCACAATAAAATACTATAATTGAACTGTGGCGCAATTAAGAAATCGTACATTATCTTTAGAGCACATGTAGGTAAGAAGTGCTTTAACTTATTTAATATACCAAGAGTTCTTGATATTTTGATGGCAATTTTATCAATGTGAGCTGTCCAATCTAATGTTTCATGGATAGTTGTGCCTAAGAAGTTAAATTCTTGAACACGATCAGTGTGTCAGTCATCTAATTTTAGCATTAATTCGATATGCGCGGTACTGCGTTGTGGAAAATGAAACATCATATATTTAGTGGATGTGGAGTCATGGATAACTGAACAGGCTTTAATTTTGAGCCCCGATATATTGATTTACTGACTTAATGCAAAAAGTATACATACTTGTGCCAGTAAGCCGCATGTGATTTTCACAGGCACAATGGTGCCCCCAGTGATGTGCTTCTCAATGAGGGCGCCAACTTCAGAGTTTGGTTTGTTTCGTTCTGCCCGCAGCAACTCTCCAGCAGACAGATGAATGTAGCCAAAGTCCTGCAGCAAACATAGATCTATGCAATCTAGACACAGTTAAGTACGGCCAAGTGCCACAGGTGGTAGTTTTTACTTCAAATGGTGGCTGGTGCGGATATTCTATGGAATTTA
The DNA here is from genome assembly GCA_020002185.1 of Paraescarpia echinospica. Classification (NCBI taxonomy): domain Eukaryota; kingdom Metazoa; phylum Annelida; class Polychaeta; order Sabellida; family Siboglinidae; genus Paraescarpia; species Paraescarpia echinospica. Next base: position 71,259,417 of record CM034532.1, read on the forward strand.
GTATTCAAAATGGATGTTCTTAAAAAAATATTAAATATATTTCCATGGCATAGATAATATAATTTGACCATTACTAGTGCATTAGACCCTTAATCAAAGGCATTATCTGTTAAAAAAATAGCTCGATTTGAATGCTGAATGACACAATTGATATTCAAAAAATTATAACAATGAAATTATATTTCAAAATTACTGAACATTTATTAAAACACACCTGTGCAGTTTAAAGCTATTGTTGGAATATGTAGTTTATACTACATTTAATTTGCTTAATTGATTTTACGAGTTGCCACTCTACTGTACCCTAATTTAAGAGTGAAGTCAAGATTAAGAAGGAAATTGTCATCATGGTCACCACAATGACTACAGACGCACTGTTCCTTTACCTTGACTATCCTCTCGCACTGGGTGCCCTTTCCTGCCCCCGGGCCTCCTAGCACAAACACGACATTCGGTTTGGGAGACATGACAGGATTCACGAGGATGGTTCGAATGCGACGACTGGCTATTTGGAAAACTGAACGCAAGCACATCAAACCAACTACTACTTGCAAGACGTGGTAGTATATAATCTGACAGCGCTCACTGCTTTCTTAGTGAATTCACCGATCGCTACTGACCGAGTCCAATCAACAGTCTATCTGCTTGTCTCGTCTAGACGACTCTACGGCTACGCTAGTCTAGTCGTTGATCGGAAGATTGCGTGTCAACATCAACGCCAACGGGTGGACTGCAAGCGTGTCAACTAGTCATTTAGCGAAGCTAATGTCTCAAATTGCATAAAGGTTATCGCACAATCGACGCGTCGTGGATTGGATATTTTCTTCGCGATATCACCAATTTCCCTATTTGTAAAACCACCACGTAGCGTGTGCCGAGATTACGCAGCCCATTTATAGAACCCGATTTTCCCCAAAAAATGCACGTTGCGCGCATGCTCGCGTTGCCCTCACCGGTGTGCATTGAAATATTTGACGACACAAATAACACAACACCCACGTTATACTATTATTTAAAACAACGTAAGCTAATATTTTTTTAGAAATATGTACATACATATTAATTACTAAATCAAATATTCGTTAAAGCATAATATTAATTAAGAAAAAATACACCAAATACCAAAACAAAAATTTGCAATCGACACCTAGCGAATCAACTGAGTATCAGTCGGAGCAACAGTGCGCACGCGCAATAAATGTTCCTTCAAAAATGGGCGCGAGATGTTTGTTAGAGATTTGGATAAACATTAAAGGTTTTACTCGAGAGTGATTGTACTCAACACGTACTGGACTGGACGCGCCGCAGTAAATCGTGTTACCGACGATGTAAAGGTAAATCACACGCAGATCGACATCCATGATGCTATACCTATACTATAGCCGCGGTGTGTTCAAAATGAGCGGAGCGTGTCGCTACGGGCCGCCGGCTATCCATTGCGTGTCGAAACTTGTCAACAACTTACCATGGATATGCTGTTAAAAAGTATGACGATGGCCAAGCTTGGCTTGACAGTATTCTCAGTCAAATAATCGTTTGGGATAAACATGAGGCACTGGGCATATGAGTGCGAACGTATACCTGTGGAACTGGATTAGAACACCAAATTGTTATGAGTAAGTAACTAGTAAGGTTGTAACTTTAAATCTAAACTTTAACTGAAAATCAGACCAGGCCTAACACTAACAGCCAGACTGTCAGAGCAAAAACTCCATTCAGTCATACATTGAATATCGTCTTCGTCGAGGTTCTATTTCTGTTCTCTCTGACTGCTATTTCCTAATTTAAATGTTATCATGTCTCGGCTATGCTATAGTAAACTAATTAAATAATTTCAGGATTTATCTTAATAATGTAGCCATTAATTTATAATATATAATAATTGTTCACATGGTGTCACACTTACAGGTTAGTTGAGTAGTGTTATAACGAGTTTAGAACTGATTAAATGTTATTTTTTATGACTGAACGTTATCAAAAACATTGTCAATGTTATGTCACATACATAAAGTTGTTATCTTTCATTCTTAACTAACATTGCTTAATTACTTTAGGATTAATGTATCTTATACATGTAGCACGTGTAGTAGTGTTTCACAAACTTGTTCTTCCGAGGCAGTACATGCAAAATTTAATGTAATGGGAGAAATGTTTGGCTTTAAATCAATCCAAGGAGTACGTGTGTGCATTAATTTTTCTAGCAGTCACTATATGTATACACATTTTATTTGACTTACTTAACTTGACTTTTAAAAAGCTTTTTCACTCTTCGGTGGAGCATAGGCCACCAATGACGTGGTGGGGTAGCAGTAACGCAACGGTAAGAGCTTCGGATTCTCAACTGAGAGAACCCACGTTCGAATCCTGTGCGGCGGTGTCGAATCGTGGGCAAGTTCGTTTACTCTATATTGCTTCAGTTCACTCAGCTGTATAGCTGGCTATAGACAGTGGTGGATATTTGTGTACGGATAGTCTTTGCACATTAATTACAGTGTGGCTGAATGCTTCCCAGAGAAGTGGAGATGGTGTTCGATTGAACAGGTCTGCCAGAGAGTAAAGTGTAAAGCGCAAGTTTGAGCAGTCCTGAGAACTGGATACTGCGCTAGATATAAGAACTTACCTTTTACTTTTATTAACTCTTTCACGGAGCATGGTCTTGGGCATTCGTTTCTGGTTGTTTCCATTTACATCTTGCTTTAGTTTATAAAAGTTATTTACACAGATAAACTGAATCAACAAACTTGCTGTCTGTTAACTTATACCTCTAAATAGCTATCAATAGATCTTATTTTGACTGTTTAATTAATGTTTTCTAACTTTTCTGAGGTACAACCATGATTAAGTCTTCATAGTAGCTTATAAATGACAAACATAAGTAACTAGTAGGCATTTGAACATTGGATGTGGTCACTTGTAGTTGGAGAGACATTGAATACACAGATCAAGACTGCAAGCTGTTTGATATTTTAAGTGCAATCAACGGTCAATAAACAGCATATCATCCCTAACCTCAGACTTCACTGGCATCACAATTTGATTGTGTGGTTGAATTATGTTCATCATGATCAGGCCTTCCCATGTATTTAAGCACTGGCCTGGCACCTTTTTTAGGGCTGAAGCCAGTGTAGGCCACACGTTTTCACATTTTACTGGTCCGACATCAACATTTCAGATTATGGTAGATTGTTTTTATTATTCGATTGCCATTGACTAATGAGCATCATTTTTATTGATTGTGCTCGCCATAATTAAACAGAATCTCCATTTGATTTTGTGTTCTCCCAGTCTCTGAAAATTATTGTGTTCTTTCAATATTATAATGGTGGCACTGCTACAGGCATCAAAAATCGGTGCAGCAGCGCTTGTGATAACAAACTTTGTTCACTGACACTATGGCATAACTGCACTTTTTTGATGACATGGAAATGGCTAATTAAATAAAGTTCTGTTTATTCCCAGTCCTATGAGGTATTACATATTAAATGTGCTATCCAAATTGCCATGAAGACAAACACAGATGGTGTCAAAGTTCCAAAATTACAAAATCTTAATTATAATGCTAATCTCTGTAGAAAATGACATTGGTGCAACAAAATGGCCTGTTCGTTGTCTGCAAGGGCCTAGGTGCAAAAACATGCACAATTCGCTAGGTTTTAAGTCATAATTTTGAAAGAAAATGTGGTTTTGGGTTGGGAAAATAAATTTTGCTTTTTGAAACATACCTTTATCGTTTAAATGTAATTTTTAAACAGCATTATGAGAATAATAAGTAATTAATGATAAGTTATATTGTACACAGATTTTTCGGGCCAGTATTCAGTAACTTTGTAGGTGGGTCGGTAACTTTTGAGATACCATGGGCCAGTGAATAAAAGAGTTTAAATCGCGGCTTGATGGTCATATTAAAGGAAATAAAAATAAGGCATTAGCTAAAATCCTTTTTCCATGTGTATACAAAGTTTAACATTGTATGTAACATTTGACAACATTAAACAAATACAGAAAAATACATGTGTAGCATAAATTTGATTTTAAGCCCGTCTGTGAAGCGATTCCCGTGGAAAATGAAATTTTAATGAGCTAGGTGATCACGTGGTATCGTGACATCACTTATGACACACACTCGCATCAGGCCGACCCTTTCCATGCATTCAGAGCATGTTTACAAGGATAGCTTTTGGGTCGAAACGAGCGTCAGAATGACTTATTGTGCAATATTCCGACGTAATACAAACACTAGTCATCATAGAGGAACAAGCATTTATCTTACGGTTCCACAGGAATCGAATTTTATTCAAAACAGCGAATGCGAATGGGCCTACAAGTCGACTAGGTTTCGCCGAGCTTGGGCTCGTTTTCCGAATAATTATATCGAATGCAACCAACGGGAGATAATCTACACCAATAAACATACATAGCAAACATATATTGTATCCAGCTATATAAAGTAACGTGTATAATCTCATAATATCACCAGAATATCGATATATGACGGAGTTGTACAATTTATCATAACAACTTAAATCAGTCAGAGAGTATCCGTTGATCCCGCTAGCTCAGTGGGTAGGCGCGTTGGTTATTTTTCATTTTTTTACAATCGGGCGACGCCGGCTCAATCCTGACAGCATGCAAACCTTTGATTTTCTATACACTTTTTTTTTTATGTTTTCACGAAGTAATATAAACAAAATCATTTTATACTATAATGCACTGTTTGTAAATATTTTTTTAGTAATTATTTATTCGCCACAAAAATGAAAATATGGTCATTATATATAACGATGTTTCTAAATTGTATTTATCCAGACAGATCTCAATCTGTTTTCACATATATAATTACAATATATTACCGTACAATATATTTACAATTAATAAATGATATATCCATTACATTATATTTGTTTGGATAAATAAAATTTAGAAACATCGTTATATAATGACCATATTTAAATTTTTGTGGCAAATAAATAGTTACTACAAAAATAAAAATTATTTACAAACAGTGCATTATAGTATAAAATGATTTTGTTTATATTACTTCGTGAAAACATAAAAAAAAAAAGTGTATAGAAAATCAAAGGTTTGCATGCTGTCAGGATTGAACCAGCGTCGCCCGATTGTAAAATAAATAACAAGTAACCAACGCGCCTACCCACTGAACTAGCGGGGCCAACGGAAACTCTCTGACTGATTTAAGTTGTTATGATAAATTGTACAACTCCGTCGATATTCTAGTGATATTATGAGATTATAAACGTTACTTTATATAGCTGGATACAATATATATTTGCTATGTATGTTTATTGGTGTAGATTATCTCCCGTTGGTTGCATTCGATATAATTATTCGGAAAACGAGCCCAAGCTTGGCGAAACCTAGTCGACTTGTAGGCCCATTCGCATTCGTTATTTTGAATAAAATTCGATTCATGTGGAACCGTAAGATAAATGCTTGTTCCTCTATGATGACTAGTGTTTGTATTACGTCGGAATATTGCACAATAACTCGTTCTGATGCTCGTTTCGACCCAAAAGCTATACTTGTAAACATGCTCTGAATGCATGGAAAGGGTCGGCCTGATGCGAGTTTGAGTCATAAATGACGTCACATCTCGGCATCCCGAAAAGCGCGCCAAAAATATGCATATTCGAAAATGTCCGGATGCACACCATAAAATGTGGAATTTCTAATTCATTGAATTTTTTTGATTTTGTTGGCTTGGTGGACGTGGAAATAGATAGCAGGATGTAATATAACATGAATTCGAGCAATAGATGTTTTTATTCCCTTTAAACAATTACATAGTCATTAAACGTAAATTTAAGACTTTCTATTGTGTAGATAGCATTTATTAATGAGGTAAGAAGCAGCCCGAATATAAAATATGGGTATTTCCTTCAATGCAATATTTGTATGATGTTGTAGGGATGGCCAGTGGTGTTCTGAAGGGAAACCATGTGGTGGTCAGTGCTGAGGCCATCAGAGCCGGTCAGCAGACTGCCAACAGGTACAGACTTAGCTGACAAATGCTGTCCAGTTTATTATAACTTGATTTTGCAAGTTGAATGGTTTTTGATTACTTTGATCAAACACTTTGCATAAGTTTGCATACATGTGTGGATATAATTCTATCTGCATCCCTATTGTTCTTGCAATTTTATTAAAAAATTATATATCACAAATGTCATAAATTTGGTGTGAGTACATTTCACAACAGGCCAAATATGAATGCCAAATTGCCAAAATCGGAAGGGCTCATAGAGAACATAGGTGGTTGATTTCATGTAGATTACCTTTGTGCAACATACGGCAACACATGTCTTATTTCTCAACTACAGCTAAGACCACTTTGCAGAATTATATTTTTATTTGTCATAAAAAACACTATATAAAGTTATTTAAGATGCCAAAATTTGCCTGTGTCTCCAACACTGTTCATAGTGCTGATGTTGCAGTGAGGAGCTGTTTGTGTGAACACAAAGTTTGTGTGTCTGCAGGACCAACAAAAAGATGGCAAGTGGAATTATTCCTTTGACGTTTCCTTCGACGCGGTCTGTACTGTGGGACCACAGACCAACCGGACCTCCAACATGGGTTCATTTCGCTCACTACAGGTAAACTGATAATGAATCTGTGTGCATGATTGTGCGTGCGTGCAAGCGTGTGTGCATATATATATATACAGTGAACTCTCGTTAATTTTGACAATTTGCTCCCCAGTGTGTGTCTGAAATTGAATTAACAAGTTTTCTGGAGTTACATATAAATGGATGATGCAAATATTGGAGGGGTATATCATATTACCTTTTGGAAATTCCATTCCCATGAAACAATATTCAGATTATCGGGGGTCTATATTTACTGCATTCCACTATTTATGATATTTGTAATGTAAAGTATGTAGTTTACATAATATATACAAAGCACTAGTGTGACAGTTATTGTGATGCTCTTTACTCAGTGTCAGGTTAACAGACACAGTAATACTGGTATTCAATCTGAACTAACATTCACTGCATTCTATACATCTGAAGCGCACCAGCAGCACGCGGTCACTAACCCATTTCCATTCACCTGCCTCGTGCGTTACACTACCGTGAAAGTAATAAGAGAGTTTGTGTCTCAGGAACCCAATGGTTGAGAATAATGACAGAGTTTGTATGTCTCAGGAACCCATTGGTTGAGAGTAATGAGAGAGTTTGTGTCTCAGGAACCCATTGGTTGAGAGTAATGAGAGAGTTTGTGTCTCAGGAACCCATTGGTTGAGAGTAATGAGAAAGTTTTTGTGTCTCAGGAACCCATTGGTTGAGAGTAACAAGAGAGTTTGTGTGTCTCAGGAACCCTGGGTGCACGATGGCTTTAGCTGACAGGTAGTCCATCAGACTGGCTGACTCAGAAACAACTAGTCCTGATATTGTTTTACTAGTCCTTACAAATAAATGTGCCAGGTACCACCATACTGTTATTTACGCAATACAAGTCAACAACAGATATGGTAGAATATGGCCAGAATAACCTTCTGACAGTTATTTATTACTCACCAGATTATTGGATGAGTTATAACATGCAAATATTTACAAACAAATGTGAGCCATTTGAGGTCTTAAACATTGCCCCGTTTACTTAGCCTATACATTCTAAATAAAGGCTCACGTTATAAAGCACTACATTAAAATAGTGGTAGATAATACATAAAAAAGATGTCTCACAAACATTTCAACAACTAAACGAAGTTGCATCATTTGGTCTATACTTTTCATTAGCGTTTCCTTTCCCGAAGCTGACGACTGAACAATCAGTAGCATTGCTGGCATTTCATAACTTGCTAAAATAATCACCCGATGCGGGAATTCTAGGTGGCACTACCTATCCTAACAGGATGTAAACAGCTGCCATTTACATTAAACATTAAACATGGACTAGTCACTGAAATTACTCATCCGGGACGATCGGACCGGCCTTATTTTGCAGGCTGAGAACCCATTGGTTAAGAGTTTGTGTCTTAGGAACCCGTTGGTTGAGAGTAAGTAGTGAGTTTGTGTCTCGGGAACCCATTGGTTGAGAGTAATGAGAGACTTTGTGTCTCAGGAACCCATTGGTTGAGAGTAAGTAGTGAGTTTGTGTGTCTCAGGAATCCATTGGTTGTGTTGGAGGAGAAGTCTCTGAGATTGGCTCATCACTTCGCAGAACAACAGCCTGACTCTGTCACCTACAGACATCTACTCATTGGCTCAGTCACTTGTGACACAGGTAGGCAGAGTACAATGGTCATTATTTCTGTGGCTGTTGGCTGTCAAAAATCCACCTAAAATGATAAGCCCTGCTCTAAAAGTAAAACTACAAATGAGTAGATATTTCATGTAGCCATTTTTCCCAATGCATCTATTTTATTGCATTTATAATAAAACTATTGTTATAATATTGACTAAATTACTTCATTTTTCAATGGGTGCTCTATGGTAATCCTTTTTATGTATATTGTTCACTCCTCTATCCTGTCTGTAGTGAGACTAGTCTCACTCCTCTCTGTCCTCTCAGGGGTGAGACTGGTATCACTCCTCTCTGTCCTCTCTCGAGTGAGACTGGTCTCACTCCTCTCTGGAGTGAGACTGGTATCACTCCTCTCTGTCCTCTCTGGAGTGAGACTGGTCTCACTCCTCTGTCCTCTCTGGAGTGAGACTGGTCTCTCTCCTCTCTGGAGTGAGACTGGTCTCACTCCTCTCTGTCCTCTGTGGAGTGAGACTGGTCTCACTCCTCTGTCCTCTCTGGAGTGAGACTGGTCTCTGTCCTCTCTGGAGAGTCTAGTCTCGGTGCTGGGCTTCAGTTTGTTTACCGCTCTTTGATCCCACACCACTGTCTCACTTCTGTTTCTTGCTCTCTATTTCCACTCCCTTCTAAGTTCCCAATCCACCATATCTCTCACTCCCGTCTCAGTTATAAATATAAGATTCATAAAAGATCACAAATCTATTACGTCTGCAGAGTGTAGTGTGTAATATGTGTTTTTAAAGTGCGAGGTATTGTTGTTTTGCCCTAAAGATTTGTGTCTATCTTGTGTGTAGATGGCGAAGGGGTGACAGTTACAATAGACAGGTTTGCCCCGCTGAAGGAGGGTAGGGTGGCTCAAGAAGACATCCTGCCTGGCCAACTCCTCATAGAGTGCATGGTGAGTCTACCTTACACTGCGGACAAGACACGTCACTGTTGTGACGGACCCCTTCAGCAGTCTTGATACATCTACACCTACCTCTCATATATGTTTACTTCTCAGATCAAACATTTGCATCATTGCTGGTGTTAACATTTCCACATGGCTAACTTTAAGCACTGGTAGTCAGGAAATAAAACATGGCATTTACTGTGTGCAAGTTAGGCGTGATATAAGCTTTTTAACAATAACATTTAATTCACAAAATGGAAGTAACTTACAAGTAAGGATGACAACAATTTAATTGAACAACATTTGTTTCATTTTGTAGCTGATTTTGCCTAAAGAAACCAGTAGGCATACGTATATAAATGTTATTTTCAGGAGAGTGTGGACTGTAAGGTCCTACGACAGACAAGGCCAGTTTATTGTCACTTATCTGTCGGTGCAGTCTACAACACAGTCACATTTTGCTAATCCTTATTGCAGCTTGAGAAGAACAGTGCCAAACCAAGTGGTTCCGTTGATGACTTTAGTGACTCTCTCAAGGTGAGAATATCACATCTTTAGTAGTACATCGGCTTTGTAACAGGCACTGTTCACGCATGTCTGAGCACAGCTAGCCACCTAGGTAAGCTAGGCACTTCTCATCCACCTTATACTTCCAATGTGTCATCTACAAGTTACCAATATTTCGGTGAATGGTAAAGTACCTTACAGCTTTTCTATGAAGACATTACTTGTAGATTACATTCTGTGGTCATGTCTCATGAATCTCGTTTTCAAAATATCTCAATGTTGTAAACCACTTCCTGTGACTGTTGATTGATTTAAGATTAAACAAAAGTGTGCATATGTCACGGAAAAGATCATGCTATAAAAAATGTTAGGATTTTGTGTTACAAAGACTGTAGAAACCGTGCTATACTGCACTTCACTTGTGTGCCTTGTGTGTGCATGAATATCAGGGGCCATCTACAAATTACATTCACAAGGAGGGGGAGGGGTATCAATTATAGCATACATTGTGAAAAAGTAAAGGTAAGTTCTTATATAGCACAGTATCCAGTCCTCAGGACTGCTCAAAGCGCTTTACACTTTACTCCCTGGCAGATCTGTTCAATCGAACACCATCTCCACTTCTCTGGGAAGCATTCAGCCACGCTGCAATTACTGCGTGAAAACTATTCATACACAAATATCACCAATGTCTATATCGAGGTACTCATTCATACAGCTGAGTGAACTGAAGCTATGTAAAGTAAATGAACTTGCCCAAGGTTCGACACCGTCGCACAGGATTCAAACCAGGGTTCTCTCAGTCGAGAGTCTGAAGCTCTTACTGCTGCGGTACTGCATTCCACTCCACATTGGTGAGAGGATATAGGTTACTGTGTGCCATATGTACAGGGGGCTTACTGCGTACAGGGGGAAGGTCAGACCATTTGCTTAGTACACACAAACCGGTGTTGTTTTTCAAAAATGTTTGCATATGTTATTTGTAAATACTGCCTGTGTGCTAAAACAAAGTCATCATATTCCCCCTCTCCCTCCCAGACTCTGCATCACCACTGCACAGGGAAGGCTAAGGTCGACACAAGTGACCTGGTAGTCGTACGAGCCTATTGCGCCTACCACACCAGCCAGCAGAACCTGCTTTTCCACATAGACTTCAACATGGTTGCTCCTGCAGTCAAGTTCAAGGCCACGCCAGTTCCCGCAGTGCCCATCGTACCAACAGCGCTGTCCAAGAACCTTGCTGGGCCACTGAGTATGACTGACCTGCAGGCAGAACCTAAGGCAGGGTCAGTGGTGATACAAGTTGCTGAATCATTGCATGCTTAATTGAATCGTGGTTCTCTATCTATGATTTAATTACTAATCATACAAGGATAATGTTCATGGTTGCGCAGTTAAGCATAATTAATGCAGACTCACCTTTCATCTAGGCATTGTCCATCTGCCGAAAGATGTATCCATCCCCTTAATATTCCTGTTCCCTTAATATTTCCATCCTCTTAATATTCCCATCCACTTAATATTCCCGTCCCCTTAATATTCCCGTCCCCTTAATATTCCCATCCTCTTAATATTCCATCCCCTTAATATTCATGTCCCCTTAATATTCCCATCCCCTTAATATTCCCATCCCCTTAATATCCCATCCCCTTAATATTCCTGTCCCCTTAATATTCCCATCCTCTTAATATTCCATCCGCTTAATATTCCCATCCCCTTAATATCCCATCCACTTAATATTCCCGTCCCCTTAATATTCCCATCCCCTTAATATTCCCATCCACTTAATATTCCCATCCCCTCCCATCCACTTAATATTCCCATCCCCTTAATATTCCCATCCCCTTAATATCCCATCCACTTAATATTCCCATCCCCTTAATATTCCCATCCACTTAATATTCCCATCCCCTTAATATCCCATCCACTTAATATTCCCATCCCCTTAATATCCCATCCACTTAATATTCCCATCCCCTTAATATTCCCATCCACTTAATATTCCCATCCCCTTAAATTCCCATCCACTTAATATTCCCATCCCCTTAATATTCCCATCCAATTAATATTCCTGTCCAATTAATATTCCCGTCCACTTAATATTCCCGTCCCCTTAATATTTCCATCCACTTAATGTACCCATCCCCTTAATATTTCCATCCCTTAATATTCCCATCTTTTAATAGTTATTTATACTAATAACATGTATTATCAGTTTTTGTATATCTTTTACATGTAAAGTTATTCAAGTTGTATTCACTTTCCCTAGTGCAACTGTTAGCTGTTATGCATGCACATAAGTTGTCCTTAGAAATATGACTACAAGGCTGTACGTCATCATTGTTTGTATCATTCTTTGTAGGTATCTTACGATGGACCACACTCGCAAGTTACTATTGGTGCTGCCCTCTGACCCAAAGGTGTACACACTACCACTGATTGGCGTGTGAGTAAGCCTCATATAACACGATGCCCTCAGGTATCTGCTGCAAAGTAACTAAACCAATTCAAATAAAATCTATATTGTTTGATGTCCACAAGATATTTGTACATACAGACTTCTACACCAACAGAGTTCTGTAGATTAAAATAATATCACCGTGTATTCATGCACTATCATGACAAGAAGTAGAAGTTTGTCTGTCTCTGTATAAAATAGCCACATTAACGTGACAGTTTCAGTGACAGCTGCTCAGGTAGCCAAGTGACGCTGGAGTATAAACAGAAATGGGACAACTTGTGATATAGTTATTGATGTGTGATCGTGTGCACCAGTGACACGTGGATTATGTACCTTGTGTAATAAGTTAGTATTATTTAAGGTGGCTTCATCAGCTATCATATGCTTCTTTTGAATTAATCATTTCTAATATACATTTTAAAGATAAACTAACCATTTTTTCTCAGAGTTTGCCTAAAACACTAAACAATACTACAGACCAAAAAGAATTGATTTTTTATGTTGTTTAGATATATTTAAATGTGTTTAAAGACAATTAAAAAATATGTCAAAATCACCCTAAAATGGCATTTTATTTCATTTTGAGAAACTCCCCAAAAGAAAAATTTGTATGGTTGTAAGTATAAACATGTTATTGACATTCACACGGGTTTTTTTTGTAAACAAATGCATATTAAGTTTGATACAGCTTCAGAAACATTTTGCTACAATATTGAAAGACAGCAAAAATCCGTACTGCATTTTTGGCACGACACCTTCATCAAACATAAAACCATCCCGTGCAATTTTGGGTAAGCACAAGTCGAGTTCATATGCCAAGTTATGGCTTTGTAAGTATTGTAATTTAAAAAAAAAAGTTACATTAAGTAATACTTCCTGGTTGTTACTGATAATATAAGTGTCACCAGATGCTTGTTTTTTGCTTAGAAATGTGACTTTTTTACTGGCATGTGACTTATTTCAACATGATTTGACAGACACTTCTATTACTGAGATTTCCCCCCAAGGATTTCCTGCTAAGTTGTCTCATGATATCGTGTTACGAAAGGCCACATGTTGAACTTGTGGTAGACAAGATTGATTGACACCTGCTGGGGTCAGTCACATGTCATTGCAAATTGCGGCTGAGGTTGGGAATTATTGGAGAATAAACAAAACTACCGCCAGTATTTGGTGATTTGACAGTGTGATGCATTTAGGTAATTATAATACAACATAGTGGTATGAGAATAACCAGACTATATGATCTGCATTCATGGTGAACGAATTTATGTTTGAACTGGGCTGATGCACACGTGATCGTCACTATGGAAACATCATCAGTTTCCAAAAATCTGAAAAGGGACTTTCCACAGACATACTAAAAATACTAGTTTTTAAAGGACGGATTGGTGACATATGGCACTAGTGCCTTGGTTTTTTTAATAGTACACATGTTCATACTGACACCTACTAATGTTCTAGGAAGAAAAAGATAAAGAAATCAACTGACATGATAGCCAGCCCAGCTACCTTAATTGTGAACTTTGTGATGTACACCACGCATGTGCTGGCCTTGTAGATGGGTGAGTGGAGTGTCCAATGTGCACGATGCCTTCGTGTGGAGTCAGTGTCTGAGATACCACTGCAACCACAGTCTCACAGACAGGTAGGTGGCAGTGTGTCAACTAGGCACAAATGTACGCACGCATGCCTGTGCACACACGCCTACGCACACACACACACACACACGCTATTCATACACTTCTGTGCTATGATCATAGAAGAAGAAGAACATTTATTTGACCCTGTGTTCATAATATCATTCTTCTTGGTCGTGTACACATAATATGCATTGGAACTCATAGCAACATATATAATACATTGTACGTTTGCATATAAATAATTTACGAATAATAAGTAAATCAAAATTTGTCCAGATCGTGCCAGTGACTCGTATAATCGCTCACCATAATTATAATAATTTACATCCATGTATCCTTTTTATTCGTATGTATACTTAATAAAAGGTATATTTGAATATCTTATGCATTACGTAATTTAAATATGAGTTGTCGTAATGATGACTTTTTATACTCCATCAAATCATGGGTTAACAATGTATATAAAATACATTTAAAATTTACATATATATATATATTAAAAACAATAGATAAAAAATTGTGGAAAATAAATTGTAAATAATAATACTGAGCATAATTAAAAATGTATATCTTTAAAGAATACACTACATAATAAATAGATAAGATACATTGTGACAAGTTCTGACTACTACACATGAGCCTGCAGTGATCTTGTCTCCCTCACTTCCAGGGTGTGTCTCTCCCCCGAACCCTTCCTGGTGGTCCTCTACTCCCCTCTCCACTCTCAGCCAGAGTTCTACGACTGCGTCACCTCCAACGGCAAGAGTGACCTGCACTTTGAACTACGCACATGTCACGAGGTCATACAGATGTCGAAGGTCAGTCAATGATAACATGACTTTAGTGGAGCCTCAGGTTTTTCCTGTGACCTGTTGATAACTGGTCAGGTGCTGAGCTGCCTGTGAACTGGCATTAGAGGGTACATCAGTGAGCATTAGAGGGTACATCGTTGATGTTAATTTCAATTAAAAGCCTATATTAGTTAGCATGCTATTTCCATCAGCATGCAGGGAAATGTTTGAACTGAATTTTCAATTACTTTCCATGAAGTTTTCAATAGAAATGCATCTTACTCATACTCAATAATTTTCGTTTTACTTAGTGTTTTTTAATAATAATTATGTATAGTAATTCTATTTGATTGATTTGTGAACTCACATAATACTTATAAGGTACTCATATTGTTTGGGGTACGTATCAGTAAATATAAGTGAAATGATATATGAAAGATTCAAATAAATATTAAATAGATTTTTCAGCTGCGTATTAAATAAATTTAAATTCAAATCCATTTGACCCCTGTACCTGAAAGAGAGAACATATTGTGTTGTTTTCAAGCAGAGGAGACAGAATTACATGACACTGATATGAATATGAAACATTTTATCTGTGTTAGTGCACGGTGTGACACCATCAACACAGACACTCCTCCGTTGGATACGACTACCACACATGTCAGTCTGAAATACTCCTCTGTTGGATACAACAAACACACATGTCAGTCTGAAATACTCCTCTGTTGGATACAACAAACACACATGTCAGTCTGAAATACTCCTCTGTTGGATACAACTACCACACATGTCAGTCTGAAATACTCCTCTGTTGGATACAACTAACACACATGTCAGTCTGAAATACTCGTCCGTTGGATACAACTACCACACATGTCAGTCTGAAATACTCCTCTATTGGATACAACTAACACACATGTCAGTCTGAAATACTCCTCTGTTGGATACAACTACCACACATGTCAGTCTGAAATACTCCTCTATTGGATACAACTAACACACATGTCAGTCTGAAATACTCCTCTGTTGGATACAACTACCACACATGTCAGTCTGAAATACTCCTCTATTGGATACAACTAACACACATGTCAGTCTGAAATACTCCTCTGTTGGATACAACTACCACACATGTCAGTCTGAAATACTCCTCTATTGGATACAACTAACACACATGTCAGTCTGAAATACTCCTCTGTTGGATACAACTACCACACATGTCAGTCTGAAATACTCCTCTATTGGATACAACTAACACACATGTCAGTCTGAAATACTCCTCTGTTGGATACAACTACCATACATGTCAGTCTGAAATACTCGTCTGTTGGATACAACTACCACACATGTCAGTCTGAAATACTCCTCCGTTGGATACAACTACCACACATGTCAGTCTGAAATACTCCTCCGTTGGATACAACTACCACACATGTCAGTCTGAAATACTCCTCTATTGCATACAACTAACACACATGTCAGTCTGAAATACTCCTCTGTTGGATACAACAAACACACATGTCAGTCTGAAATACTCCTCCGTTGGAGACAACTACCACACATGTCAGTCTGAAATACTCCTCTGTTGGATACAACAAACACACATGTCAGTCTGAAATACTCCTCTGTTGGATACAACAAACACACATGTCAGTCTGAAATACTCCTCCGTTGGATACAACTACCACACATGTCAGTCTGAAATACTCCTCTGTTGGATACAACAAACACACATGTCAGTCTAAAATACTCCTCTGTTGGATACAACAAACACACATGTCAGTCTGAAATACTCCTCCGTTGGATACAACTACCACACATGTCAGTCTGAAATACTCCTCTGTTGGATACAACTAACACACATGTCAGTCTGAAATACTCCTCTGTTGGATACAACTAACACACATGTCAGTCTGAAATACTCCTCCGTTGGAGACAACTACCACACATGTCAGTCTGAAATACTCCTCCGTTGGATACAACTACCATACATGTTAGTCTGAAATACTCCTCTGTTGGATACAACAAACACACATGTCAGTCTGAAATACTCCTCTGTTGGATACAACAAACACACATGTCAGTCTGAAATACTCCTCTGTTGGATACAACAAACACACATGTCAGTCTGAAATACTCCTCTGTTGGATACAACTACCACACATGTCAGTCTGAAATACTCCTCTGTTGGATACAACTACACACATGTCAGTCTGAAATACTCTCCGTTGGATACAACTACCACACATGTCAGTCTGAAATACTCCTCTGTTGGATACAACTAACACACATGTCAGTCTGAAATACTCCTCTGTTGGATACAACTACCACACATGTCAGTCTGAAATACTCCTCTGTTGGATACAACAAACACACATGTCAGTCTGAAATACTCCTCTGTTGGATACAACTACCACACATGTCAGTCTGAAATACTCCTCTGTTGGATACAACTAACACACATGTCAGTCTGAAATACTCCTCTGTTGGATACAACTACCACACATGTCAGTCTGAAATACTCCTCTATTGGATACAACTAACACACATGTCAGTCTGAAATACTCCTCTGTTGGATACAACTACCACACATGTCAGTCTGAAATACTCCTCTATTGGATACAACTAACACACATGTCAGTCTGAAATACTCCTCTGTTGGATACAACTACCACACATGTCAGTCTGAAATACTCCTCTATTGGATACAACTAACACACATGTCAGTCTGAAATACTCCTCTGTTGGATACAACTACCATACATGTCAGTCTGAAATACTCTCTGTTGGATACAACTACCACACATGTCAGTCTGAAATACTCCTCCGTTGGATACAACTACCACACATGTCAGTCTGAAATACTCCTCCGTTGGATACAACTACCACACATGTCAGTCTGAAATACTCCTCTATTGGATACAACAAACACACATGTCAGTCTGAAATACTCCTCTGTTGGATACAACAAACACACATGTCAGTCTGAAATACTCCTCCGTTGGATACAACTACCACACATGTCAGTCTGAAATACTCCTCTGTTGGATACAACAAACACACATGTCAGTCTGAAATACTCCTCTGTTGGATACAACAAACACACATGTCAGTCTGAAATACTCCTCTATTGGATACAACAAACACACATGTCAGTCTGAAATACTCCTCTGTTGGATACAACAAACACACATGTCAGTCTGAAATACTCCTCTGTTGGATACAACAAACACACATGTCAGTCTGAAATACTCCTCTATTGGATACAACAAACACACATGTCAGTCTGAAATACTCCTCCGTTGGATACAACAAACACACATGTCAGTCTGAAATACTCCTCCGTTGGATACAACTACCACACATGTCAGTCTGAAATACTCCTCTGTTGGATACAACTACCATACATGTCAGTCTGAAATACTCCTCTGTTGGATACAACAAACACACATGTCAGTCTGAAATACTCCTCCGTTGGAGACAACTACCACACATGTCAATCTGAAATACTCCTCTGTTGGAGACAACTACCACATATGTCAATCTGAAATACTCCTCTGTTGGATACAACTACCACATATGTCAGTCTGAAATACTCCTGTTGGATACAACTACCACACATGTCAGTCTGAAATACTCCTCCGTTGGATACAACTACCATACATGTCAGTCTGAAATACTCCTCCGTTGGATACAACTACCATACATGTCAGTCTGAAATACTCCTCCGTTGGATATGACTACCACACATGTCAGTCTGAAATACTCCTCCGTTGGATACAACTAACACACATGTCAGTCTGAAATACTGTAGGTCAGCCCCTGACGACTGTTGTGTTCTAGAGTTAATGTGAGGTCAGCCCCTGACGACTGATGTGTTCTAGAGTTACTGTGAGGTCAGCCCCTGACGACTGTTATGTTCTAGAGTTACTGTGAGGTCAGCCTCTGACGACTGATGTGTTCTAGAGTTAATGTGAGGTCAGCCCCTGACGACTGTTGTGTTCTAGAGTTAATGTGAGGTCAGCCCCTGACGACTGATGTGTTCTAGAGTTACTGTGAGGTCAGCCCCTGGCGACTGATGTGTTCTAGAGTTACTGTGAGGTCAGCCCCTGACGACTGTTGTGTTCTAGAGTTACTGTGAGGTCAGCCCCTGACGACTGATGTGTTCTAGAGTTAATGTGAGGTCAGCCCCTGACGACTGTTGTGTTCTAGAGTTAATGTGAGGTCAGCCCCTAACGACTGTTGTGTTCTAGAGTTACTGTGAGGTCAGCCCCTGATGACTGTTGTGTTTGTTCCACAGTTGAGTGGACCACGGTCCGATAGTCCTGTGGAGCTGGAGCTGGTCAAGGTAGAGAGTGGAGCCAAAAGAGACATGTTTGATGCGGCCCTCCAGATCTGTCAGGACATCCTGTAAGTGTCCAATCCTCAACATCTCACTCAGCGTGTTGACGCATCTTTAGCACCCTGCATGACATGAATCAAACAGTTTTTGATTCTGCGGTTTAGAAACAGTAGTTGGTATAACAAGTTTGTCAGGGATACACGGTTGAAAAAACTAATTAAAATTGTATTATTCTTATATATATATATGGGTAATATAATTTATAAATGTTATAGCAATAATTCTTTTCAACTTCATTTTGGTACTTGTTTTGTATTTTTTAACAGAGCGCTGATTTTAGAATTCTGTCAGAATGGAATTGGTTTAATTTGAATGCTTTGCTTTCCAGGCACAACCATCTTTTCAAAATAAATCCACAGACATTCCCGTTTCTTTCGACGCACTGTGAAACCACTAAACTAACAGTAGATACTGCTCATAATGGAAGATGGTCTTGATTCAGTCTGATCACCGTTTGTTGTACTTTTGCAGAACGACGCCAGCCAAATCTGACTTGCAGTCATCGTCCCATCTGAGTGGAAGTCTTGAGGACATGGTGCCCCGGTCCACCCCTGCCCCCCTCCTCACCAGGGTGTGTAGGACCCGTCTCTAGTCACCCCAATTGCTCTCATAGGCACATCATTGTTAGTTGTGATACGGATGATGTGACCACTGTCACAATGAAATAATTGTCACTGTTTATTTGATACAGTGTCCTACATTAGATTGGACATTTATCACAATTAAATGTGCTGGTTTAAATGTATCGGTGTTAAATATATGGTATTTATTAAATATCTTTCATTTGACAGCTAATTTATATCATAGTGGTGTAGAGGGGGCAGTAATTGAAATTGTTTTGCTTTTCGTAATCAGCTGTTGTCAGATCACTGTAAATTGTGTTTTTAAACTCATTGACTCTGCTCACACGTACACAATCAGTAATTATCTCCATTTATTCTGAGTCTCAGTACTTTCTTATATCCAGTCTACGCTGTTGTTTTACTGTAACTGCCTTATATCCTCTCGTTCTTCCGCTTTCGTTGAGTTTGCGTCAATACTTATATCGGTATATTCACAATGATTCAGTAGTAATGTTTTCTAATGATACAATGCTTGGTGTCTTGTATATTTTGTAAGTCGAATCAGTGTTGGGCGTCAATGTTGACCGACATTAAATGTCTGTGCATAGGCTCCCACCGTCCGTCCGTCTGTCCCGGAAGTTTCCCTTCTGTTTGATGAGAACCGCTGCGTGGGAGGTAGGAAGAGGGAAAACTCCCTCCCTAACTACGCAAAGAAGGCAGCCGTGAACACCGCCAACGTACAGAACACACGGGTACCACTGAAACAGGTCAATCGAATCTCTAATTCCACACTGGCGCCACCTGGCGGAAAGGACATGCCAGTGTTTCCCGGTCTGCATGCAGGGTCAGTGGCTCCCCCTGGTGCATACCCGATGCAGCCTTACCCGTATGTGACGGGTTTCCCACCTAACCCGTACGGGTGTGTGCCGATGTACGGGCAGCCGATGGCAGCATTCCCCATGCCCCCGGCACCATACGCATGGAACATGTACAACGGCTACTCCGGTCAGCAGCGATGTCCGACTGTCAATGCTGGACCACGGATACGTAAACCACCGAACGTCCAGCGGTTAGAACCCTGTCCGTCGTCCCGGCAACAAGAAGGGGGTCAAACCCAGAAGCAGCGAATGGAGCAGCCCTCACACCTTGCCAAGCAGTACCAGCCACAGACGTACCAGCCACAGACGTACCAGCCTGCACCAGCTGAGTCGTATCAGGCAGATACCTCTCATCAGCCACAGGCGTACCAGCCTGCACCAGCTGAGTCGTATCAGCAGCAGGCAGATACCTCACATCAGCCACAGACGACTGCTACTTCACATCAGCAGCAAATGACAGCTGCTTCATATCAGCAGCAAACAGCCGCTACTTCATATCAGCCTCAACCAACTGCTGCTATCAAATATGACATGGCCATGCAGCAGCAGCAGCAACAACAGAACCAGCAACAACAAACGTTTACAGTGCAGCGACAAGAGCTGTGCCTGCAGCAACAGCAGCAACATCAACAGCAGCAGCAACAACAGCAGCAACAGCAACAACATCAGCAGCAGCAAAGGTTCCGTGTGCAGCCACAAGGTCCGAGCCAGCAGCAGCTACCCAGCATGCAGCAGCTACCCAGCATGCAGCAGCAGCTACCCAGCATGCAGCAGCAGTCTCCCATCCTCAGTCGTCAGTCTCCAGTGGCGGCCGTGCATCAACCAGACACATCGAGCACGAGTCCGTCGCCGCTGAGCAACTCGACTGGGCGTGACAGTGGGATGCACTCGAGCGACTCAGCGGACCATGACAGTCTTGGCACGTCGTACGACACTGACGCGAGTCGTGGCGCTCCGACTGACGTCTACGAGATCCTCCGCATGCAAGACACACAACTACGTCTTCTCCGAGAACAACTGCAGCAGCTGATCACCAAGCAGGGGGTACCACCACTGCCACCAGGAGGCACTGCTGCGGCAGCGGGACAGCAGACATGCTCGGTGGCTATCAACACAAGTGTGTTGTGTAATGACAGTGGTGACTGTGGGGACTTACGTCAAGGTAGTGACGCGTTGGTGGAGACACCACATCCATACCCGCAGAGAATGACGACATCGCCGCGACATAGTGTAGATACAGCACCACCTGGTGGACGACTGCCACCAGAGAGTCGGGACGAGTCGACGAAGCACGACCAGACAAACACAAGCAATGACACGTTGAATCTGGATGAACTTTGCTTGACCCAGATTCAGGATGAGGCTGAAAGTGTCATGTCCGACATGATCGTCGACATGCCGGATTACACATCTTTGTCACCCGAAAAGTAGGTACCGTGAGAACTGGGTGATTCATCCTCCAGTTTATGTGTGCTGTATGTGCATTGGTTAGTTCTTATGGTAGCAGAATGTTATCTTAAGCGTTTGCTTTTTCTTGGGGAATGAAATTGTTATTATAGATGTATTGTGTGTTTGGCATTACTGAATACTGGGGGAATGGCACGTGAATTTACATTTCAGATATGAGTTAAATATAAAAACAATGTAACGAATTCAGTCCTAAGATAGACATCATGCCTGCAGGGGATTCATGAATAAATAGTAGTTCCTCGGTGCCACAACAGTTTTGTTTTCAATGAGCACTTGAACCCCAAAATGAATATTTTATGAGTAAGACATGGAACAGACTGCCTTAGCCATTTGATCTGTGTCACATCATTTACTGGTCCTATTTTAGACTTCATTAAATTTTAATTACGACTGAAGTAGAACCCAGTTATCCTGATAAAATGTACACTTGATCTTCTGTTCATCTTCTCTGATATTAAAGATGGTATTTTGATGTCAACGAAGTACTGTTATTTGACATATGTGTAACTAAGTTTAATTATTGTGTGTTTATCTCTGCCAGGATTCGACCAGGCCGCTGTTCCTTGTGTGACTGTCCAGACCGTGAGCGGTGTGGTCGTCTTGACTGCGGCCACACGTCCCAGCAGGTGGGTGGCGTTTGTAGACCCGGGGACTGTGTCACTATCACTCTTAAGAGCTCACAAGCCTGATTTAGATCTTTAATTTTTTATGTTTGATTAATCTCTTTAACAGAGATCATGTGTACTGAAAACTGTCAACACCAGCTCCTTAAGGCCAGACACCCCAGGAGAAATGGTATTTTTGAAAAAAAATACATAAAATGGTTTTCTGCCAAATTGTTATACTTTTGTATGCATACTATTAATAAAGTTCACTTCTATTACATACTCTAAGTGAGTTTTAGTCATCGATCAAACATGTCGATATCATGTAATCAAATCCATTATGCAATCTTTGACTGCCATTTTCTCAACAAAAAAATTCTGCATTTGGAAACGGGATATATCTGGGAGTAATTACATTATATAAACATATTTTTCAGTGTTGCATTCAGCAGATTCTACTCTGTGCAATGATGAGACCATTTTTTTAAATCATGAATAGTTTGAAAGATATAGCCATATTTGTTGCAAAAAAAAGTTTTTATCATATTTTACCAAAACATTATTTAAAAAATCAAAACAACATTAAAACATGCTGTGATCATTGCTCAATAGAATGTATGGAGAACATGGATTTGCAAGAATTATAACTATATATAGGTTAAATAAAAATGGCAGTGTTTCCAAATTTGCCAATATTTGCTCTAAATGGCGGCAATTTTGTTTGTTACCATGGAGGGGGGGGATCTGGCTGAAAAAAGTTCACTATATATTTTACTCAGTAAGACCCATTTCATGCATTGGGCAAACAAAATTGAACTGTTTGCACAAATTAAAAAATAATCATGTCTACCTGCCATGTCTGGCATTTCTTCTCTTTAACGATGGTGCATCCTAATAAGCTTGTTGTCTTTGTAAAATGGACTTTAGATCAGTACACTGGCATCCACTATAATGTAAATGGACCCTAGATCGCATTCTGTAGGTACACTGCCATCCACTGTAATGTAAATGGACCCTAGATCACATTCTGTAGGTACGCTGGCATGCACTGTAATATAAATAGATCCTAGATCGCATTCTGTAGGTACACTGGCATCCACTATTATGTAAATGGACCCCCGATCGCATTCTGCAGGTACACTGGCATCCACTATAATGTAAATGGACCCAGATCGCATTCTGTAGGTACACTGGCATCCACTATAATGTAAATGGTCTCTAGATCGCACTCTGTAGGTACACTGGCATGCACTGTAATGTAAATGGACCCTAGATCGCATTCTGTAGGTACACTGGCATCCACTATAATGTAAATGGTCTCTAG
The DNA here is from genome assembly GCA_020002185.1 of Paraescarpia echinospica. Lineage (NCBI taxonomy): Eukaryota > Metazoa > Annelida > Polychaeta > Sabellida > Siboglinidae > Paraescarpia > Paraescarpia echinospica. The sequence continues at coordinate 71,283,224 of CM034532.1, forward strand.
ATCGCATTCTGTAGATATACTGCCATCCACTGTAATGTAAATGGACCCTAGATCGCATTCTGTATGTACACTGGCATCCAGTACAGTGTATTATAAATGTCAGCTTCCTACTTTTTTGCACAATAGGGCTTTTTCTTAAATTGTTTGTTTATTAATTTTTATTATTCAAATTATTTCACTGGTATGAAATGTTAATCTGAGTCTATTTAGGCATTTAATTAACATCTATTATTTGTATTAACAGCCGATAGCCACACATTAAAATTTGGATGCTGTGAATCGCAATCTAGACCTGTTTGATTATTAACTGAATGTGAATATTACACATTTTCCTGTATTATATTGTCTGATTAGCTCTACGAACTGTATGTTTAGGATCATCACAGTGGCGGTGACAGTGGTACAGATGGTGACAGGGACGGTGATTGTGACAATGACAGTGAGACGGACGTGAGCCTTCTACTGCGCAACCAGAAACAGTTCTACGAGAACCTTATTGTAAGTCTCAATCATTTTCTGGTTCCATATTTATTGTAGATGTCAGTTATTAATTACCCAACTGGCAGTGGTGATAGAAATTCGGGCACTGCTGATTGGTCAAAATTGTGATGATGAGAAATTTGTTGATAATGTGTGTCCATTTGTGGATTACAATGTAATGCTATTTTAGTGCAATGTTTACCTTTCAGACTTTTCAGCTGTTTTTGAAAAGTCCCTGTAAATACAGTCATTAAGAACGTTATAAAGGTACCGTGTTTACTTGTATAATGAAAACTACATGAAATGCATAACGTGCTTTTAAATCTTTGTCGACTCTATATAGGAAATGTTGACTACTGGATAATAATACATAAATATCAAGTGTGTATATGTGTGTGTGTTTCCCGTGATGGTTTAAAGCAGCCTTGTCTGTTGTCTGCAGACAAACGTCAACAAGTTCCTTGGTCAACACACGTCAGCGGAGATGACCGATGACACAGTGACCACCGTCCAGTCAGGGCAGGACAGACCAGCCGGGGTGTCTGTCCGGTCAGAGCCTCAGGCTAGGAGGCAGGCGTCGAGGGATGACAGGGACTCGTTCGTTGATGTTGTGGAGCACACCAAGAGACAGCTCATGAAGATGGGCGTCAATGTCGACCGACTGAACGCAGCGGAGAAGTCGTACAGGTAGGTACACTGTGGTCAGTGTTATGTGACCTCACCTAGTCTCTCCAAGAGAAGTCTTACAGGTAGGTACACTGTGGTCAGTGTTATGTGCCCTCACCTAGTCTCTCCAAGAGAAGTCTTACAGGTAGCTACACTGTGGTCAGTGTTATGTGACCTCACCTAGTCTCTCCAAGAGAAGTCTTACAGGTAGGTACACTGTGGTCAGTGTTATGTGCCCTCACCTAGTCTCTCCAAGAGAAGTCTTACAGGTAGGTACACTGTGGTCAGTGTTATGTGACCTCACCTAGTCTCTCCAAGAGAAGTCTTACAGGTAGGTACACTGTGGTCAGTGTTATGTGACCTCACCTAGTCTCTCCAAGAGAAGTCTTACAGGTAGGTACACTGTGGTCAGTGTTATGTGTAGGTAGGTACACTGTGGTCAGTGTTATGTGCCCTCACCTAGTCTCTCCAAGAGAAGTCTTACAGGTAGGTACACTGTGGTCAGTGTTATGTGACCTCACCTAGTCTCTCCAAGAGAAGTCTTACAGGTAGGTACACTGTGGTCAGTGTTATGTGACCTCACCTAGTCTCTCCAAGAGAAGTCTTACAGGTAGGTACACTGTGGTCAGTGTTATGTGACCTCACCTAGTCTCTCCAAGAGAAGTCTTACAGGTAGGTACACTGTGGTCAGTGTTATGTGACCTCACCTAGTCTCTCCAAGAGAAGTCTTACAGGTAGGTACACTGGTCAGTGTTATGTGCCCTCACCTAGTCTCTCCAAGAGAAGTCTTACAGGTAGGTACACTGTGGTCAGTGTTATGTGACCTCACCTAGTCTCTCCAAGAGAAGTCTTACAGGTAGGTACACTGTGGTCAGTGTTATGTGCCCTCACCTAGTCTCTCCAAGAGAAGTCTTACAGGTAGGTACACTGTGGTCAGTGTTATGTGACCTCACCTAGTCTCTCCAAGAGAAGTCTTACAGGTAGGTACACTGTGGTCAGTGTTATGTGCCCTCACCTAGTCTCTCCAAGAGAAGTCTTACAGGTAGGTACACTGTGGTCAGTGTTATGTGACCTCACCTAGTCTCTCCAAGAGAAGTCTTACAGGTAGGTACACTGTGGTCAGTGTTATGTGCCCTCACCTAGTCTCTCCAAGAGAAGTCTTACAGGTAGGTACACTGTGGTCAGTGTTATGTGACCTCACCTAGTCTCTCCAAGAGAAGTCTTACAGGTAGGTACACTGTGGTCAGTGTTATGTGACCTCACCTAGTCTCTCCAAGAGAAGTCTTACAGGTAGGTACACTGGTCAGTGTTACACTGTGGTCAGTGTTATGTGACCTCACCTAGTCTCTCCAAGAGAAGTCTTACAGGTAGGTACACTGTGGTCAGTGTTATGTGACCTCACCTAGTCTCTCCAAGAGAAGTCTTACAGGTAGGTACACTGTGGTCAGTGTTATGTGCCCTCACCTAGTCTCTCCAAGAGAAGTCTTACAGGTAGGTACACTGTGGTCAGTGTTATGTGACCTCACCTAGTCTCTCCAAGAGAAGTCTTACAGGTAGGTACACTGTGGTCAGTGTTATGTGCCCTCACCTAGTCTCTCCAAGAGAAGTCTTACAGGTAGGTACACTGTGGTCAGTGTTATGTGACCTCACCTAGTCTCTCCAAGAGAAGTCTTACAGGTAGGTACACTGTGGTCAGTGTTATGTGCCCTCACCTAGTCTCTCCAAGAGAAGTCTTACAGGTAGGTACACTGTGGTCAGTGTTATGTGACCTCACCTAGTCTCTCCAAGAGAAGTCTTACAGGTAGGTACACTGGTCAGTGTTATGTGCCCTCACCTAGTCTCTCCAAGAGAAGTCTTACAGGTAGGTACACTGTGGTCAGTGTTATGTGACCTCACCTAGTCTCTCCAAGAGAAGTCTTACAGGTAGGTACACTGTGGTCAGTGTTATGTGACCTCACCTAGTCTCTCCAAGAGAAGTCTTACAGGTAGGTACACTGTGGTCAGTGTTATGTGACCTCACCTAGTCTCTCCAAGAGAAGTCTTACAGGTAGGTACACTGTGGTCAGTGTTATGTGACCTCACCTAGTCTCTCCAAGAGAAGTCTTACAGGTAGGTACACTGTGGTCAGTGTTATGTGACTTCACCTAGTCTCTCCAAGAGAAGTATTACAGGTAGGTACACTTTGGTCAGTGTTATGTGCCCTCACCTAGTCTCTCCAAGAGAAGTCTTACAGGTAGGTACACTGTGGTCAGTGTTATGTGACCTCACCTAGCCTCTCCAATAGAAGTCTTACAGGTAGGTACACTGTGGTCAGTGTTATGTGCCCTCACCTAGTCTCTCCAAGAGAAGTCTTACAGGTAGGTACACTGTGGTCAGTGTTATGTGCCCTCACCTAGTTTCTCCAAGAGAAGTCTTACAGGTAGGTACACTGTGGTCAGTGTTATGTGCCCTCACCTAGTTTCTCCAAGAGAAGTCTTACAGGTAGGTACACTGTGGTCAGTGTTATGTGCCCTCACCTAGTTTCTCCAAGAGAAGTCTTACAGGTAGGTACACTGTGGTCAGTGTTATGTGCCCTCACCTAGTCTCTCCAAGAGAAGTCTTACAGGTAGGTACACTGTGGTCAGTGTTATGTGCCCTCACCTAGTCTCTCCAAGAGAAGTCTTACAGGTAGGTACACTGTGGTCAGTGTTATGTGACCTCACCTAGTCTCTCCAAGAGAAGTCTTACAGGTAGGTACACTGTGGTCAGTGTTATGTGCCCTCACCTAGTTTCTCCAAGAGAAGTCTTACAGGTAGGTACACTGTGGTCAGTGTTATGTGCCCTCACCTAGTCTCTCCAAGAGAAGTCTTACAGGTAGGTACACTGTGGTCAGTGTTATGTGACCTCACCTAGTCTCTCCAAGAGAAGTCTTACAGGTAGGTACACTGTGGTCAGTGTTATGTGACCTCACCTAGTCTCTCCAAGAGAAGTCTTACAGGTAGGTACACTGTGGTCAGTGTTATGTGACTTCACCTAGTCTCTCCAAGAGAAGTCTTACAGGTAGGTACACTGTGGTCAGTGTTATGTGACCTCACCTAGTCTCTCCAAGAGAAGTCTTACAGGTAGGTACACTGTGGTCAGTGTTATGTGACCTCACCTAGTCTCTCCAAGAGAAGTCTTACAGGTAGGTACACTGTGGTCAGTGTTATGTGCCCTCACCTAGTCTCTCCAAGAGAAGTCTTACAGGTAGGTACACTGTGGTCAGTGTTATGTGCCCTCACCTAGTCTCTCCAAGAGAAGTCTTACATGTAGGTACACTGTGGTCAGTGTTATGTGACCTCACCTAGTCTCTCCAAGAGAAGTCTTACTGGTAGGTACACACTGTGGTCA